>CM053611.1:263380-280305 GCA_028646535.1 Procyon lotor
TGCAGGGGTGTCTGTGATGCAGGGGTGTCTGTGATGCAGGGGTGTCTGTGGATGCAGGCGTGTCTGTGATGCAGGGGTGTCTGTGATGCAGGGGTGTCTGTGGATGCAGGGGTGTCTGTGATGCAGGGGTGTCTGAGGATTCAGGGGTGTCTGTGGATGCAGGGGTGTCTGTGGATGCAGGGGTGTCTGTGATGCAGGGCCTGTTAGGAAATCTCTGGACCATCCCTTTGATTTCCTGTGGACCTTAAGCTGCTCCAAAGCTTAGTCTTTCAGAAGAACCAGTCATGCGGGGGGCGCATGGCCGTGGGAGGAGCGAGGGGCAGTCTCCTGCTTGACTCGTGCAGTGCACCCCTCACTCAGGGAGCTGTTCCTGCTGTGCCCTCTAACCGCAGGTGAATGAAGCACTGGGGGCCTCTATTTTTTTTCTTCTTTTTTCAGCAGCAATAATTGATCACAGGTGTCTCTGCAATTGAGCCCCTGTAGGAACCTTCACAGCATCAGCGGCCCCCACGTCCTGCCCACCTCTGAGAAAGAGGCCCCAGCGAGCCGTCTCGGGGGCAGGTTGGCAACTGTCCCTGGAACCGTTAAATCTGTGAGCATGTTGGGCACTGCGTTATAGGTGCTGGGGGTGTGCTGCCTGCCCACCGTTAGTGCAGGTGGGGGGCGTGGGTGCTGTGCAATTCTCATTAGGTATATTTTTAAACTAAGGTCCCTGTAGCTTCCTAAAAAAGAGGAAAAAGAAAGGATAAAAGGGAAAAGAAGGCCAAAAACGCAAAGCAAAACCAAACCTCCGTTGTCTGGGACCAAGACACTGTCCCTTGAGAACTCCCCGGCCCAGAAAGGATGCAGTGGCGGCTGAGAGGTGCCCAGGGGTCTCCATGGCAACAGTGGGCTTTCCCAGGCAGCTTCTGGGTTGTCTCAATTCGGGAGAAGGGTTGCAGGTTGGAGATTAAGGATCATTCTCTTGATCTTGTTCTGACTCTTTGCATTGAAGCTGAAGGCATTACCTCCTGTGTTAGCTCTCGGAGCTGGTTCTTCGGGACACCCGCATTCCTGGGATGACCCAGTTGACCCTAAATTCGTTAGAAAGAGAAAAGCATGTATTTTTAACCAGATCGACTCCCAGGTGTGAAGTGGGAGGTGTGGGCTTGGCAATGGCCTGACAGCGAGAAGCACAATGAAAAAAAGCGGATGGAAATGCATCCACCAGGCCCCGCAGCCCTGAGACGAGGGGCGGAGGGCAGTGTCTGCCGTTTCACTGGCTCCCCGTGGGGGCCACAGCATCCCCAGGTTTGCCTCCCGCCTGATGGACCCTTCTGGGCTCCACCCCGTGTCTCCGTCAGAGCAGCTGCTGCAGCTTGCAAAGGGAGGTCGCCTGGGGAGGGGTACACCAGCGTCACCCCACCTGCCCGCTCTCCACCCTCGTGCGCATTCCCGCGAGGCCCCAGGGGGACCCCGCTGCCCTCCTGAAGTGTGGGTAGGATGGGAAAGTGATGGGTTCAAATGACGACAGTCCTGTTCCCTGAAGGCAGAAAGTCATCAGGGCAGAACTCAGGGCGACAGGCCAGGATACTCGATGGAGACGTAAGGAAGCCGTCAGAAGCCCAGACACCTCCAGGACCAGTCAGGAAATAGATAAATCTGTCAGGGGTGAGGCAGTGGGGACCGGTGCGGCCTGCGGCCAAGGGTATGTGCCCTCCGTGGATCACGGTGGTAGCTAGCGTCCACCTGGTGCATATCCCTTACCAGGCACTATTTAA
Source organism: Procyon lotor (assembly GCA_028646535.1). Classification (NCBI taxonomy): domain Eukaryota; kingdom Metazoa; phylum Chordata; class Mammalia; order Carnivora; family Procyonidae; genus Procyon; species Procyon lotor. The sequence continues at coordinate 265,141 of CM053611.1, forward strand.
GAATTTTGTTTATTTGCTTACGTGAATCTCACTGTAAATAAGTCTATGACGTAGGTATTCTTATCAGCCCCAAATTAAAAATAAAAGGTCAGGCATGGAGACGTTAAGGGACTTTCAAGCAGCACGCGGCCGGTGGGCGGCAGAACTGGGAGCCAAGACAGGAGGCTGGAAATTCACGAGCAAGGGGCCAGGACGTGTCTTCTCACTGGGTCCTCACACGATGGGAGGGGCGAGGAAGGTCTCTGGGGCTCCCTTTACAAGGGCACTAATCCCACCCCAAGGGCTCCACCTTCATGGCCTGATGACCTCCCATTGCACTTGGGGTGGGGTTTCAACGTAGGAATTTTGAGGGGACATGTTGCGTCCACAGCACACGCTCCCACGTATGAGCTGCACAGCCCGCCCGGTCTGCACGTGGGGGCACGAGTTGGGCAAAATGATCAGGGAAGATTTTGATGAGGACGGATGGGGACCACGGGGTCATCCGCAAGGACTCGGGTCGCTTCCCAGCAAACCCTGATACGCGGCCCTGGCCACGACCCGGAGGAGAGAAGAGTCACGGTCAGAGCAATGACGGGGCACCCTGCGCACGGTGATGGGGCGCCCGCGTTCTTGGGAAACACAGACGTGCCTTTATTAGTGGTGTTTGGGGCAGGAAAAAGGATGGGAGTTATGCTCCAGGCGGATGGTGTGGTGTTAACCAGTGACTGACGGGGGACAGATGACAGAAAAGGAAGCTGTTTACCTCCTATTTCGCTTCCCTTTGCTTCATCAAAAAACCCGTAACCTTCAATCTGGAAAGGGTAAAACTCATCCAGTCCGAGGAAATTGAACCAAGATAGGGGAGGAGATAGCGAGCACGTGGCCAACTTTTTTGAGTCACAATCTCAGGAGGCTGAAAGCGTGCGCAGAAATGCCAGCGAGCCCTCTGGTCTCAAATTCTGGTAATTTGGGCGGAAAGGGATTTGATTTTCTCCTGCCTTGGACAGCCAGAAGCCGGCGGGTCCCCCCAGCTGGTCGTGGGAGGGCAGCGGCCGGACGGCCCGACTTACCCACTATGGGACTGCAATATTTTGCCGTGAATTCCAGGGCCGGTGGGACAAGAGGAGCAAGGATGACAATTAGTCCGGGGGAGTTGGGAGGTGCTGGAGCAGGGCCTACAAGAATGAGCCCGGGGGAGGCTTCCCGGGCGTGGGGCCAGGGAGCCCTGGAAGGTCCGTCTCCAGATTTGCGGCCCCTGCAAGCCGGCACCCTCTGTGGGCTGGGGTGGCAAATTCTGGAGAAGGAGGGCTTGATTCCTTGTCCCCTACCAACCCCACATTTTCATTCGCACCAAGCCAGCCGAGGATGTAGCCAGCCCTGGACTTTGAGCACCAGCGACCCGAACATTCCAGGGAATCACTGTTGGTGGTTGATTAGGATTCCATCGAGATCATGACAGAGGCAGCTTGAAACACCAGAGGCAAATTTGTGAGGCTGTCGGGAAACTCCGAAGTGAATTTTTTGGGTAGAAAACCAAGAAAAATGGAAAATCAAGGTAAAACTGGAAGAAGAAATTAAGTGCCCTAAGCACACAGAAAGTGGTGCCACACATTTGATGTCACCATTGAGTATAAGTTGCTGCCAAGTGGCCAAAGGAAAAGGGGGAAAAAAAGAAAGCACTTAGATAATTCACACTATCTTCAAATAACCCATAAATAATGTTAAGTTTTTGAAGAAACCTTTTTGTTGTTTTTGCCTTTTCCCAGCACTCAGGTATCAATGTGTAAATTCCGAGTATTTATAGGAAAAATCCTGAGGGATGAGGTAAAGACCCTCTACACGGCACAGCAGCAACAACGTGGGTGTGAGATTTCTTAGAGCATTGCTCGATGGACTATGGGAACGTCATATGAACAATAGCCGTGTAACTAGGTTTCTCAGCGCCAAATGGATAAAGCCTAAGTGCACAGTCCGAAGTTGGTCTGGTCTTTGTCTAGTGATTAAGTCCAGACCAGAAGAGGGACGCCTGAGTGGCTCAATCAGTTAAGCATCTGCCTTCAGCTCAGGTCGTGGTCCCAGGGTCCTGGGATGGAGTCTTGCATTGGGCTCCCTGCTCACTGGGGAGCCTGCTTCCCCCTCTCCCTCTGCCCCCCTCTTCTTGTGCTCTCTCTCTCTATACCAAATAAATAAACAAAAATCTTAAAAAGAAATGTCTAGACAGGAAGAGTGCATGAACTGTATATCTCTGGGGACATCCTTCAGAAATATTACTTCTTGATATTAGACTTGGAAGTCATTTCAAAGAATCCTGTAAGGTTACGGTGTCAGCAACGCTGCATATGTGTATAAACAGCAAACATCACTGATGTTCCCTCCTGGGACTTAGGGACCAATCCCAGACTCCAGCTTGAGCGGAGAGTCACCTCTCACTTTTACATTGAGGGGAGCATCCGAGCGCTGCAGACACAAACGTTTATCTCGAAAGATAATTAGGGGTTGGTGCACCCCATAATGTGCAAATGAATGAACAATTCAAGCCACAAAATCTACATTGTAGAACCTAAAGACAGAGCTCTGAAGTTTGGCCACCTCATTCAGAATCGTGTTTTGCCCTTAGGGAATTGATGTATCTAAGCTTTAACTTCTACATCAATGGACTGGGGATAATAGAAGTCCCTGCATTTGCAGGCAATTCAGGAACTAAATGAGATGTAATGTGCAAAGAACTCTGCACTATGATAAATCAGGGCACGGAGTTTAGGACCGACCAATATTTCTAAGAGTATGGCTGTGATGAATTAGTTTGGAACATTTTTTTTTTTTAAGATTTTGTTTATTTATTTGACAGAGAGAGAGAGATCCCAAGTAGGCAGAGAGGCAGGCAGAGAGAGGGGTGGGGGAGAAGCAGGCTCCCCGCTGAGCAGAGAGCCAATGCGGGGCTCGATCCTACGACCCTGAGATCATGACCTGAGCCGAAGGCAGAGGCTTTAACCCACTGAGCCCCCCAGGCGCCCCAAAGTTTGGAACATTTTAAAAGTGTCAACAAGAATTGCTCATGTGGGCATTGAAACATCTCAAACTAATCTCCATCGTGATCAACTTTTAAGCCGTGAGGCTTCCCAATGAGCCTTTGAGGATAAATTGTTGCCGGGCAGACCCCTATTAACCAAATGAATTCATCTCCACGGCTACTCGCTCTAGCTCAAGTCCAATTCGGTGTTGGTCTTAGAGCAGTTGACTGTGCTCCATCTCTCCCTGGCTGTGGCAGAGAAGAGCTTGTCTCTCCAGTCCAGATTCGGGGAGCCAGGGGAGGCTGGGAGCGCTCGGTTCATCCAGAAGTACTTTCAAATCAAGACACACATGAAAAATCAAAGGGCTTGCTTCCATGATCCTAGATCAGTCTGGACACCGTTCCTAGTCCCCTAACTCTCCGTCTGATAAAAGAAGATGCAGGTTCTCTGTGTTCCGGCAGCTCGGACTGCTCTACCAAGTCATACATCCTCCGTGGAGGCACATTATTCGATGACACACTAGGGTGGCCCTGGGTCTGGTGGGGGTTCTTGTTGGTGTTTTAATTTGTACCTAACTTTATAAGGTGGTCTGTGTTTCATAGCCATAGAAAATCCTGCTTTGTTGGGGGCACACAAAATTATTCACCGTGACTCTTCTGTTCTCATCGAAGGAAGCCATGGTCAAGAGTTCAGACCTTGAATTATGATTTGACAAATTTCTAGCTATACTGTCTATTCAGGAGAAGTCACCTAATGCCTCTTAAGCTCGATTTCCTTGTCTATAAAATGACTGTGATAGTACCTATCAGTGTTGATCGTGAAGATTAAGATAACTACATACAAAGAATTTTGCAAGTCTGGCCTGTACTTAAACACTCAAAAATGAGAGATGTTAGTATTGCTATTTTGATCCCTGCGTAATGGCCACCGCTCAGCAGCCCAAGAAAGGAAGGCTGGAGGACACCAGTGAGAAGAGATCCCCTCGGGTGCACTCTCGCTATCAAGCATGGCAGCATGGCATTGAAATGATTTTGAAACGCTGTCCTGAATCCTCAATACGTAGGTGCTGCTATTACTGTTATGACTATTCAGCCTAACCTAGAAATGCACTTCTAGGAGTTTAATTTTATATTTTAAAAACCTAGAACAAAAGGAACACAGTCTCTAATTCTACAGCAGGAGATTTGGTTATTTTAATCGGACATAAAGAGGTGCATTATTCTGGGAAGGAAATTTGCCCTAGAAGCTGGAGATCAGTTCTTCCCAACTGTTATTGTCCCGTGATATAGACACGTTGAGTAGCTCCGTGCATCACACATCGCGATGGTGAGAATATATTCAGAACACCCAAAAAACACCCCATGAATGAGTGCACTGGTGGTGAGAGAGAAGAAAAGACCATTCCTCACGAGCAAGGCAGAGATGTGATGAAACGTGCGATTTGCCCAGTGATGCTCAGGCGGATATGTGCGTTGACTAATGACTAAATCAGCTGGTTCCCGAAAGGTCGTCTGACACAAGCGACTTCGCAATTGTAGGTCTGATACGATCTAATTTCTAAACCCTGCCTTTCTCACTGGAACAACAGTTTATAAAAGAATAGTTAACAGTATGTATCAGCTTTCCTGGAAACACAGTTACTATGTCATAGCCGGAGTGTATCCCTGTTGATTTGAAAACCTAATGCTGTTTCTAGGAACATAATGCAAACCAACTCCGGACAAATATATTTCAAGGAATTTCCACTTGGGAAGAGAATACAAATAACCTCCACATTAGTCGATCTCAAGGACTAACTGTTGGATTAATTTCTTTTGGAAAAACTATCTTCTGTTTCAAATTCTGTGAATGGCAGTGGCTGCAGTGGAGGTAAATAGGATCTTACAGTCAGTGGCGATGTAGAATTTTCCAACTGCTTTCAGAGGATACATCTCATTTGGTCTCCTAACAATGATGGTGTCAAGACAGGTATCATTATCCTCATTTCCACGTGAGTAAATAAAAATCAGGAGAAGCTAAGTGACTTGCTTCCACCCTTGAGCCCGGTCCCTCCAAGCCTGTTATTAGAGTTTTCAGCTCCCTGTTTGTTTGCGTATATGAGGAGGCTGATCTTTCCGGTCAGTCCAAATGTCCATTTCCTTGCCTAAGGATGGAGTGCCTTCCAGAACACTTCCATCATGGAAGAGATAATTACATAAGGTCCTACTGCGAATTCTCTGTGTCATGAAATAATTTATTCCAAAGCTCAGAATTTTTGAGAATCCCATTCGTATCTCAAAGCATGGAAGATAACAAAGTGGATGAACATCATCATCCCTGTTGCTGTTAGCTCCGGACCTAGGTCGTGCCCTGTTTTCAAGAAGTCACAGTCCGTGCTGTGGATTGCCTATGAATCACCATCATTAAAACATTTAGCCGGGTGACCCATGGCTCAGTGTTTCCCACAGTCCTGGGGCTTTGCCCCCCTGTACTGCTCTACCAAGACCTTTGTAAGCCACTGTGTCAAGTATGAACTATCTTGTTTCTTGTTAGAAGTATGCGAACAGAAGACAGAATTTGTGAATTCCAACTGGTGCATCTCACCAGACCGGGTTGTTCTCTGTCCGCTTGGAGCGGGTGATGACCGTAATGTTCTGTGTTGTCAAATAAAAATATATTGTAAGTATTTAACTCTGGGATTTATCGGGGTGTTTTCCAGCAAAAGCACATTTTCAAGCCATGAGAAAGAAGGCTGTGGATGAAACCACACTCATGAGTCTGACTCACGAGGCATTTCCAGGTGGAGGAAGTGGTAAAAGGGAGAGTTGTCATACGGTGGTTCTTAATGCAGCCTTGCAAAGTTCCAAATGGGCAACCAGAATGGGGAACGTGGTTTCTTGCCTATTTTGGAGCAGTTATATTTCCTCCAGAAAGTGACTTGATCGTGCTATTCCACGGCGGAAAAACTAAGCTATTTCAAAATAAGCTTTATGTGCCATGCAATATTGAAGTCAAATTATGCTTGCCTTACGAGTGAGTCACCACCCTGGTTTGGCCTTATTTTTCTTTCTTTCCTGCTCTAGGGGCAAAGCCCGAGGGACACTGATGGGGAGAGTGCGGCAAATGGAGAAAAATGGAGTCATGAGAAGAGAAAGGACAGCCGGCCGGTCCCCGATACAGACCCCGAGCCACAAAGGAGTGATTTAACCCCTGGGTCTCAGCGTCCTTACCTGTGAGATGAGAAGAGTGAGCACTCACTTGTAAAGGTGAACTCATCCTTGCCACTTAGAGTCCAACACGTGTGAGCTGTTGTGACTAGGGTTCTTACAAGCCCGAGACGCGTTTCGTCTGGATGGATCACATAGCTGTCAAAAGAACAGATCTTTAATACATGGCCAACTGCTCTAGAATAAAATAACAGGATAGATGTGACTCACTTAGGAATCCGCATAAATAAATCTGCTTAGACCAAAAACACGCTTAACCACATTGACTCCCCGCTATTTTGGGAAGTCCCCGGGGAATCTGCCTAAGAAAAACCTCACACCCTCCAGGCAGAAAGGCAACTGAATACAACCGTGTGCCCTTTAAGTCCATTCGAAATCTTGTGGCACAGATTAAAAAATTTCCTTTTCTGAAAACCCTTGGAGACACGAGAAAAAAAAGAATGACTGTTAGAAATGAAAACCCTTGATTTAGACCTAAGATTAAGAAGAATGTGATGGCTCTCCCTCCAACCTTAGACATACGCCGTGTCTAGAATTAGTCTCCCCACGTTACAGAAACTGGTAATGAAACTAACTAAGCGCCGCATTGCAAATTATTCTGGGTACCTGGAGCTTTCCAGTTAGTCAAGGATAAAACCCTCTGAGCACCATCGTTCAGAAACAAGTTCCCACACCATAAATATGTCTTTTGTGTCTTTTGTATTGTTAGGTTATTTTTCTGATTACAAAAGTAATACGTGATAAATACAGTTAAATTTGGTTTACGCAGTAAAGTGTAATGAGGAATACAGAAACTTCTCCATCCGCGACCCAGAAATAATCACCCTCGACACTGTCTCTCAACTTAGGAAAGACCCTTCTGGAACATTTTCCCATCCCCTAATTCCATCATGCGCATCTCACTCTGGGTGAAGACAAAGGTCTGGTCCCCATCCACATAAAGCTTTCAGCCCAGCGGGGATGCCGGCAATGATATAGCAGGAAAGAGACAAAGGAAATGTCATTACTACCCGTAGTGAGAGAGGGGGTGACATAGCCTTGGTGCAGGGATGGAGAAGGGCAATCCTGGAGAGAAGGGCAGAGAGGACCCACGGCGTTCCTGTGCCGACCTCACTGAGACACGGAGAGGGCGCGGCATGGGTTCCCACAGGTGAGTGTGTGTGCTCAGACCCTATCAAGGCTCTGCAGACCTTGGCAAGGAGGGCTTTTTATTCCCTTTTGGTGTAATATGGAGCCTTAACACAAAGGACTAAAATGAGAGAGAAAACGAACCCAGGTTTGGATTAAGTAACTGGGTAGATAATAATCCAAGTTTCTGAGCTAAAGGCAGCTGGGAGAGAAAGGGGATGGGGTCGATGCGGGGCTGGAAAGCTCGTTTGCCCGGGCTGCACAGGGCACGCAGGGACTTTAGGACGTTTGGTTGGAGGTGGTGTGTGTTGGTGGGGGAGGGCGGGGGAGAGTCTGCCGTTGAGGGGACAGAGTTGGATTAGACACATGTATTTCTGAGATATTAGCACACACGTGGTACCGAAACTCACAAGGATGGATGCCCGTAGGCACAGGGCACCCTGTTGCGGACAGAGGCCCGGAGAGGGCCTGGAGTTTTCCCTGAAGCATCTGGAGCTGAGCTGGGGAAGAGGACACCGACGAGACAGAGGATGGAGTGGGGCAGCAGAAGCACGTCCTCGAACCTTGTTATCCACTTGTCACCCAGGGAGAAGGTGTCACGGCTGTGTGGTGACGTGGAGAAGTGGAAGAAATTAAAGGTAGGTGGACAGGACAGATGTCCTTCAGAAACACCCCTGACTGCGGCCATCGCTAGCCTCATAGTCAGCCACGAGCCACAGAGTTCATCTCATTAATATGAATATTAATCATTACTTAATTATTTATTAATAATAAATAAATTATTATTAATTATTTATTAATATTAATATTAATATTACCGCATGCACCTGTCCGTCCTCATCGCTCCCTCTGCCAGTGTATCAGTCTCCCGGGTTACTAAACAGCCTTCCATTTGGCTCAGTCACCGATCTGGCCCTCCCTGGGCCTCCCCGGTGACCAAACTGTGCCAGAGGAGATCTTTCAGAAACACCTGCTGCTGATGTCATTCACGTGCTGGAAACCAGTCGCGGGCCTGCCTTCCCTACCGCTCCGTCTTTCAGGATAAAAGTCAAACTGCTTAGTTTATTTTTTAATTTAATTTTTGGGTTTTTTTGAGAGTGGGAGTATGTGTGTGTGAGCAAAGAGGGGAGAGGGAGAGGGGGAGGGAGAGAGACTCTCAAGCGACTCCACGCCCAGGGCAGGTTTCCATCTCATGACCCTGAGATCAAGAGTCCGACACTTAACCGACTGAGCCACCCAGACGCCTCCAAACTCCTTAGTTTAATGTACAAGGTGACCAGTGGGCATTTAGGTTACTTCCCTTTGGAGAGATTGCACCAAGATTACTATACACATTCTCACAGCCATCTTTCGGTATTTGTATGTTTCTTTGGAGGTATAACTGGGCTGAAAGTCAAAGACATAAGTAACCTATTTTAGAAGACAGGAGAAGAGGGACACCTGGGTGGCTCCATCGGCTAAGCATCTGCCTTGGGCTCGGGTCATGTTCCAGCCCCGCATCGGGCTCCTTGCTTACCAGGGAAGTCTGCTTCTCCCTCTCCCTCGGCCCCTCTCCCTACTTACTCTCTCTGTCTGTCTCAAATAAATAAACAAAATCTTAAAAAAGAAAAAAAAAAGACAGGAAAAAAAATCCAAGTAAAGCCAGGCAGACTACAAGTGAAGGAAAAATAGAATTGAAAGCAGTTATCAACGAGATATAAAGTAGACGAGAGAGAAAATCAATAAATCCAAAACCTGGTTCTTTGCATCAACTGATAAAATAGACCAAACTTGGCAAAACTGATCAAGGAAAAAAAAAAACGGAAAAAAGTACGAACGTATAATATCAAGGAAGGAAAGACGGGTCGTGCCTTCAGATTCGAACGACATCACCAATAACGGCAGGTTGTCTCACTTTCCCGTTGCTGGGAAGACAATGCAAACGTAAGATCTTCTAGTCCAGGAGGTCAGCAGGTGGAAGTGAGGGCTGTGGGGCTGGGATGAGGGTGAAAGCAGGCATGGGTTGCTTCTGGGGCCCTCGGGATCAGCAGGGTCCTCGTCTGCTCCAGCTCCGGTGCCCACTCTGTCTGGGGCCGTGTCCTACTTCGGGGCTCCCGGCTCTCTGACCTCTGCTCCCCTCCAGCCACCCCCTCTCCCTTGAAGGATGCCTCTGACTGCACTGGGCCCGCTCAGAGAATCCAGGATGCTCTCTCCATCTCAAGACCTTTAACTTACATCTGGAAAGTTCCTTCTGTCACGGGTTCTGGGCAGTGGGAAACAGCATTTCTTGAGCAGTATTGTGCAAAGAAATTCGAGATTTAGGATGACGTGAACCAAGGAATGAAAGTAAGAAGAAATACGTAATCTTCATCATCTTATTTCTATGAACAGAATGGAATGAAATCTAGAATTTAAAAGGTGCCCAGTAGGAAAACTCAGGTCCCAGAGGACTAACAGCATCAACTCGCTAAAAATACTTAAGGAAGAACTCATCCTAGTCTCACGCAAACTGAACCCAACAAGGGAACATGAGAAGCACCTGCCGACTTTCTCTGTGGCCAGCATGACCTCACCCCCACGCCTAACAGGTCCTTTCTAGGGCATGAAAAGTGCGAGCAAACCATCTTCAGCAACACGAGCACAACATTGTAAGCGGAATATTAAGTCAAACCAACAGTGTATATAAAAAGAATAACACATCACAGCCACGTTGGGCTTATTCAATGGAGGCAGGTTTGATTTAACACTGACAATTCGAACGCTGTAGTTTATCACGTTAGCATATTAAAGAAGGAAAATCACACAAGACTATCAGTAGAATGCTAAGGAAGCCCTGGTTATTTTCAGCATCCATTCATGATAAGACTTACAGCAAATATGAATGGAGGGGGAGATTTCCTTTATAAAATCGGGAGTAACCACAGAAAACAACTTACAGAAAATATATTTGATAACCAAATCTTGAAAGGTTTCTGTTGCAGAATGGGAAGCCCACTGTAACAGTTTCCATTCAGTGATAGACCAGGATCCCTGTTCAGTGCAATTGTCAAGTAAAAAACAAAAACAAAACAAAACAAAAAACAGGAAATAAAGAAATGAACCTATCATTTTGCATAGACAGCATGGTTGTGTAGATAGAACTTTAGAATATATGGATAAACTATTAGAATAAATGAATTTAATAGTGTTAGCCAAGAGGAAAGAGTGCAGCTATCCATAAAAAGATACTTATGAAAAAGTTTATTGTGGCTTTGTCACAATAGCAACAAATTGGAAACAGCTCAAATGTTACCAGTGTAAGGCTAAATGATTTGGGATATATTCATGCAGTGGAATTCAGGCAGAACAAAGTATGTATGCACACCCGTCTGACTTACTGCAGTAGGACCCACAATAGTACATACTGTGTGATACTGAATGTTCCATTGACATAAACTACAAACTGGTGGGGCACCTGGGCGGCTCAGTCGGTTAAGCTTCTGCCTTTGGCTCAGGTTGTGAGCTTAGGGGTCATGGGATGGAGCCCCACATCAGGTTTCATGCTCAGTGGGGCGTATGCTTGAGATTCTCTCTCTCTCTGCCCCTTTCCTCCTCCTTCTCTCTCTAAAATAAATAAGTAGATCTTAAGAAAAAAAAGAAAGAAAAGAATGAACAAGGAAAAAGAATATGGTGAATAAATACATTATATCTGTAAACAATTCTACAGGTACTTGGGAGAACTTATTTGATGTAATACTATAACTTCAATCACTGCAAGGTTTTTTTTTTTAATAGAGATTTTGAATTTTTCTGGGTTTTTCACTAAGGTTGTCTACACATATAAGTCAAGTACTTGAATTTAGCCAAATAGCTGTGGGCAAATGGGAGAGCTGGGGGAGTATTATATATAATAAAGTATATTGATTCTTCATATACTTTAAAATCTGTTATATGGGCACCAGGATTAAAAAAAAAAAGTTACAGTAGTAACTGTACAGTAGTACATTCTGTGATATTGAAATCTCACAGAATAGCTGTGCCGTGGGATTCCAAAGACAAAAGCCGGAATTCAAAATCCTGCTACCTGCTTTTGACTGGTAAGCCTCCCCAACCCTGCAAAACCTCGTTTTGGGGTCCCAGGGTTGTAACCCCATGTATTGAAAGAGGGATTTGCTGGAAAGAGGACTTGTAAAGGACGGACGGAATTGTGCCAATAATATTTAATATGCTGGTGACCACAGCCACCTCCCAGCAGGGGACCAGACCTGCTCTGAAATCCTCACATGGAAATCACCCTTTGTTCCCTCGGGGACACACAAAGCCACTGTTCCCATAGCAACGTGGTCCTGTGGCGTCTAGGCGAGGCCTTGAATGATAAAGCAAGAGTGTTGCTAGCTGGCAAGGAAAACCTCCCGGAAAGGTAGTGCTCGGCTCCAGGAACAGGCTGAACGCATGCGTACAAACTACGCAGTTGTTTTATGCTCGAGAATTGTAAGGAGTCCATTTTTTAAAAAATAGGTGTTTTTTAGATATGTTAGACCACTCAGAAAATAAGGTTTTCCTTTGGCTTTTGTTAACATCTATTTCTCTCTCGTATGCAGTCGAGAAGGAATCGAAGACGAAAGAATTAATTCGCCCAAATCCTTAAGGTGCTGTGACTTCGGCCCTTCGTAGGGAGTAAATAAGTCTCATTGCGTTCGCGAGGACTGTTTGGTAAAGATCTAAATGGCATGAGTGTGCATATTTTTATGAATGCACAGATTTCTAATAATATGTTTCTGAGAATTCAAGCTAAGTAGGATAGTATAGAAATAGATTATGGGTTTTTAAAAAAATTACTTGGTCTCCTCAAACGTTTTATTTTTTTAAAAAAAGTCCGAGGGGTGCCTGGGTGGCTCAGTCGGTTAAACGTCCTACTCTTGATTTCAGCTCGGGTCATGATCTCAGGGTCCCACCATCAAGCCCCACAGTGGGCTCCCTGCTCAGCCGGGAATCCACTTGAGATTCTCTCTCCCTCTCCCTCTGCCCCTCCCCACCAAAACTGATGGTTGATGTGTAGTTGATATTGTGGATTTCTTTTAAAAGAAAATGTTTTATGAAAATTCTTACTCAGTCATTGACTGGAAATGGACTCCTCTTCCCTCAGCTTCCAGGAAAATCCTAGAAGCCGGGGGTTCTGCTCTCACGGTCCTCAGACCCACTGTGACTGAGTATAGGACATGTGCTACCATGAGCCAGAGAAACTGGTTTCATGTCCTGCTTTGTCCGAGTAGATTTCATAGGGAAAATCAGACATTGATTTAAGGGGATTCCTCGATGTAGAAGGGATTGGGACAGCTGTCGAATTCACAGATTCTTGAGGGCAACCACCGAGAGTGACATGACGTTAGCTGCCAAGGCAGTTTATTGTAAGCCCCAGATTTGCTAAGATGATATCTTTCCTGGCTGTGGTTTCGTTGATGTCATATATTTGTTTTTCAGAACCAGTAATGCTGAAGAATCCAACATCCATGTATCTGCCAAGATCTCTGAAATGACTCAATGTATGTATACATATGCGTGTGTAAATATATATATATCAGGTACATACATGCGAAAGGCATAATACCATTGATCTTTCCTAGGGTACAGAAACACTTGGTAATATATATTCCATTCAACTTTAAAAACCCATGAAATAATATCTATTTTAAGCTCTATGAGCCCAACGCGGGCTGGGATCATGACCTGAGCCCAAGGCAGCTGCTTAACAACTGAGCCACCCAGGTGCCCCACATTTTATATTTTAAAATGCCGCTATCTGCTCACACTTCCTACAAATGTAACACATGCAAACTACTGAGATAATGAAGGTGAGTGTGTACACGAAGGTAAGTGTGTACTCGAATGTAAGTGTGTACATGGAAGGTAAGTGTGTACACCAAGGTAAGTGTGTACTCGAAGGTAAGTGTGTACATGGAAGGTAAGTGTGTACACGAAGGTAAGTGTGTACATGGAAGGTAAGTGTGTACACGAAGGTAAGTGTGTACTCGAATGTAAGTGTGTACATGGAAGGTAAGTGTGTACACGAAGGTAAGTGTGTTCATGGAAGATAAGTGTGTACACGAAGGTAAGTGTGTACTCGAATGTAAGCGTGTACATGGAAGGTAAGTGTGTACACCAAGGTAAGTGTGTACTCGAAGGTAAGTGTGTACATGGAAGGTAAGTGTGTACACCAAGGTAAGTGTGTACACCAAGGTAAGTGTGTGCCCATAGTAGGAGTGGCCCAGCTCGTCGACGGCAAGTTCTAGTTCAGGCGCTGGAGCAGGTGCCTCTGAACTGCTCCCGTCGGCAGCCCTCACGGCAGTGCTGGGAGTGAGCGTGGCCACCCCCACTTACCGAGCAGAGCCGGGCTAACTCGCTGGCCGAGGCAGGCGGACCGGAGTGTCAAACAGCGTTTGCTGATCGCAGAAATGAAGCTTTAGAAATCTTTCCACGTACTGCCTCTGAGATTAATGGAACCCAAGCCCCTCAAAGACCGAGAGGCTCGCCTTGCCTCCACACCTTCACTCTGAGCAGGGGGACGCACACGTGACAGCGTCGGACGGGGACCTCCAACTGCTTAGCTGCGAGCCATTTGTGACTAGAAGGAACATAAAAATACGCTCGAGAAGAAATCTGATCACGGCCCGCGGCTCCTTAGGTGACACGGCCTCTGAACATAATAGCGAACCCCCTTCAGGGCCAAAAATTGCCTTGGAAAATATTATTGTGACCTTTCCTTGGCGGTTGCCATGGAACGCTGGCATCCTGACCGTGGGGAGAAGGTCAATAATTGTATTTAAGTGAGCAGCACACAACGTCGAAAGTGTAAACGGTCTGCTCTTATTTCTTGATGGGAGGTTTTTATTGTGGAGTTGGGCGTGTAATCTTAGTTAGATTCTGAAGAAAAACAATGCTTTTAAGTTCAGGGAATTTTAGAAGATTCTTTGAGATTCTCGTTTTAAAATTCCATGCACTTCCTGATAGCCTTTGAAGCTCTTTTTGCCTGAAATGGAGTCTCATTTTCTCCATTCTTTTAAGGAAACCTTTTCTTTCAACCATCCACAACATGGTGACTTTCTTTTATGTTTACAGGAAGTCGGAGGCAATTATTTTATAATAGGCCCATCTCTGCAAGCAACCCTGTAATTTTTAGACTTTTAAATGTCATTATCAAAAACACAAATCAGGGCTTATTCTGCCCATGGTTGGCTTTGAAATGGCGTTGAGGATCCGTGTGACTCAGTTTTACCAGTCCCGGCCGGATCGCCGAGGGGAGTAAATCCTGCCAGCAAGCGACTTTGGGCTCCAAGTTACCCTTCTCCAAATTCTCGCTGCTGGGAGTATGTACAAGCAACCCACTTTGGACAAGGAATGTGCCATTTCCTCCTTCCGTGAAGTGGGCGGAGGGACATGCATAGTTCACTGAGGGGATTTGTGCAAGTGGTGGAGGGTTGCTGCGTGCTGGGGGTCAGTTCTCTTTCCCAGCAATGAGAGCTTTGAAGAAGAGACTTGGTTACGCAGTGTTTTAGTCTTAGGCACCCGAGTGATCATTTGGCTCTACATCCCTCCTCCGAGTCCTTAGAGCAATTCTGTGAGGTGGGCACATGTGTGTGCACTCTCCTGGGCTGCTAGGGATCCATAAGTGAATTCAAGCACCTGATCTTCAGGGAGGATCTTGTCTCATCTGCTGCTTTGTTATGCTAATAGAGGGGCATCCCCGGGGCTTGTTTGACTCCAAAGTTGTCCAGGTGTATCTTAGATAAGCTTTTCTGATTCCTTCCCAAGTCCTCTCTGTGAGATCCAGGATCGGTCATTTGCTAGATGTCTTCTTCTGAGCAAGTCACCTCCCCTCTCTA
>CM053611.1:280805-301108 GCA_028646535.1 Procyon lotor
GGAGGGTGACACTTCTTTGCATCCTCGCCATGAAAGACCCGGGACCACTGGGCAGCCGCACCCCTGCTCTAGCCCAAGCCGTATTCTCTTAGGGCCGCGGGAGCCCTCCCTTCCCTTGGCAATATTCTGTGTTACTTCGTCTGGGGAAAAACGAGAGGCAGCTGTGCCGAGGGGAACGTGTATTTGTTGGGGGGGGTGGGGGTTGGCGGGATTGCTCTGCGCCAACTGGGAAGCCCCCTGAGCTCTGGGCCTCAGCTTCTCAGGTTCAAGTTGAGGTTGGAGGGTGTGGTGATGGACCAGTAGGGTCCTCCCAAGTTCTGAAATCCTGACACGGTGTTCTCCAGGGAACCAAGTCTTACTGGAGAATCCGAAAGGAGTCAAGAGGCGGCTGCCTTGGGGGGAGTCACGCACCAGCCCCCTCCTGCCCAGCAGCGGCTGCACCACACCCCCATCCAGCCCGGGGGCTGGCTGCAGCCACAGCAGCCCGGAGGGATGGCGGGACAGGAGCGAAAGCTCCCAGCCCAGATGGGTCACTTCTGCACATCCTCTAAAAAATGTCATCTGCTACAGGCAGTCAACACTTTAAAAATTCCATGAACTTTCCTCTTTCTAAAAATATCATCCCAGCTTCACAGCTAAATAAGTCTTCCTTCCAACGATGAGTCAAATGCATTTTGCATCAATGGCGCCACATACTTGAGAAACTGAGTTGTGTCTCCAATGGATTTATTTGCGGTAAAGATGTTTTTCCATGTCACAGCTCGAGGAGAGCTCATTTCTAAGAAACTTCTGATTTCCCTGGAGGAAAACAAATGTTTTAAAGTCAAAGAAGAAGGATTTTTTTTTTTAACTCTATTATGACTTCTGAATCCTTCTCAAAGGTGGCTCTTTGCCTTTGAGATCAAACTTTGCTCTATCCAGTCTGGAGTGTCTTTCCTTCTTTCCATCTCTACACAGTCCTTGTGAGCTGACACCAACGTGGAGCATCTGTGAAAACCACAAGCCCCATATTTACCCTTTAACACGGTGCCATTTTGGTTCATTCATCTTCCCATCAACTTCAAGCGTTCTCATGAGTCCGTCCTCCAACACCACAAAAACAGACTGAAGTTCATCCTTCTTGGTCTCCTCCTTGCACTTGGCTTCTCAGAGATTTCTAGCACCCCTTGAAGACCTGCTGCTTCCCCGCCTGGCACAGTGGGGGTTCCCGTTAGATGTGGCGCTTGTGGCTTCTGTCGTCTGAGTCCGGCATAATGTCACATGAAATAACTGTTGGGTTGTAGTATTTTGGGAGTCTGAAGATAGTTATTGCTGTTATTTAGATCAAAATTTGAAATGTCATGAAAAACACTAAAAATGAGCAAGTTATAGGAAAAAGGAGAAATGACTAGGAAAAAGTCTTTTTAATTTTCAAAGGATTATTTTAATAATTTAGTTCCCAGCTGGTCAACTAACCAGGATCATTGTGGCTTCAAACCCATCGGAGGAGCAGTTGGGGCATAAATTATAAATGGAAACAAAAAATGTTATTATTTTATTTTCCCTTCTTAGACCATTTTTGCCTTAAGGTAGGTGGATACGAGAGCTACAGATAAATGCAAAATAAATGAAGCAGGTGTCGACTTTGAAGCCCTAGGTGAATTGATCTATTCCTCTTGCCACGACATAACAGTAACTTCATCGTTGCTAGAGCCTGAGTTAATGAAAGGTAAAGAAGATGATTTTTTAAAGTTGTATTTATTTAAGTAATCTCTATACCCAACGTGGGGCTCGAACCTACAACTGTGAGATCAAGAGTCACATGTTCTTCTAACGAACCAGCCAGGCCCCCCAAAATATTTTTTAAACATATATTCTAGGAAAAATGTCTCCAGGAAAGTGTGACTGGTATGATAATGTGTGTGCATAGGAGCCATTCTGGAGTTTTTCCACACTGCTTTGGGGTTCCGTATGGTTCCCCTTGAGAATTATGGAGACAAGGATTTCGGGTTTCCTGGGGCTTGGTTTTCCTATCATTCAAAAGAAGTTATATGCTGTTATTTCTGACATTCTGAGATCATTTAAGTCCAAATACAATTATACATTTAGAACTTGGTTTTCTTCAGTTTCTTCACTTGAACATTTTGTTTCCCTGAATTACTTGATTGGCTTTTTCTCTTTACTGAGGTGCACTGTTTCTTTGCATGTACAAGGGTATTATCAGAACATTCCGGCAAAATGTATGTTTTCTTTAATTTATATTTTTGCTTTTTCTTAGCCTACAGTATTTCTTTTGTTCTGAATACAAACGATTTCTTCACCGCATCATGTGATCCAACCGAAACACCGAATTAGAATATCCTGTCTATTTGTGGGCGGTTGTAGGGAAGGACGTGTGGTGGACAGACTAGCAATTTGTTCCAAAGGAAAGCCAGAGTCAATAGCACATTTAAGCAGAACATGAGCCATAAATGAAAATGATCAGTATCTACCAATAATTTATACAAGCAGGACACACAGCAAAAATGCAAATGACTGACATCTAGTAGTCCATACAATGGTTATAGAAACCAATGAACAAAAATCCTAAGTGATGACAATTTCTAAGCAGTGCCCCCAAACAAATGGCAAGTGACCCCCAGATGTATCAACCTGTCTTTATAAGAAAAATAAATGGGGTAAGAAACATCCCCAAGTAATCAGAGGAGAAAGCTGTTGCTCAGGCAGTAACACATCCAGGTTGGAAACTCCTCACTTCACTCACTAATCCTTTCCATGTATTTCCTTCTGAAATTTTATCATCTCTTAGATGCTTTCTAACTTGCTTCTTTCTCAAGATTCTAAGATAAAGGTAGGGTAAAAACAGCCAACTGTTACGGTTCCGTGATTGACCATCATCACGCGGAGGAGCTATTTACCCCAGATCTAGTTCCACGTCTTTAAGTTAATACAGACCCACATTCTCTGGCCATGAAGAGGGCAGGCAGCCGATGTTAGAGTTCCTGGCACTCCTGGGTGTGGAGCAGCCTCCCTCCTTTTCTCTTCAACGGGCCTGGCCCTCAAAGCCTGGCGCCATTTGCCTCATCAACTTGGAGACACTCCAAGGTGGAGATATCAGCGCCTCCCGTTCAGAGAAAATCTCAGCAGTCCTGAGACACTCGAGACTGAAAGCAGGGAACCCAACAAAAACGCTACCTCCTAATTTTGTGTTTGTAGCAAACATAGCTGGATCCGGGGAGATACAACTTTAGTGTACCCATGAGTATTTGTGAGAGAGTTCTGTTCGCTTAGCGACTGCAGTGTTTAGGACCAGGGCTCAGCGTTGGAGCTTCTCCCTCATGAAAGCTGACTCAGCAGACATTTCGAAAAGTCAGCATTGGTCTAAAGACATCACTGGCTTTTAGTTTCAGTAATGTTTTAAGAATCTGTTTTTTTCCAACAAGAGTTTTTTAAAATTAGGAGTATCTGGCTCAGTATCCTCTACAAAGTTTATCGGACTGCCCTCAGAACAGAAATCTTCCTGGCTGCATGTTCTCTTGCCTGCTGTCTGATTCCAGAGAATTCTTGTCAAGCCCAGGGTATAAGGCCATTTGCCTTGTGCCCTTACAGAAGTGACCGTGGTAAATCAGAGCCTCATCCCAACAGGCCATGTGGTGGGTCAACAAGAGCATGCTGGATGCTGTATGGACGGTAGAGCCTTGTGTCGAAATTGGGAGCACTAGGTTTATTAATCCCACAGTAAGCTCTATCAGGTCTTACAGTTGTAACTCAAGGGATCCAGCCATCTTTCCTTAATCATCTGGTATTATGTAATAATGATAAAGTCAATTGGATTCACTTAATATTCCAGCTTAGTGACAAGAAATCGTTGTATATTCTTTTTTTTTTATTTTGTAATTTTTATTGTGTTAGTCATCACACAGTACATCATTAGTTTTTGATGCAGTGTCCATGATTCATTGTTTGTGTATAACACCCAGTGCTCCATGCAATCCGTGCCCTCCTTATTACGAATCACTGGGCTCACCCATTCTCCCCGCAAAACCCTCAGTTTGATTCCTGGACTCCATAGTCTTTCATGGTTCGTGTCCCCCTCTGATCACCCCCTCTTCATTTTCCCCTTCCTTCACCTGATGTCCTCCATGCTATTCCTTCTGTTCCACAAATAAGTGAAACTATATGATGATTTACTTTCTCTGCTTGACTTATTTCATTCAGCACAATCTCCTCCATTTCCATCCATGCTGATGCAAATATTGGGTATTCACCCTTTCTGATGGCTGAGTAATATTCCACTGCATATATGGACCACATTTTCTTTATCCTTTCATCTGTTCATCTGTTGAAGGGCATCTCAGCTCTTTCCACAGTCTGGCTATTGTGGACATTGCTGCTATGAACATTGGGGTTCATATGGCCTTTCTTTTCACTACACTTCTATCCTTGAGGTAAATTCCAAGTAGTGCAATTGCTGGGTCATAGGGTAGCTCTATTTTTAGCTTTTTGAGGAACCTCCACGCTTTTTCCCAAAGTGGCTGCACCAACTTGCATTCCCACCAACAGTATAAGATGACTCCTTTTCTCCACCATTTCTCCAACATTTGTTGTTCCTTGTCTTGTCAATTTTGGCCATTCTAATTTGTGTAAGGTCGTATCTCAGTGTGGTTTTGATTTCTATCTCCCTGATGGCTAATGATGATGAACATTTTTTCATGTGTCTATTAGCCATTTGTATGTCTTCTTTGGAGAAGGGTCTGTTCATGTCTTCATGCCCATTTTTTGACACGGTTATTTGATTTTGGGGGGTTGAGTTTGAGAAGTTCTTTATAGATCTTGGATACCAGCCCTCTATGTGTAGTGTCATTTTACTTTCTTAACTAGACTAATACATTTATGAAATACTTACATGTCGTGCAAATCCAACTCTTCTTTGAAATACTTTTGCGCAGATCTTATTGCCTGGGGATGGGATCTGCAAAGGAGTTACCCAATTTCGGTCTGGAGATATACAAGGACTTAAAGCTCAGTGCTCACAGAATGTTGGAGCTTTATTTTTTTTAAGATTTATTTATTTATTTATTTGTTTGTTTGTTTATTTGTTTGAGAGAATGTGCACAAGCAGGGAGGAGGGGCAGAGGGAGAAGGAGAAGCAGACTCCCTGCTGAGGAGAGAGCCCGATGCGGGGCTCGATCCCAGGACCCTGGGATCATGACCTGAGCTGAAAGCAGACACTTAACCAACTCAGCCCCCCAGGTGTCTGGTTGGGGCACTTTTATGGCCAGAATTTCTCTCTTATGTTGAGTGATAGTCTGCTTCCACAAAACTTCTGCCCCCTTCTTTCTAGATCTTTTCTTTGGTGATTTAAAGTAGTAACCTCCTCTTCCCTCTGATGTCTCTTAAGCTCTGTGAAGGGAGCCACCAGTCTCCACTCTGCGTCAGCTAACTTCAGGTGACACCACCTTTGGACCTCAAGGCTGTTCATCGCACAAAATGGTTCCTAGGCCCTTCCCCATGAGACCTGGCTCCTGGATGGTGCTGGTTTGGTTGATTATTGCTCGCGGGCACCGTGGATACAAGGCTTCCTGGAATGGGAGACACATCCCCGCACATAAAAAGTGTATGCTCCTTTCTACACTGGAATCCCGGGGCGGACATAAGGACTGGGGGTCGGGGAACTGTGGGAATCAGCTGCCGCCTTTCCTGTCTCTGATGGCCTGGTCCCAGCCGGACTGTTTGGGGGCAACACCACCCTCGGGCTCTTTGGTTTGGTTTTGGTTTGGGAAATTCTGCTACTACAGACTTTCTGTACCTTCTGTACTAGTGTCTGTACTACAGACCTTCTGTCCCTCGCGCTCCGCCAGGAGCGAGCAGGCAGCTTTCTGTCCCACCACCTGCCAGTCCTGTTCCTTTGCTGCCCCGGGGCGGCTGCCCTGTCACCTCTACTTAATTCCATCTCTGCGGGGAGGGCGGGATCTGTGTTCCAGGGACTAGGAGAGCGCGTGGGCACTCGTGTGTGTGTGTGTGTGTGTGTGTGTGTGTGTGTGTGTGCGCGCGTGCGCATGCTCATTCTACACACTTTCCGGAGCCAGTCCGCTCTCCATTTGGACAATTCTCTGCTCAAATATTCTCAAGTCCATCCATCTCGGGTTATGAAACATCTCGGGTTATGAAACAGCAATCCTCTGCAGTCCCCACCAGCCCTGTTTGCAGCTCTCTTTCCACGGCTTTCCTTGGGCTTGTGCAAGAGTAGCACGGTTTGCGGTGGAGGAAAACAGGCCCACGAACAAACAAACTTCCTCTTCTGTAGAAGCTTAAGATGGGCGGATAAATCTTTGATGTACCTGGGCGAGCTACTCTGGCTTTGCCCGTCACTGTGTGGACTACCAGCAATTTCAGTATTCAGTCCTCTCGGAGAGTGGTACAGTTGATCTTGGGGAGATGCAAGTAAATCTTGGATTTACTGTTGGAATAACTTGCAATACCAGAATACTTGCAATACCAGGAACAGTGGCAACTCCTTCGCAGGGTCCAAGAGACGCAGTTTATTTGCATCATGAGGTTTATCATTATTCCAGTTTGGGAAGTGCTGCGCTCCTGGTTGTTCACAGAATGTCAGTTGTATGGGGAAGAAGTCCCATGGTCGGATTCTGTAAAAAATGTGATCTGCTTATTCGTGTGATCTCAAGGGAATCTCTGCACAACACAGCAGCGGATCAGATATTCAGCGCTCTGAGGATTCCCTCGGCCGTTCCTCTGGAAATGAGTACGGACAGCAGATGGTCTGCGGCTATGTCTACACCAGGCAGCTGGGGACGTCCCTCCCTTCTCCGTGTGCGTATGTTTCTACTGTTTTCTTGAGGTTTGGCTGGGTCCCCGTACCCACTGGAGCAGTCGTTCTGGGAAGCTCTGGTTGGCTGGTCTGCAGGATGTCTAAGTGCTTCTTACCACCTGCCCCTTCTCAGCCTCATCCAATATGGCACCTGACGCAACTTTGCTGGTCTTGCTCAGGTAGCATGTGGTCATCGCAGCGCCCCTCACCAGACTTTGATGCTGGGACAGTATCTGCTGCACGCAAAGGGGGTTGGCTGCCTCCTGGCTGAGCTTCCTCCATTGATGGATACCCTCTTTACCACCTATATTTTTAGGAATCGACTCATACATTCCTCCCGCCACTAGGAGCAAGATGCGTGCCTGCAACTCCCATTGGCACTCCTGCCTTGTTCAGCTGCTCCTCTTGGGGACCTGTCTCAGAGACACTTATTGCCTTTACTTACAGAAGAGTTAGGATGCCTCGGATCACCTCGGAAGGGCTCTGCTCCATCTTCCTCTCTCCCTGCTCTCCAAGACTTCCCTCTCATTCATGC
The DNA here is from genome assembly GCA_028646535.1 of Procyon lotor. NCBI lineage: Eukaryota > Metazoa > Chordata > Mammalia > Carnivora > Procyonidae > Procyon > Procyon lotor. Next base: position 288,149 of record CM053611.1, read on the forward strand.
AGGGAGCCTTCACTCACCATAAACAGACTTTATAATGGAGACAGAAGGGAGAGCGCGTCACAGACAGCGGACTTGGGTCAGACAGGCCCAGCCTCACGTGGGACTAGGAAATCCTGGGTGCTGGCAATGGCCAGCTCCCACTGATGGATGTTTCATGCCCCAGACAGAAGCACGGGGAATACTTAAAGAGATAACATCCATATTACAAATCAAGCATGGGAGACACCAATAGCCATACCTCGCGAGACCTCAAAACATATAGTTTTGAGTTTGCAAACTCCAAAACATGGAGTTTGCACCAATAAATGTGCGGTGCCCCACATTTGGCTTTTCCACCTGCACACAGCCTGCCTGGAAATGGTTTACACTCTGCAGATCCTGGGCTCCTTTGTAAAGACTCAGGCAAATGTAAAACCCCCATCACACTCACCTAGACCCAGCAGTCCCATTTATCATGATGGGATGTTTTGAAGACTTAGTTTGCAGCCTTGTAGATTTCTTGAAGTTGCAAAATGCATGCTCTTCTTTTAAATGTGAAGCCTCCTTAGCTTCACAGTTAAAAGTGAGAAATCTGGGGGCGCCTGGGTGGCTCAGTCGTTAAGCGTCTGCCTTCGGCTCAGGTCGTGATCCCAGGGTCCTGGGATCGAGCCCCACATCAGGCTCTCTGCTCGGCGGGAAGCCTGCTTCTCCCGCTGCCATTCCCTCTGCTTGTGTTCCCTCTCTCGCTGTGTTTCTCTCTGTCAAATAAATAAAATCTTTAAAAAAAAAAAAAAAAAGTGAGAACTCTGCATCTTTCGTTGTTTCTGGAGGCAGCCTGTGGTTGATCAGCTCCTTTCCACAGATTCATGTCTACACACGTGCACGTGCACATGGCCACCACGCTGTCTGACCCTCCTGACGGATGTCCTCCTCTTCCTCGTGTGTGCTATGCTTTGCTGTAACTTCACACATCCGCCGACATTCAAAAAAACTAAGTCCGTCCCATACTGATGATTTTGCCTAACGTATCATCCATAGTAGGACTCTAATCAGACAACTGACTCAAAAATTCAAACTCTGTGGGCCGCGTACTCCTCATTAGCTCATGGACCCACTCGGGGCAGCCTTGTATGTCATTCTACTCGTGGCCCATTACTCCCGCCTGCTGCATTCAGGGAGTGAAGTTATAGGAGGAGTAACAGACACCCACAAACCTCTCAGTCCTTTGAATTAATCTCTGGCTTTTTTTACCTTCTTACATTTGCATTATGCAAAAGGGAAAAAAAATCACAAAGACAAAACTTCTTTGTACTCCATCCTAAGGAGGGGGGAAGTGGAATTATCCAAAGCTTAATAAATAACAACCTCTACTGTAGTGAAATGGAACTCCTAAAATAATGGACTCGCCAAAAAACCGAGCCCAAACAAAACGAAGGTGTTGTTTCTGAGAGTTTAGAACTTAGACCGAAGTTCTGCCGGAGCCTGTGCCGGGAATCCTAAGTGTCTGAGGTCTCACCGCCCCCCCCCCAGTGTTTAGCTCCCCCAGGGGCCCCAATGTCGCCCCCCTACATGGCCCCACGGTGCCCTCTGTGACATGCAGGTGATGTGACAGAACAAAGGAAAGAAGGGGTTGTGCCCTCCTTCCCGCCTGGTTCAACAACCCCTTCCCTCGGGGAGCCGTGTGCATGGGCTCCGCGGAAAATCGAACAAGCAAAGCGTTGGTCTCAGCGGGCCACTCTCCACTGCTCCCAGTGCGGGGCTCCCCTTTGAACATCAGCCTCATCAGCACCACAGACTTGGCTCCAGCAGGGCCCCAGCCTGTGGCTCATCGGCCCACGGGGACCTTTCGGTGGCCCAAGTTATCATATTCTGAACAGACGGCGGTTTGCGCTTTGGAAGTGTTTCTTCCCTAACAAAGCAAGGGCGGGGGGGAGGACGCCACCACGCAGAGGGGGTGTCAACACAGCAGCTGATGGGCTTCTGTCTCCGGCCACCGAGGACCCAGAGCCCTGGAGGGGATCGTGCTTCGTCCACAGCCCTGTTTGTCCCTGGAGCCCGTTTTGCACATAGCTTCTTGACACGTGTAAGTGAATTCTAATTTGGGGCTATTTGTTTAATTTCCGCTCTTTGTACATTGGGTCTTCTTTCAGAAATGCTCTAAAAAGTCTTGTAAAAATGCTTAAAAGGAAACAGGCCAGGATACACTGGAAGAGGATAAAGAAGATCAGAAGTCTTCGTGAGTGTGCGTTAGAGATCAGAGGCCCGCAGCCAGGCGAGCTGGGGTGGGGGTGGGGTCCCCAGGTGTGTGGGGTGTGAGCCTCTGCTGGGAGCAGCAGCTCCCCATTATCCCGCGGGCGAGCTCCCCGTTACCATTTCCCACATCTGCTCCCCTGTGGAAAATACCAGAAAGCTCTCAGAGCACAGCACCTTTACTGCTTCGACCCTAAAGGCTTGACCCCTGACAAATTAGGAAAGAGCCACAGGTCACTGCTCTGAAACTCGCTCTTGCTCCAAGCAGGAGAGCCTGGACCGAGTGCACGTTCCTTGGAACCGTCTGTGACCACGTTTACGATGCTTGTTCTGTGCAGCTCTTTACGGCCCCTGAAGCAGCCCTACAGCTCTTGGGCGAGCACGGCCCCCGCGCAATCTCTGTTTGTAGGAGTCCTGAGCCTGCAGCAGGCACAGAGGCTGCGTCTTATTTGGTTTCACACTTTTCCGTTTACATCTTTGCCTTTGGAAATCGGAAGAGGCTGGTTTCGCAGATAAGGGGTGCCTGCTGGTGGGACAGTGCCGACCAGGCCGCTGCAGGGGGCGCTCTCCCACCTCTCGGGTCCTGACTTGGGTCTGGTCCTCAAGAACAGCATCACCTGGAGTGGCACTCACCTCGACTTCACAGGTCAAGCCCCCGAGGCATGCGTGGAGCTCAGATCCAGTACAAAGGAGTCTAGAAGACCCCTTTTGGCGAAAGAAGGGCAGCAGCGTTTCAGTTAGGCTGTGAATCTGGAGGACCCAGGACCTTGGGGTTTGTTGGAGCTTCACCCCGTTACACAGGGCTTGTGCCACTTTGCTTGGCCTCCCCGGACACATCCGTGAGGTGCCACGGGAGCACGGCCTGCTGGGAACGAACCCCACGTCCACCAGGCCACCTTCCCCTCCCGCGGGGCGGTCAGATCCAGCCCCAGACGTCTCTGCTTCAAAACCCCACAGTAGCCACACGGACCACCTCGACGCCTGCTTACTACGCCTTTCTGCCGTGGGCTGAATGCCTGTGTCCCCCCAAGACTCCTGTGCTGAAATCTACCCCGCATCACGGTGGTCTTGGGAGATGTAGACTTTGGGAGGTGATGAGGTCTTCAACAGGGAGCCCCCAAGATGGGATGATGTCCTTATAAAAGAGGCCCCAGAAAACCCTCTCACTCCCATCATCATGTGAGGACCCAGCCAGAAGACGTGCCGTATGAACCAGGAATCGGGGCCTCTCTGGACCTCTCCGGACATGGAACCTGCCAGCCCTTGCTCTTGGACTTCTAGTCTGCAGACAGGAGGTAATAAATGTGTGCTGTTTGTAAGCCACCAGGTCTAGAGTTTTGCTCCAGCAGCCTAAAAGAGCAATGACAATTTCTATCCGGATGTTTCTGATACTGGATTTCAGCTCCGGAACGTGATCAACTCCTCATTCTTCTGCGGGGACACACATTTACTTTCGCGGATTCTCTCTCTGTATACCAAGAGCACTTTAAAGATACTTTAACTGCCTTGCACCATATATTATAATAAAATGTTTCTATGTCATTTTACCCCAAGAAACAGTGAAGTTCTTCGGCATTCGTGTGTTTATGTTTTAATTTCAGGCCTTCAGTGTGGTCCCTGTTGTGTAATCAGTCATGACATGTTCGTCAAATGAAAATATGAATCGGCAAGTGTGGTTCTCTACTCTTAACTCCCCCCTTGATAATAATCCCTAACATTTGTAACTTTCTGCAGGGGCTAGTTCCAAATACCACTCATATATTGACTTTCAATCCCAGTTGTAGTCCTGGGAATAAGAAGCTATTATTGTCCCCATTTTTTGGATGTGAAAGTGAATCCAATCAAATCACTGGATCTAATTGCCCTATTACCAATTTTAAAATCTACCGTCTGAGAGACGCCTGGATGCCTCAGTTGGTTAAGCGTCTGCCTTCGGCTCAGGTCATGATCCCAGGGTCCGGGGATGGAGTCCTGCGTTGGGATTCCTGCTCAGCAGGGAGCCTGCTTCTCCCTCTGCTGCTCCCCCTGCTTGTGCTCTCTATCTGTAAAGTAAATAAATGAAATCTTAAAAAAAAAAAATCCACACTGATTGAACCATTATACACTTTATGCTTCTTTGTAGATTCCCTTTTCCTTTCTTTACATATCAAAGCTCCTGGTGGCAGTGGGTAAATTGTATAGCAAACGTGACTTGATTCAAACATGAAATGCGTAAGGGTAAACATAGATCCGTGTGTGCTCTGTATGATACCACAAGGGGGGACACATGTCATGATACGTTTGTCCAAGCCCATAGAATGGGCAACACCAAAAGTGAGCCCAATGTCATCCATAATGGACTCTGGGTGATGATGGCGTGACAACGGGGGTTCATCGGTTGGAACAAACGTACCACTCTGGGGAGGTATTGATAATGGGGACGCCGTGCGCATGCGGGATGGGGGTGTGGGGGGGAAATCTCTGGACCTTCTTCTCAATTCTGTTGTGAACCTGAAACTGCTCTAAGAAATAAAGTCTATTAAAAAAAAAAACAGACCTTTATAACCACTAGTTACGATAATGTAGATTTCTTTTAAGACCCTTGAGAGACAATTACAAAAATAAATGAACTGACTCGCTGAAAACACAGAAACCCTCAGAAACAAAGGCAACCCCACCCAGGAAATAGGTACAAGACATGTATGATGCTACAACAACGGTGTAATAAGAAGAAAAGTAATAGCAATATTCTGAGTCTAGAATTCCTAGCCTTCATCTACGTGTAATTGCATCTGTAACTTAATATGCTTTTTTTTTCTTTTTTTGAGCTACAACCAAGATCCTTTCAAATTGGCAATTTGAAGCCTCAAGACTGAATGCTCTTGGTTAAAAATATTCCACTCTTCTTAGTCAAAAATAGAAGCATCAAATTTGTGTCAGGAATATAGTGGCATTTAAGGACAAAATAGAACTTGGGGGAAATTTTAAATCCTTTTAAAAAATCGTGCTTCCGTGTCGGTTCTGTACAATGTTTTGAATATTTAACTTGATACTCGATTTTGGGATTGCTACTTCTTAGGCTTTTCTGTAATTTAATTCCCAGGACTGCCTTGATCTGGTATTCTAATTTCTGATATGCTTATTCAAATTACTTTCTTTCACAATATTTACCTATATTTCAAGATCTCATTAAAATTTTACCTCTTCCAAGAAGACTTCTCTAGCAATTACAACCGTCTCCCAGCATCTCCACTGTATTTGTGTCACGCCGTCTAAAATCGATCTAGTCTTCCCACCAGAAAGGGGGGCTGCTCTAAGGTAAATCTATTCTATTGGAGAAAAGCCCTATTTTCTGGGGCTATTCCAAGGTAAGGATTATACAAATCTCCGTCCTCACAATGCCTACTTTTCTAGACACAGAACTTAGCAGACCCCCGTTTGGTTTCCAGAAACGGCTTCCTGAGGTCTCGCCATTCTTGGTTTGCCCATTTCTCTATTTCCTGGTGTTCCACGCACCTCCCTCTAGGTAGCCCACCCACCAATATTCTTTATCCTTGGTTATTTGTCTCCCATGTGGCAGCAAACTGTTTCTGCACATTCCCACGAACTGAAGACTTCCTGGAGGCCAAGCACAATACAGCCTGTCACATACACAGACTCATAAAGCCCTTGCAGCCTCCCTAAGATACAGTACTATTTGTCCCATTAGAAACGAGGACGTGGAGGATGGTCGGTTTCCCAAGACCACTCCGCCAGTAAGCGGTAGGGCAGGGACAGAACTCCGGGACCCAAAGTGCAGCGGGAACAATGTTTGTGTTGGTGGGTTTGTTGGCTGTTTGCTGCTGCCATCCGTGTGTTCACAGCACAGATTCATGGATTGGGAGTCTGGCCTGATTCTGAGCTCCACAACCTGCGTGCTCCTGGCACATCTCTTAGCTGCCCGGAAGCTTAGTGCAGGATTGTCTCAGTGGGCGATCCCACTGTCTCATTGGAGTATAAACTGTACAGAGGGGCACACACACAATTTTGTTATAGTGATGATGATTATACAATAATACCAGAGTAAGGATGTGGCTTTTCACATTGACTATCGTTTTACATCAACGATACGGTGTTCTGCGTGTGTATTCATCTACTTGCTCAACGAATGTCTGTTGATTAGGTCACTGGATCTTCATGGAAATGAATTCTTACTAAACAGCACAGTAGTACAAGAGCAATGATTTTATTTTGAACGTTATTTTTTCCTTAGGGGGAAAAAACAGATTTGGATGCCTAACCTAACAAAGCGGCATGTTTAGTTTTTAGCAACCAAATTACACTTGAAATGCGAACCCCTCGAGATACTGTCTGTTAATGCTCAGTTAAGGACTGAGTCCCATAAAACGCCTGTCTTCCTGCTCCTGGGGTGCCAGCCCCCAGCTCAGAACGTCAAGCTGCTTCTGGATTCCTACACCTGTGCTCTCTAAGAGGAGGTAGGACCAGGGCTCCATTTCTCTGAAAGGCTGCTGGGAGTTCTCAGCAAAAAGGCCCACAGAATTTATGACTGCAGGGAGGGGACAGTGGCTCTGGGGAACCGATGTGCAAACCAGGTCCTCTGTAGCCTGCTGCCCACCTACTTCTCCCCTTCCTTGGCTGGTTTTCTGCTTCAATCCAAGTTGTGTTGTACTATCACGACCTGATAGCATTGCAATTCTTCCAAACTTGCCAGAACTTTCTGGAATATACTTAAAGAAAGTAGTCACTCTGCTTCTTGTTAGTTGGCATTCATCCGAGGTGTTTGTTGAGCTGGAATCAATGAGTCACACTTGCTGATCACAAGGGAGATTTCAGCAGAGGAAAAGGTTGTGGAGGCTCCCCCTCACTTCCTTCCTAGAAAAAGCTTTTAGTCAAATGCGGATGTAGAGGCTGGGTGTCCAGAGGCTGAAACCACATTGACCATTTCTTGGGACACATTCATTTACTTGGAAATCCCGAGCAAGGCACATGCGCAGTGCAGTGCATTTCCTTCCAAAGCTGCATCAGGAGGCGAGTTTGAAGCAGGAAAAAACAGGGCACGGTAGAGAGGAGAGCTAAAATACCATACGTGCCACCAATATTCACGAAGCTTCCTGGTGGCTTTCAAGCATCTTGGGGTCACAGGTCCTTTACGAGTCTGAGGGAAAGTTCATATTTGCTGCTCTCTTTCACGACACAGCATTTCGAAACTCATGTCAGAGGGTGCCTGGGGCCTCTGGTACGCTGTGGGTCTGGTTTTGAGGAAAGAGCCCCAGAGAGCTAACTGGGAGAGCGACACAGGAGGGCACTGGTCCAGGTCCCACCAGCCACAGAGAGACCATGCGGCTCCTACTTGCCTCTTTTCCTTAAAGTCCTTGGTGTGGAATCTGAAACGGACCATGGAGAGAGCTGGGAAGAAATACTACAGTGTCCATGTCCTTCTGATTCTGACATGAAACATACATGGTCAGTCCTTCTAATAGCCATTTCTCCTTAAATTAAACAGGAACACCATCCACTTCTGGGGCAGGGGTTAGACCAGAGGTCAGCGCTGTCTTATGGACAGTGACGGCTGAGAAGGCAGGAGATGGAGCAGTCGGAAGATCAAATCTCACTGGCAGAGTGGTGCTGAGTGGCAAGTGACTCTGAGGTGGGGTGCACTGGTTTCTGAGGACTGGTTTCCATCATTGTGTGTCCCACGTGCCTCAGCCAACAGAAACCCATTTCCCCACAGCCCTGGATGCTCAAAGTCCAGATGAAGGTCTGACTTCTCCTGGTGTCTCTCTCCTTAGCCTATGGATGGCCACCTTCTCCCCCCGTGCTCACCTGCACTTCCCTGTGTGTGTCTCTATGTCCCGATCTCCTCCAAGGGCACCAGTCAGGTTGGGTTATGACCCCAATGATCCCAATGACCCCAATGACCACATTTTACCTTAGTCACCTCTGTGAAGACCCCATTTCCAAATACAGTCACATTCTGAGGTTCTGGAGGTTAGGGCTTCAACATATCAATATGGAGGAAGAGGTGGGACTCAGCCTGTTATACAGTATGTGTCCGTGTTTGTGTTTCCTTTCCAAATCTCTAGGGAGTAGTATTCAGTTGAAGAGCTTGGGATTGACCCTTCTAAGCCTTACGCAGTCTTGTAAACATTAAACTTTAAACATTCTGTGTTTGTCTTGTTAGAACTGATACATGAATTCAGCCAAGTCCTGGGATCCAAAACCCATGTACAGAAATCCGTTGCATTTCTGTACACCAATAATGAAGCAGCAGAAAGAAAAATCAAGGAATCAATCCCATTTACAATAGTACCAAAAACCATAAGATATCTAGGAATAGACATAACCAAAGAGGTAAAAGATCTGTACTCTGAAAACCATAGAATACTTATTATGAAAGAATTGAAGAGGACACAAAGAAAGGGAAAACATTCCATACTCACAGATTGGAAGAACAAATATTGTGAAAATATCTATACTACCCAAAGCAATCTACACATTTAATGCCATCCTTAGTAATACCATCAGCATTTTTCACAGAGCTAGAACAAATAATCCTAAAATTTGTATGGAACCACCAAAGACCTCCGATAGCCAAAACAATTATGAAAAAGAAAAGCAAAGCTGGAAGCATGACAATTCCAGATTTCAAGCTCTATTACAAAGCTCTAGTCATCCGGACAGTGTGGTACTGGCACAAAAACAGACACAGAGGTCAATGGAACAGAACAGACATCCCAGAAATGGACCCTCAACTCTATGGTCAACTAATCTTCGATATAGCAGGAAAGAAGAGCCAATGGAGAAAAGACAGTCTCTTCAATAAATGGTGTTGGGAAAATTGGACAGCCACCTGCCGAAGAGTGAAATCAGACCACTTTCTTACACCATACACAAAAAGAAATTCAAAATGGATTAAAGGCCTAAATGTGAGACAGGAAACTATCAAAATCCTAGAGGAGAACACAGGCAGTAACCCCTTTGACCTCAGCTGCAACTTCTTACTAGAAACATTGCGAAAGGCAAGGGAAACAAAAGCAAGAATGAACTATTGGGATTACATTGAGATAAAAAGCTTTTGCACAGTAAAGGAAATACCCAACAAAACTAAAAAGCAGCCTGTAGAATGGGAGAAGATATTTGCAAATGACATACCTGATAAAGGGTTAGTGTCCAAAATATATAAAGGATTTATCAAACTCAACAGCCCTCCCAAATAATCTGGTTAAGAAATGGGCAGAAGAACAGACATTTTTCCAAAGAAGGCATCCTGATGGCTAACAGGTGCTTGAAAAGTTGTTCAATATCACTCATCATCAGGAAATACAAGTCAAAACTACAGTGAGGTATCACCTCACACCAGTCAGAATGGCTAAATTCAACAACACAAGAAACAGCAGATGCTGGCGAGGATGTGGAGAAAGGGAAACCCTCTTATACCATTGGTGGGAATGCAAGCTGGTGCAGCCACTGTGGAGAACAGTATGGAGGGTCCTCAAAAAGGTAAAAATAGATCTGCCCTATGACCCAGCAATTACACCACTAGGTATTTACACAAAGGATACAAAAATACAGATTTGAATAGGCACTTGCACCCCAGTGTTTATAGCAGCAATGCCCACAATAGCCAAACTATGGAAAGAGCCCATTGACAGATGAATGGATAAAGAAGATGTGGTCTATATATATACAATGGAATACTATGCAGCCTTCAAAAAGAACGAAATCTTGCCACTTGCAGCAATGTGATGGAGCTAGAGTGCATTACGCTAAGCAAATAAGTCAGTCAGAGAAAGACAAATGCCGTATGATTTCACTCATATGTGGGATTTAAGAAACAAAAAAGAAGAGCATAGTGGGGCAAAAAAGAGAGGGAGGCAAACCATAAGAGACTCTTAACTACAGAGCACAAACTGAGGGTTGATGGGGGGAGGTGGGTGGAGGATGTGCTAGGTGGGGCATGGGGATTACCGGGGGCCCTTGTGATGAGCACTGGGTGGTGTTACACGTAAGTGGTGAATCTCCAAGTTCTACTGCTGAAACCAATATTACATACTGTTAATTAATTGGAGTTAGTGAATAAAAACTTGAAACAAACAAAAAGTATTTTGTGTTTGTCTTCGGAACATCAATTTACTGGACGATGAGCAGTTTGAGGGCTGGCTTCATGGCTTCTCTGGGTTTCCAGCACAGGGCTGGGCACATGGGAGGTGCTCACTCTGAGAATTCTAATTTAACTCTGATAGAAAATTCTGACTTCAGCTTGCCACTGTTCTCTGCGTCTGCCTTGTGATCCCTGGGTCCCGGACTAACACTCCAGCTGAGAACACTGAGGTCTCTTAAAGCTCAATCTGCATTCTGGCTTCCCTTGAACTAATAGGTACAGAAGAGCGGAACCAACCTGACAGCTGATGAGAAATGAGAATGCAGAAAAAGCCTATAATAAAGATACGTTTACACCTGCCTTTTTTTAACCGACGTCTGCCTGGCCTCCAAACCTCCACAAACACACCCACAGGGGACCCCTCCTCCCTGAGGGTCTTCGGCACAGACACCCCACACGGGGGACCCCCTCCTCTCTCTCTGGGTCTTCTCTCCTGCCAATGGTCGGGTTTATGTTTACTCCCCATTTCAGGGAGACCCTTGAACTCTGAGCCCCCTGTGCCCTCTCGCACTTGGCAAAATGAGACATCCCTGGGCCCCCCGAGGAAGGACAGCAATGAGACCAAGGGGGGACTTTCATGAGCCCGAGCCACTTCGTCACCGCAACGTCGCCTTAGAAATCTGTGTATCGACATTTTTGCTGGAAATGATAAACGGATGGTCCTTTGAAGAAAGCTTGAAAATATGGACAAATATGGAAAATATGGACAAAACATAGGAGAAAATAGAACTCATTTGTGTTAGCCAAAGCCAGCAAGACCCACCGTTGTTTTGGGGGTACGCGGTGTACCCCCAGTCTTCGTGGTGAGGGCAATGCGAGGAGGCAACCCCCTCTGCTTGTCACAGAAATCTCAGTGTTTTTGAGAATTTGAATTTCTTTTTGTTACTAGCGAGGCCGAGGCGTTTTCCTGTTTCTCAGGCCCTGCAGTCCTTGTGCCGCGAGTAACCCAGGAGCTATCTCGCTATTCCAAGCAGCTCACTGTAATCCTTGCTGTATCCGCTCTCTCACTTCTTTGTTTTTTATTTTCCTAAGATTTCATTTATTTGAGAGAGCACACAGATGGGCAGAGGGAGAAGGAGCCTCCCCGCTGAGCAGGGAGCCCAACACGGGGCTCGATCCCAGGACTCAGATCATGACCGGAGCGGAAGGCAGATGCTTAACCCACTGAGCCACCCGGGCGCCCCCTCCCTCTCGTCTCATACCCCTTGCAATGAATGTTTTTTGACTTACTGATGGTTTTCACTTTCTCCAAGTGTCTGCAAGCCCGGTGTGGCCCGTGGAGATGACCAGCTCGCTGGCGGCCTCCACGCGGGGCTCGGCTGCGGGGGCTCCTCGGACAAGGACGGACCAGCCCCAAACCTCAGGAAGCCGAGGAGAAAGCGTGCACCTTTGTGACATCGTGGCCGATCCTGCGTATTAATCAAATCCATCTGTATCTTGTCGGTAATCTCTTCCATTGATTTTCTCCTTGGAAAGTCCTCTTCTCTTCTTGACATAAAGGTTCCTTGATTCTTTTAAATTGTTGTTATTTTTAGTGTTCTGGCTTTTTATATATTCCTCTTAATTCCTCTTTCATTTATTTTTATATATGGTATGAATTAAGGGTCCGAATTGATTTTTTTTCCCTCCCAGCAAGTCTACACATTTTTCAACATCATTTATTGAATTAATTGTCTTTCTCTGTTACCTGCTAACTTTCTCTCTCTCAGCATTTGCTTCTGGGCGAGCTCACCTCCCCCCGAGACGCCAGCGCAGGGGGAGTGTCGTCTTCCACAGCTGCAACAACAGCACCGGCCGGCCCCCTTTGCTCACTCACAGTTTTCTATTTTTTTTTTTTTTCTTGAATCTTCCTTGGAAACTTGTGTTTCGTCTCTGAGTCTTTCCGTGGGGTGAGACCGTGGCTCGGCTGTCTGACAACAGAGGAGAAGAATTCTGGCCGAGCGCCGGTGGGAACGAGGTCTCTGGGCGGAGGTGGCTGTCGTGCGCCATGCAGGGGACGCGGCCAGGGCTGTGGGGAGACGCCGTGGGGAGCCCCGCTCTGGGGGTCCTGCTGTTGGTTTGCTCCCTGATGCTGAGCACCTAGATGACTGGGTCTGCACCTTGATGCTTCTGGCCGGGGCTCCTGGTTACTGACTCAGAATGGTCACACCTGTGTCTGGTCACGGTCCTCAAAGCTGTGTGACGACTGCCGGGCAGGCTGCTCCCTGCCTCCTCACAGGGAGGCGTCCCCGTGGATGGGAGGGCACACAATCTGGGCCGTTCTGAACAGGGGCCACTAGCCGCTCGAAACACACCAGTGCCACTGAGTGTCCCCGACTTGAATGTGCACTGTTCCGTTTTCCTTCCAACAAACACAAGGGACGAGTGAGCATCACATGGGGAGACGGGGCCTGAAGACGACCGCCCTCCCAGCCACACTGCCCGGTCCCGACACAGAACTCCAGCAACGTGTCCCTGCGTAGGGCGCTGGCCGGAGAGCAGGTGGCGGAGACTCGTGTCCGGCTGACTCAGACACGCGCGGACGCACTAGCTCACCTCTGACCCTGCCCACGGGGCCCAGACCACCATCCCCACCCCGGCCCCTCTCCCCG
>CM053611.1:301608-317807 GCA_028646535.1 Procyon lotor
GGCGCCTGGGTGGCTCAGTCGTTAAGCGTCTGCCTTCGGCCCAGGTCAGATCCCAGGGTCCTGGGATCGAGCCCCGCATCGGGCTCTCTGCGCGGCAGGGAGCCTGCTTCTCCCGCTACCATTCCCTCTGCTTGTGTTCCCTCTCTCGCTGTGTTTCTCTCTGTCAAATAAATAAAATCTTAAAAAAAAAAAAAAAAGAATTCCACAGCCGTGAATAGGAACCAATAGGCTCAAAGAAGGATCGAAGAGACAATCGAGAAATCTGAAACAGATAATCACACAAGCATGTGTAAAATAATCAGATGATAATGGACATTCATAAAACAATAGCAAGAAGAGGCAACAATGAAAAAGAATCAAGTGCAAAGTCTGGAAATTAAATATCTAATAATTTTGTGCAAAAATTCAATAGGTCGGAAGAATAGACAGGGCGGCACAACGTGGGATGTGATCCCGAACATTGGTCAGAGAGATAAATAGGTGGGAATTAAAAAAGAATGGGTTAAAGGATGTCAAAGATAGATGAAGAAAGTTCAATTGAAGAAAACTGAGCACATAAGGAGCGGGAACACTTAAACTGATAATGACTCAAAAATTTTTAGGATTGAAGAAACTCCTAAGCATTCAAACAGAAATATCTTATCAAGTATTTGGCACTTGTAAAAACATAAAATCCATACTTGCATTCATCATGGTAAACCTATGATGTACAAGAGATAGAGAGATTGTGTGGGGTTTTTTTTTATTTAATTAATTTAATTAAATTTTTTCAGTGTTCCGAGATTCATTGTTCATGCATTACAGAGAGATTATATTTTAAGGCCGTAAAATATATTATGAAAACAGGGGAAATTACCAAAAAATAAAAATAAGAACAATGCTAGGTTTGATATTTGATTTCTCATCAATAATAAGGTATGTAGAAGCCAAAGGAGAAACATATTTTTCAAGCACTAAGGGAAAATAACTGGAAACCCAGAACTCTATAGTGAAATAAAAGTGTGTTCAGGTATTCAGTGATAAGATAGTTTACTACCGGGGCACCTGGGTGGTCCACTCAGTTAAGTGTCCAACTCTTGGTTTTGACTCAGGTTATGGTCTGAGGGTGGTGAGATCGAGCTCCGTGTCAGACTCCGTGGTTGGTGTGGAGTCTGCTCGAGTCTATTTCTCCATCTCCCTCTGCTCCTCCTGTCTCTCTCTCAAATAAATAAATTTTTTAAAAAAAGTTTACTTCCTACAATTCTGCAGAGAACAAAAATAATAAATCATATCCTTCAATGAGGTAAAAACAACTCAGAAATTTAAAAAAAGAAGAAGAAGAAGAACCTAATAGCCAAGAGTGAGTGGTAGAATCACGAAGCAGCGTAGTTGGATCTGGGTTATTATTGGGAAGTAAATGATAATGGTGATTATGACGATAATGGCGGCCACTTGTGTTAGACAAACAAGTTCATTAAACCTGAGACTAGAGCAACATGGAGATGGGAAGATGGCTGTTTGGAGGAAAGTTAAAACAAATAATGGTTTTGTTGAAGAAACTAACTTTGAACGTTTTTAGGGAGAAAAATGAAGGGAAGCAATTTAAAAATTTAACCGAAGCTAGTAAATTAATAGCACTGATAGAAGGAGAAAAGAGAATTAATTCCATCAACTCAACATCAATCAGGGAAGGAGACCAAATTTTTTAAAAGTGAAAGGACAGCATGGGAATTACGAGACGACATGGCATAATTAATTTCAACTACCAGTAACAGCAGGATTAAGGTAAAGTATCATAATGAAAGACAATGTCTGTCTGGCAGGGCAACATGATGGTCCCCCCAGATTGTCTACTTCCCAACAGAAACCAGCAGATGCGATCCAATTAAGGACCTTGAAATAGGAGATTATCTTGACTACCCAGGTCAGCCGAAGATCATAAAAGAAGGAGTCCTAAAAATCAGAGGGCTTTTCCCAACTGTGTCCAGAAGACGCACATGGCGTCAGAAAGAGGTGATGTTGACTGAAGACAAGAGGAGGGGCCTCGAGCCAAGGGACACGGTGGCCTTTAGAAGCTGGACAAAAGGCAGGGATAGACTCGGCCCCTGAGCTTCCAGAAAGGAACTAGCCCTGCCAATATCTCGATTATAACCCAGGAAGAGCCTTGAGGAACTTCTTACCTACAGGAATATAGGATAATAAATTAGTGCTGTTTTAAGGCATTTTCCATATTTTGTGTTCTTACAAGCAATAGCACAATGAATGTCCATGGATATACTCACTGCTCTGCTTTGTTTTCTGGTTTTCTTAAAATGAAGTAGAAATCCTTGGTTCACAGGGTATGAGTCTTCCTTATCCAAGTGCTTTATTGCCATATGGAAATATTCTACCCGTTGTAACCAACTTCAGTGACAGTTATCTTTGGTATGGAGGGAAAAGGAAGAAAATGAGAGGGTGGGGAAGCCAGAGAGAAGGAGGGAAGACGGTCTTGACATTTCTGTCACCCTATCTCCCTCTTTCTGACATCTTGCTCTTCTGTCTTCTGGAAGCCTGGGAGTGGGTGTGACTCAAGGAGGCTGCTCCCAAATACAAGGAGACGCGCTTCCACACCAGACCTGCTGTTGTAAGGTCAGAAGGAAGAGAGGCTTAAGGCCACTGTCAGGAATGTTCCAGAAAGAATTCCGATCTCCATGGGAACAAAGGGCAGAAAGAAACAAATAAACAGGTCATCAATTAAAATGCTGTCTTTTTATTCAGCTAATAATTGATCATTTTTCATAAAATGGAATCACCTAAGCATCCAGATTAATCTGCATTTATAAGCAGAATCCTTTGGCGAACTGCCTTATTTCACTGAACTTCAGCCTCAGTTTACTCATCTGTAAAATGCAGGTTAAAAAATACTTGCAGAGCTTTTGTAACTAATCATGTTTGTGAAGAATTTACCATAGACAGGGCTTGACACAAAGCAAGCAACCCATAAATTCTGGCAATCATCATTACACAAAATTGTGTGAATTGCCTCCTTGTTTTTGTTTTAACTGTTGCAAAGCGGAAACTGTAGCGTAGCCTTGGAACCTCCTGGGAAGCGAGCTCCTCTTCCAGTCTCCAGAGCCCTGGTGTGACCCGATCTGTGATGTGATCTGAAGGCTGGTCAGGAAATTCACCGGGACCAAGCTGAGTTTCTGCTTTGCTTCTGGAATTGCCTTTGGGAGGAGCCTCCTGGGCCCCTGGAAAGCTTAGCAAACCACAGAGATCTGGATGCAGGAGTGGTTCTGAAATAAGAACCTTCTAGATCATCGCCCCAAGATTCTGTGATGCTGCAGCGTCCTGTCTGAGGAGCTTGTACCAGGAAAGCAGTTTTTGATCGCCCGGCCGACTTGTCTCAGGTCTCTGGGCATTTGCTCAACTTCTCATCAAACGAAAGCGATCGCCTAGTAAGGGCAGCGCTAAGAGTGATCTCTGCAAGCGCTAGAGCCTTCTTTGAGGTCAATGAGGCATCTTAACACGGCAGTCCCACGAAGGAGGAGCGCGGGCGTAGGGCGTATTCCCATCCAGCCGTGGGGTGTTCACAACCCCTGATTTATTCATAAACAATGCCCGCCCAGCGCAGACAGGGGTCCCTTCCCCGTGTTTATCAGGGGGGTGTTTTATAGCGAGACGGGGAGGGCGTGCGTGGCCTCATGGAAGCACACAGATGTCCAGGCAAGGGACGCGGGCCGCAGCGGTGCCCGCCCCTAGTGGGCATTCGCCTGCCTGTCCATCAGAAGGACTGCGCACGTCACCGGGCCGACCCCAGCGTGCCTGTTCTCGTGCCGTTCCTGTTTCAGGCTGAGAAAACCAGCTCCAGGCGGGCCGAGCTTCCCGGCGGAGGCGCCCGTGCGAACATCGCGCTGCAGTCTGAGTGCGGCAGGAAGGGGCGGTGCGGGGTGCAGCGGGGAGCAGCGGGGCACATCGAACAGCCCGTGCACCTCCCATCCGTCTCTTAAGGGAGGCCTGAGAATTCTCACATATTCCGAAGTGAGGACAGGAGCCTTGGAAAAAGGAACAGAATGCCTGTGTGTACGCCCCAAATATCCAGACCTGTTTTTACGAAGATCATCACCGCGGCTTCTGTGTTGCTAAGACCTGAACCCCATCACTGTGGGCTTTGATGTGGGGAGCAGAATGGACAAAATTAAAAGGACAACTTGTTCACTAAGGGCTTCTAAGATGCCTCGAGGTGGCCCTTGCCCAAATAGCTTTACAAAACTGATCGTTTATTACATTATTTCTGTATTGATATTAACTGCATTTCAGGTCAGGGAGCCCATGGGATAGTCCCCCTGGGGGTGGTTGAAGTGCCCTGAGCCTGCCTGCGTGTGTGTCTGTGTGTGTGTGCATGTCTATCTGCCTGCATGCGTGCAAGCCTATCTGTACATGTGTCTGCCTGGGTGTGTGTCTCTGTGTGTGTGCCCGTGTGTGCATGTGTGTGCTCCTGTATGTGTGTGTGATTGTGTGTATCTGTGTGCACATGTGCAAGCCTATCTCTATGTGTATGTGCACATATCTATAAGGTGAGGGATCCCTGAACTTATAACACAAATACTGTTTTCCTCACATGAAAACTTAGGGTTGCCGCAGTGCCCCCTGCAGTGGGGTGAGGGTGAGGGGCGGTGAGCGGGGCTCTGAGGTCCCCCGGAACACAGGACGGGACTGAAACAGCGTGAGGTGGGAGCTCGAGCTCCAGAGAAAGGTCCACACACTGTAGGTTAACAGGCCACAGTCATGGGTCAAGAGCAGACCTTCGGAATAGGAATCTGTCAGATGTGCTCGGAGTAAAACCAACATCAAGTCTAGGTTTAAGTATATGAAAACTGGTCATTTTTTAAACCATTTCCACCTCTCCCAAAATGTTTCAGTGTTTAAAAAAGTGAAAATTGCCCTTTCAAAGAAGTGTTGAAGTACTGTGTGGAGTAATTGCCTATGGCTATTACAGTTTCAACCAAGATATGTCAACTTAGGTGTGGGTTTCATTAAATGCGGCTTGCGCTGACATTTTTGCAAAACAGTCCTTTGCTCCCCTAATAAAATGAAAAGAGCAAATACCATTGAAATTTATATTCTCTTTCCTTTCTTTACTCAATCTTACCCTTTCCCTTGCTGAAATTAGATACTGAGAAGGCTTGAATATGATAAAGCTATTTCTACATTTTTCTTTACCAAATTCCTTGAAGAAAAGTGTTTATTATCTTTGCTAAATTAGCAAAATGTGATGAGGAGCACATCGCTATCGGAACATAACTGCCATTTATCTCACAGAGGTTGGGGTTGCTTCTGAATGAGAGGTAAGTTGTAGAAAAATAACTTGAGTTTTCTTAGAAGCAGAGATGCCTATGGTCAAGAAAGAAGCAAGTGAGAAACTCCTGGGGAGTGAAGGAGTAGGAGAATACTAAGCTCACCTGATCCCACGAACACACCTGGGTAACAGCCATCAGAGTGGCTAACCTTGACAATGACCCAAGGACCGGCAGAACAGACTCTCCACAGCTAATTGTAGAGAGGAGGTCACAACCAAAGGGGAGGAGGGGCACAGACGTTCAGGAACCAAACTCCTTATGAGACTCACCACAAATGGGATGTGCCACAGCACAGAGAAGGGAGATGCAGTCCAGGAACCCCACACTGGGAAGACAAGTCCCCATAACATTTGGCTTGGAGAACCAGTGGGGCTTAACTTCATAAGTTTTTACAGTTAGTGAGCCTCAAGTCTTCTGGGTACTTAAAAAATCAGTTTGGAAAATGCCTGGGGGGTACTTAGGAGTTCCACTTGCTAGTCTCAGAACATGTACCGGAAGCACATGGATCTTTAGGAGACTTCCCCAAGAAGAAAAGAGCTGTTAGGCACCAACCTTTTGCCCCACCAGCCTAGACACCCAGGCTCTTTGGGAACCAGCGTAAACACAGTCCACCAACTTCGCTAACACCTCCCACCTCACCCTGCAATCTTCTCCCGGATCTGCCCATCCAACCTGCCCCACTCAGCGGGAGCCCCTCCAAAGCTGCTCCTCCTGCATCTCATCCAGCAAACAGCCCTGAGCAGGTCCCAGAGTCACTCCAAAGTGACTCCTGCCTTGGGGAGAGGAGACGGGGATCAAACACCCTAGTCTGACTGCAGCCACAGCGGCCACAGCTTGTCCCTGGTGGTGCAGAGAGGGTGCCCTGCTGATCAGTGTCTCTATAGCCCTGCCTGGCCAGACAGTAGCGACAGCCATCTGATCTCTTGCAGCCTTGCCCACCAACAAAAACATCTGGAGGGAGTGGGGCAGCACAGGAAGAGAGCCTTGCAGTTCAGGGTCATGGCAGCCTAGACATATGCATTGGAGGCAGGGGCAGCTGGTTTGGAAGCAGGCCTCACCCACTAACAGGAGCCTCCCAGGGGAGGAGGTGGGAGCAATCGTCCCACAGTTCCCAAGCAACGGCAGCCCAGACTGACAGGCTGAGGGCAGGCATCTGGTCTAACTGCCGACACTGCCCAATGACAAAACCATAGCAGCTCCAGACTAGCCCAGCAACAGCACAGGCATCAAATCCTGCTGACCACCGGCAAGTGGGTCATTGCAGCTAACTGGACTGAAGGCAAACATGGCTCAGCACACAGGAGGGTGCGCACAACACACACAGGAGACATCCCTAAAATGTCAGGCCCTGGGGAATGAGGAGCATTGCACTGTGGACACTGCAAGATCTCTTCTTCATAAGACCACTACCTTCAAGATCAGGAGATGTAATGGACTCTCAGTACGCGGAGGTGAAGAACTTACCTGAAATTAAAAATACACTAGAGGGAAATACATAGTAGACCAGAGAAAGCAAAAGAATGGATCAGTGAGCTGGAAGACAGAGTAACAGAAAGCAGCCACACTGAACAGCAAGAAGAAGAAAGAATAATAAAAAATGAGAATAGGTTAAGGAAAATCAGTGACTCCCACCAAGCACGATAACATTTGCATTGCAGGGATCCCAGAAGGAAAAGGGAGGCAGGAAACCATAGCTGGAAATAGTAGCTGAAAACTTCCTGAATCTGGGGAAGGAAACAGAGCAGCCAGATCCAGGAGGCACAGAGAATTCCTGTCAAAATCAACTCAAGGAGGTCCTCGCCAAGAAACATAAGAATTAAATGGTAAAAAGTACTGATAAAGAGAGAATTTTAAAAGCAGCGAGAAAAAACAGTTACATACAAGGGAAACCCCATGAGGCTCTTAGCTGCTTTTTCGACAGAAATTCTGCAGGCCCCGAGGAAGTGGCATGATACATACAAAGTGCTGAGAGGAAAAAAATTGCAACAAAGAATACTGTATGCAGCAAGGTCACCACTCAGAGTAGAAGGAGACATAAACAGTTTCCCAGGCAAACAGAAGTTAAAGGAGTTCGTATCCACAAAACCAGCTTTACAAGGAATGTTCAATGGGATTCTTTGAGTAGAAAGGAAAGACCATAAGCCGGAGTAAGAAAGCAAAGGAAGGAAAAAAAATCTCACAAGTAAACACAAACAATAAAACTAGTAGATAAATCACTTATGAAAACAGTACAAAGTTAAAACACAAAAGCAGTAAAATCAATTATATCTATAAAAATCAGTCAAGGGATTCACAAATAAAAGGATGTAGAATATGACCTCATATACATAAAATGTGATGGGAAAGTAAAAATTTAGTGCTTTCAGAATGAGTTCAAACTTAAGCAAACATCAACTTAATACAGATGGCTATGTGAATAAAATGATATATATGAACCTAATGGTAACCTTAAATCAAAGACCAGTAAAAGATACACAAAAAATAAGGAGAAAGGAATTCAAGCATATCACTGAAGCAAGCTATCAAACCGCAACAGGAGACAGGAAGAAGGACAGAGAAGAACTACAAAAACAGCTGGAAAGCAAGTAATAAAATGGCAATGAATACATACCTGTCAATAACTACTTGGAGTGTAAATGTTCTGAAGGCTCCAGTTGAAAGACACAGGCTGACTGAATGGGATAAGGATGGAGGACCCCATCTCCATGTTGCCTACAAGAGAGTCACTTCAGATCTAAAGACAAATGCAAACTGGAAGTGAAGAGATAGAACAAGTTTTACTATGCAAATGGAAGTGAGAAGAAAGCTAGGGTAGAAATACTTATATTGGAAACATAGACTTTAAAACAAAGATGTAGGGGCACCTAACGGGCTCCGTCAGCAGAATGTGCAACCCTTAATCTCAGGGCTGTGAGTTCAAGACCCATGTTGGGTGTAGAGTTTACTTAGAAAAATAAAATAAAACAAGATGTAACAAGAGACAAAGGACACTATGTAATGATAAAGGGAACACTCTAACAAAATGATGTAACAGTTTTATTTCCCACTTAGGCGAGACCTGAAACGGTAAATGTGAGACCTGAAACTGTAAAATCCTAGAAGAAATATTGGCAGTAGCTTCTTAGACATCAGTCACGGAAACATTTTTCTAGATATGTCTCCAAAGGCAAGGGAAACAAAAGCAAAATCAAAATATTTGGGACTACACCAAGATAAAAAGCTTTCACAGAGTTAAAGCAACCACACTGAACAGCAAGAAGAAAAAAGAATAATAAAAGAGAATAGGTTAAGGAAAATCGGTGACTCCCACCAAACATAATAACATTTGCATTGCAGGGATCCCAGAAGGAAAAGGGAGAGAAGGAGGGAGGGTGGGCAGAAAACCGTAGCTGGAAATAGTAGCTGAGAACTTCCCAAATCTGGGGAAGGAAACAGACAGCCAGATCCAGGAGGCACAGAGAATTTTGTGCCTCCATCAACAAAACAACAAGGCAACCTACTGAATGGGAGGAGATATTTGCAAATGACGTGTCTGATAAAGGGTTAATCCCCAAACTATATAAAGAACTTATACAACTCAACGCCAAAAAACTAAATAGTCCAATTAAAAAATAGACAGAGGACCTGAATAAACATTTTTCCAAAGAAGACATACAGATGGCCAACAGACACAGGAAATGATACTCAACATCACTCATCATCAGGGAAATGCAAATTAAAACTCCGATGAGATATTATCTAACACCTGTCAGAACAGCTAAAATCAAAAGCACAAGAAATTGCAAGAGTTAGGAAGAAATGCTCTGTTGGTGGGAATGTAAACTGGTGCAGTGACTGGGAAGACAGTGTGGCGTTTCCTCAAGAAGTTAAAAATAGAAATACTGTGTGATCCGGCAATTCTAGTCCTGGGTATTTACCCAAAGAAAGTGAAAACACTAACTCAAATATATATGCACCCCTATGTTGACTGAAGCATTATTTATATTAGCCCAAACATGGAAACAACCCACGTGTTCATCGATAATAAATGAGTAAAGAAAATGTGGTATACGTGTGCAGTGGAATATTACTCAGCAATTAAAAAAAATAAAATCTTGCCATTTGCAACAACACGAATGGAGCTAGAGGGCGTAATGCTAAGTGAAATAAGTCAGACAGAGAAAGGCAAATGCCACATGATTTCACTCATCTGTGGAATTTAAGAAACAAAGCAAATGGACAAACAGAGAAAAAAAGAAATGAACCTAAGAACAGACTCAAATAGAACACACTGGTGGTCACTTGAAGGGAGGTGGGTGGGGGATGGGAGATGTAGGTCACGGAGACGAAGAGCACCCTTGTGATCAGCACTGGGAAATGCACAGAACTGTTAAATCCCTCTCGTGCACACCTGAAACTCATATAACACTGCACGTTAACTGTACTTGAAGAAAAAAATAAAAAAGAAGTAAGCACTTCCTCAAGAAAAATACTCGCATTGTCATGAGAATTAAAGAGACATTGAAAAATAATTCTCCATAGAGCCAATACTGTTTTGTACTCTAGGGAAAATTAAAAATATATATGGCCCCATTTTCCACTGGCCAGGAAGAAATGACAAATCCTCTATTCTCAACAAACAGTGCGAGTTCAAAGGTTATTTTGTCAACCAATCAATTATTTGACTTTAATATAATAATAATCACATGGCTTAATAATTGTGTGTGAGAGAGAGACAGAGACAGAACAATTTATTTTTAAAAAACATTTTTATTCTAAACTAGATAATGCTCTGATCCTCATGATCAATCTTTAGGTGCACACCCGACAACTGTTTTGAGTAAATTTCTAAAACAGCACTAAGCAAGTAGTATGACCATTTGGAGATTTGAATATAATTTTCCAAACTTGCAAATCAGAGTCCTAGAAAGTCTAAGTGCTTCGCATACTGCAAGTACTTGGTAACTGTTTAATCATCAAGGAAGGAATGTAAATGAGGAACGTAGAACCCCTTAAGATTTTCTGAAATGAGATTGATTTCCAGAATCTGAATTGGACTTACTGGCGATGAGTCACGCTGGTCCTCCCCTTCACCTCCTACCTGACCCGAGAACACAGGTGCAGGCTCCCGGGGCCCCACCCACCCCATTCAGCAAGTCCCCCCAGCCAGACCTTCCCTCAAGGCTCTCTGGAAAACAGACCCCCAATGTCCAGCTCTCGAGACCACTAGTGCAAGGTGGAGTCGATCTTTAAGTTCCCTAATGCAGGGCAGCAAAAGCACAAAGACTGAAACAATTCCCAGAAACAAAGTTACACGCAGAGGCAGAGCCTAGATGACGGTCTCCAACGCGGTACCTGAGCCAAGCTCGTTCAGCCTCGTCCCTACCCTCCCACTTCTGGGCGAGGAAACGCAGATTCACAGTAAAACAGTCATTCCTCAGGACTGGTTTAGGTTCTAATTTCTGCTTTCTGGTAGGTTTTAGGGTTCCTTTCACCAGAACCTGGGAGTGGGAGCCCTGATGTTCGCAGCTCCCAGGGGATTGCAGTTTGCTGCGCACGTGGTTCTGTGTTGGGGGCCGTTAGAGTTCTTCTCAGAGTCCCCCAAACTCAGAGACACTTTATCTATGATGAAATCTTCTCCAGGTATTTTATGTATTTTTTTTCCTTTTTTTATTATTATTTTTTTATTTTACGTATTTTTTAATCCCTGGTGCAAAAGAAAAATAATTTCAGAAACTCTCCCAGGACGATTCGGGACATGGCACTGTCATTAGAGGCATTGCTTTCGGACTTTCTCAGCTCTGGCTGTGAGACTTGCATTTTCACGGCAGAGGGCTGGGAGTGGGGAAGATCATGGCCACAGCATTTAGACGAACCTTGGCGATCGGGATCCTAGGGCGCGCTCTACGAGCTCTTGCAGGATTCCCTGCAAGCTCATTCTCAGACTTCTTGTGATGCTTGTGGCTGAGCCCATTCTGATGAGCGTCATGCTGGGAAGGCAGGCCTTGGAGTGCACCAGACTGAGACTTGAATCCCAGCTCCCCAAGATGTTAGCTGGTCCAGAAGCTATGTGATCTTGCTAACCCTCAGCTGCCTCATCTGAATGCAGGAAAGAAGAATCCCCATTTGTAGAAATCTCCAGCAGCTAGTGTGGGTAGAGCATATAACTCCATTCCCACGGTGAATAGTCAAAAAATAATAATTAGTAGTAGCTTACCACATGAATAATGCTTTTGCATTACATTTTACAGACCATTCTTGCTTCCTGCTGCTAACTCAACCTGTGTGTGTGTTTTTCTCTGTTAATCTAAGATTAAAAGTGTGATGATCACGTTAAAGTATCAGAAAAGCCAGAATTTAGAGGGTTAACATTAATATTTTCATTTAAAATGAATTTTTAAAAGAAAACCAGAAAGGATAATAAACCTTTAGAAAAACTGGTGTACGAAAGAAGTACAACCAGTCAATACATGTATGATGAAAAACCTGACCTGTGCAACCACCTCAAGTGAAATTAAAATAATAAAACAATACTATATATAAATTATTTTACGGGCAAAGATTTAAAAGAAAATTATAGTGCTGTGCTCAGGATTTTCCAGGGTGATTTGGCAACATACATAAATAATATTTAGCATAGTTATATTCCCACTATTATCATTCTTGATGTGTCTTTAGAAGAAATTATCAGAGATGTACATAATATTTATTTATAACGATGTTTCCTACAGCACTACATGGAATACTGTGAAATAGAAATTTCTTAAATACCCAAAATAGGGAAATGACTCAATAATATATAGGGCTGTTAACTGTTTATGCTTCTATCCTATTGTTAAATTTTAATACTATGTTTTCAAGGAATAATTACTAGCATGGAAACATAATCTTCATATTTTTATGTCAGGTAAAACATGTGATAGAAGGTGATCTTATGTAAGTACCAATTTTGTTTAAATATATACCTAATATATACATAAAATATATACATAAATATATACTGTGTGTATAGATACACATACACACAGACATGAATAAAGAGAAACATTGAATGATAAGAGTTTTTCAGGGGCACCTGGGTGGCTCAGTCGTTAAGCATCTGCCTTCGGCTCAGGTCATGATCCTGGGGTCCTGGGATCGAGCCCCACATCGGGCTCCCTGCTCGGCAGGAAGCCTGCTTCTCCCGCTACCATTCCCTCTGCTTGTGTTCCCTTTCTCGCTGTATCTCTCTGTGTCAAATAAATAAAAATCTTTTAAAAAAAAAAGTTTTTCATTCTGTTTATTTTCCTTATAATTGTCAATAAGTTTCAAATTTATCATAATACACGTGTGTTCTTTTTTACGGTCAGAAAACAAATTAGGAGAAAAGAGAGTAGGAAAGGCTAACTGGTTTGCAGAGGCTCAGACCATGAGTTGGTTCGTAGACCAACTTAAGGACCTCCCCATGTTGGGGAGAGTTACAGGTGACCTCGGTGGGAATATGTGATGTTTTTCTGCCTTGGGTTTCAACTCTAACTTTCAAATCAGGTATGTCTGAGGTTACATATCACTTTACTGATAACCAAGTTGGTTCTTTTTTTTTTTTTATTTTAGAGATTGTGTTCATTTATTTGACACAGAGAGAGCATACACGAGCAGGGGGAGCAGCAGGCAGAGGGAGAGGGAGAAGCAGACTCCCCGCTGGGCAGGGATTCCCCACACGGGACTCGATCCCAGGACCCCGAGATCGTGACCTGAGCGGAAGGCAGACGCTTCACTGACTGAGCCACCCAGCGCCCCAACCAACTCAGTTCTTAAAAAGAGTGTTTAAATCCCCAGTTCTTGGGGCGCCTGGGTGGCTCAGTGGGTTAAAGCCTCTGCCTTCAGCTCGGGTCATGATCTCAGGGTCCTGGGATTGAGCCCCACATCGGGCTCTCTGCTCAGCCGGGAGCCTGCTTCCCCCTCTTTCTCTGCCTGCTTGTGATCTCTCTCTCTCTCTCTCTCTCTGTCAAATAAATAAATAAAATCTTTAAAAAAAAAAAAATCCCCAGTTCTTGTTAAGGGGCTGTATTCACTAGTTTAATGGTTAATGTTACCAAACTAAACGCTATCATCGCTGGCCAGGCTTGTCCTGCTCGATCTGAAACAAGCAGTTTGTTTTCAAACTGAGACCAGTTTGAAAAGTGGTCTCAGTTTGAAAACAAACTGGAACAAACTATTCCAGGGGTCCAGAGACCACTCTGCAATACATGCTGAGCGTTGAGGGAACGGGCGTCAATCTGGAGCATTCGGCGTTACCACTGATATTTGCCTGTAGAACAGGCTGTCAAACAGATACTGGGGTGTGCTGCAGAGAAGGCAAGGGGTCTGGAGCCCCAAGCCCCAGCCCATACCCCCGAGCCACTCCGTGGTTGCCAAATCTCAACCCAGGCGCTGTCTTCTTACACGTGCAAAACAGACCGCTCAGCTTCCCTGCAGTTCAGGGAGGTTCTGTGGTCAGGTCTGGCCGACGAGAGGTGAGCAGAGGTGCACCGTCGGCCAGTCCCTGGAGGAGGAAAGAAAAAAGCCCCACAACGCTTTGCAACTCCTCCTTCTCCCAGGAGGAGGTCCCCAAGGAGGCTGCCACTGCCCCGGCTGGGTTGGCCACACCTCTGGAGAGCCACATCGGGAGCCCCCCATACCCGCAGTGGATGCCCTCCAAGCAGGACACGATGGTGGCTGTGCAAAGCAGTTGTTCAAAGCCAACCTCCTATTGCAGCAAGCCCTAGTCTATCCTGAAAGACACACCCCACAAAGTCCTGTCGTTCCAGAAACCTTACCACAATGTCTCTCCAACAGGAGTGACTCATCTGTGCTTCACACCGTCCTTGGAGAGAGAAAACGGAACACGTGATGGGACAAGGTGAGGGGCAGGAATTAATTAATTAATTAATACGAAAGACCCCCTTCTAGCCCTGGGGTTGAAATCTGTGACCAATAAGTGTAACCATGGAGTAAGACTTGAGAAGTGCGAATTTCTGTAACCTCTGGCGGCTTCTGCGGAGGGGCCGGGAGCAGCGGCCAGCACGGTCCGCCGTGGCGACCAGAGTGACACCTGCACACACGCCACGCGGAGTAAAACTTGGACGCGACTCTGGGACGAAGAAGAAGAAGAAGAAACCCTTTTGTCACGTTTTTAAACATCACCTCGTTGGAACTTACTGAGGAATTACAAACCGGGGAGCGGAGGGTGATGGGGAGAGAACACGCTCGTGCTGACTAGCTTTTTATCTTCTGGTTTCTGTGGTTTTTCGAGTCCTATTATTTAGTCCTATGGCCTTGGCTGAGAGGATATTTATGGAGCAGAGATCCACTTGGAGAGCAGAGGAGTTTCCATCCCACGCTTGTCTGCCTTTCCCACGAGAGGAGGGTAACGAGCGTATGCTGTTTGGTCTTCTTACAACATCTCTGTTGAATCAACCTGCTACTCTGTGAAATCCATCTGAGATGTTTACAAAAGACACATGCTCTTCACTGGGTTATTAATGAAAAGGGAGCCTGACATGGTTACAGGAATAGGTTTTATTACCAAGTGTGGTCATGCTTTCCTCCCGGAGCTTTGGCTGTTTGAAGGATAAATATTCACAGGCGTGTTTGCTGATAATATGAAAGTCGCCTGTAATTCTTTCCTGTCAGGAAGTTTAGGCAGGGCCCTCTACATCAGCCAGCACTTACGAAGACTGTAAAGGATGGTGGCTAGCCACCTGAAGCAGCCATTAGCGCTTAACCCAATACCAGCTGGCTTCCAGGCCACGCATCGTGAAAGGAGCATATTTAGAAGCCAAAAATGCTGTGTTTTTCCCGGAAAAATAGTATTAGTGCAGTGACCGACGTGTAAAATCCTTAATTCTACACCTCAAGACACTCAAAACAGTCATGGGCAGGCTGTTTAAGCAAGGAAGTGGGGGAATGGGCTGTTTCTGAAATACCTTCAAAATGCATGTCGGACAAATCCGAAAGGAATTCGAACCTTTCACAGAAAAAAAAATCGACGTCATTGTTGATCAGTAGGCGTGGACAGCCACAGCATTTTTGCATTCCAGGCTAACGTGGTATAGAAATGCATAGCAGGAAGCCCCAGTGACCACAAGGTAACCTGAACAAAAACAGATTACATTGCTTTATCTCCCATGGGTCATATGTGCCGAGGGAAAGAGAGACACGGAGTCCCAGGTAATTTGATTTGGGGCGAACAGATCGCTTGTTTCTCACTCACAGACGCACAGAGGGCAGGAGGTGGCTAAGCACTAGACCCCCGTGGCTGTGCCGGGGGGAAATCTGGAAGCACCGGGACAGCTCTGACAGGGATCGGAGACATTCTCAAGGGTGCCCCGTGGCTGTCCATCCCTCAGGGTGTGTGCAGCAAGGGGGTTCCATGGTGGACTGGAGCCAGAATGCCAAGAGGGGTCAAGAGAAAAAAAGGAAAAGAAAATGGTGGCCGGTGGCCCCTGGAGGAGATGGGGTGAGCCTTAGACCCCGTGGTTTCTACAGAGAGGAGAGCCACGGCTCTGCACCTGTCCACGGCTGCTCTACGAAGGGAAACACTGGCCTAGTTTTCTTGCTGTTTCAGAAGAAATTGGAAATTTCATCTTAGGTGAAATACCCTGCCCTTTTTTTAATTATTATTTTAATTTTAGTTTTCAGTGTTCCAAGATAAATTGTTCATGCACCACACCCAGTGCTCCATGCAATACGTGCCCTCCTCAATACCCACCACCAGGCTCACCCAACACCCTGCCCCCTCCCCTCCAAAACCCTGCTTGTTGCTCAGAGTCCACAGTCTCTCATGGTTCATCTCCCCCTCTGATTTCCCCCCATTCCCCCTTCCCTTCCTTCTCACAATGGCCTCCATGTTTTTCCTTATGCTCCACACGTAAGTGGGAC
>CM053611.1:318307-341181 GCA_028646535.1 Procyon lotor
TTCTTTCCACAGTTTGGGGACTGTGGCCATTGCTGCTATGAACATTGGGGTACATGTGACCCTTCTTTGTACTGCATCTGTATCTTTAGGGTAAATACCCAGTAGTGCAATTGCAGGGTCATAGGGTAGCTCTATTTTTAATTTTTTGAGGAATCTCCACCCTGTTTTCCAAAGTGGCTGCACCAACTTGCATTCCCACCAACAGTGTAAGAGGGCTCCCCTTTCTCTGCATCCTCTCCAACATTTGTTGTTTACTGTCCTGTTGATTTTGGCCATTCTAACTGGTGTGAGGTAATACCCTGCTCTTTAACTTAAATCATTCACTTTTTCAAACTAAAGTACACTACGGAACACCAAAAAAAGACCAAAAAAAGGAACATGTTCAGGCATAGTTAGCCTACGACACTCCCACTCCCTGCTTCTCATCTCTGGCTTCAAGTCTGAAATATAAAGACCCACGGTCAGAAACGCAACAAGAAGGGTCTTCAATGACCACATGGCCATGGAATGAAGGAGAATTTGTGGAAATGTCACGGAACAGGACGAGAGGAGCACACACAGAGAAAGCAAGAGGAAAGAAGAGGACCAGACCGGAGGAAGATGCCCACACCTCCACAGCCACATCCGACTGTGGGGGCTCGTGCCCCAGCGAAAAATGCACGTGGCTGCTATGTGCATGGTGTCTTCCTTGCTAAGTGTGTCTAGAGACAGGTGTTACCATCCACCACATAATCCTTTCCTTTGTCCCCATAAAACCATGAATTAATAGCCAGGTGGCTTCCCATAGGTTTTCAGGCAGGAATACAATCCAGTTAACAAGATTAGCTGTGTGGGGATGCTGATCAGGTACCTTCATGGAACCTGGGGTGGGTGAGGCCAGATTTGGGAGGTTATCCCAAACAATTCACAGTCAAGACAGACATTGTTGGATTTAGGAACAATAGGGAAGGACCCATGGCTTGGTATCTGAGGTCATTTTTTCTAAATTGCTATTCTACCGATATTCAAGACGACCCCGTATGCTTAGGGGAGATCCCGTGTTTTAAGGAGAAGGTTCATGTTTATTTTCATTTTAATGAGGACATACTGGGCTTTTACTTTACACCCAGCATAAAGGCAGGTACTGTGGAGTTACGTAAGAGCAAGGCTGTGGGAATACAAGAAATACAAGAAATGCACAGAAGAATATAAATTTGCAAAGGCAGGTGAGAATGAAGACCGCTTCTCCGGGAGAGGGAAGAATGCGGATGCCAAGGGCGTGCAGGCGGGTCTGAAACCATTGGCACCGGGTGAGAGAGTGTGCAGGGGGAGGTGAGGGCGCCGGGTTGCCGCAGCAGGGGGAGGGGAGGAGGGGGGCAGCAGAAACACAGCGCGTCAACTCCCCCAAGGTCTCTTCCAGGAAAAGCCACACAAGAGTGGGGTCTGCGACAAGGGAGCACTGGGCTTCAGGACGAGACCCGGGACAGCAGGTTTGTCAACAGGCAGGAAGGACCTTGGGATGCAGGGGTAGACTGAGCACAAGGAGAGGACGGGTCTCAGAGGTAGAGACGCAGCGGGTGCAGTGGTCCGAAGCCGACACAGCATCCAGCACGGCCGCCCACGGAAGCCCCGACTCGTCCTTCCCAGCAGGAGGGCCGCGTGCACGCTGGTGCGGGTGGGTCGTGGGAAGACGAGGCCGCTCCTTTGGAGGCTGTTTCTGTGCTGTGAGTCAAGGGGCATGTGGGCTTCTAGGACGACAGACCAGGACGTGCTCTGTCGGTAGCTTTTGGGAAAATCTCTTCATTGAGTGCTTGGTATGTGTGGTATTCCCCTGGGTGTCCAGTCGAGGTCTGACTTCCTTTTCCACTGAGGGCCATCCAACCCTGTCCGTGGTTTTGCAACCTCTGGCGGTTTGATGGCCCCTGGAGGCTAGGTGCTCACAGCCTGGAAACTCATTCCCTGAGGCCTTGAAAGCCACACTCGGGTCTTCCCCCAGAACGTAAAGGATGATCTTCCCGATTCTTTGTAAAGATACCAGGGCTTGCTTCTGGACAAACCCTGAGCACGTTACTGGGAGCAACGCCCAGCTCAGGCCCTTGGGCCCCAGGGAGCATGGAAGAGACCTTCCTGGGGAGCTCCTGTACCCCTGCCAGCCTGGGCAGAAGGCCCTGTGCACCACCAGCAGCAGCAGCATTCTCTTTCTCAAGTCCCACGCACCTGTGTAAGGTGAGCCTGTTTTATTTTCTAAAATAAAGAAGTGATATAGTTGAAATATAAAAGAAAAGAGCCACTTTGAAATGTCACTGTCATGTCCCAGCTGTATCACTTACTGACCGAGTCCCCTAGAACATGTTACCCACACCTCCGGGCCAGGAACGTCTTCTTGTTGAGAGAATGTATTTGTTTTGTTTTGTTTTAAGATTTTATTTATTTATTTGACACACAGAGAGAGAGATCACAAGTAGGCAGAGAGGCAGGCAGAGAGAAAGAGGGGGAAGCAGGCTCCCCGCTGAGCAGAGAGCCCGATGTGGGGCTCGATCCCAGGACCCTGAGATCACGACCTGAGCCGAAGGCAGAGGCTTTAACCCACTGAGCCACCCAGGTGCCCCAAGAGAAAGTATTTGTAAGCTTTGGTCCACACCGGGTGATCACAAATAAGAGTTTTCTTCCTTTTTCCATCAGCTCTACCTGTCAATGGAAAATTGGCAAATTTATTTAGAGAAAGGTGCTTTCTAAGTTTTAAACAGAATACAGAAGACATGAATGAACAATTCTCCAGGGAAGACATCGAGATGGCCAGCAGACACTGGAAAAGAGGCTCAACATTGCTCGGCATCAGGGAAATACAAATCAAAGCTATGATGAGATGCCACCTCACACTTGTCAGAATGGCTAAATCAACAACACAAGAAACAACAGTGTTGGTGAGGACGTGGAGAAAGGCAAACATTGGGCATTGTTGGGAATGCAAACTGGTGCAGCCACTGTGGAAAACAGTATGGAATTTCCTCAAAAAGTTAAAAATAGAACTGCCCTACCACCCAGCAATTCCTCTGCTGGGTATTTACTCAAAGAAAATGAAAACACTAATTTGAAGGAAAGCATACACCCCTATATTTATTGCAGCATTATTTACAATAGAAAAATTATGGAAGCAGCCCAGATGTCCATCGACAAATGAATGGATAAAGAAGATATGGCATATAAATATAAATACACACACACATACACACACACACACACACACACACACACACACACACACACACTGGAATACTACTCAGCCATCAAAAAGAATGAAATCTTGCCATTTGCAATGACATGGATGGAGCTAGGGGTATTACGCTAAGTGAAATAAATCAGAGAAAAATGAATACCATATGATTTCACTCGTATGTGGAAATTGATAAAAAAACAAACAAAGAAAAAAAGAAATAAACCAAGAAAAAAACTCTTCGCTCTAGAGAACCAACGGCTGCTCACCAAAGGGGAGGTGGTGGAGAATGGGGGAACAGGGGATGGTGATTAAAAGTACACTTATTCACAAAGAGCACTGAGTAATATATGGAAGCATTGAATCACTGTATTGTACACCGGAAATATATATAGCACTGCATGTTAACTATACTGGAATCAAAATAAAATAAAAATAAAAAAACTTAAATAAAATGCAGTGTTAAGGGAAAAAAATTCATATCTCACCTTGAACCCACTTCAAACATGCAAGTAATTAAGGAGTTCACCTAAAAGAGTTAAGCATGTCTCCAACAGAGCATAAAATCAAGGTGCCAAACTCAGGCTTCATTCCAATAACAAGTTCTCTTCCCTGAGGATCAACGGTAGCTTATAGTTTGTTGTTTTGTCCACAGGAGAGGGAGGCAATGTATAGATTTACTTATGCACATATTCATATATTATCTCCTTATGCTAAAATAATTATTGGTCTTTTAAACTTAAGAATATATGCATTTGAAGTACAAATTTGCAAGACTTAAACTGCCTGATTTCAAGACTTACGGAGCTACCATAATCAATACTTAAGGCTTAAGGATAAAAAGTAGATTGTAGAAACATACTAGAAATCCCAGAAACAGACCCTCACGAAGGCAACTTGACAGTGCAACGTGGAAAGAAAAGTCTTCTGACAAACAGTACTGGATAACTGGATCAAAACAACCAGGGGAGAATGAACCTTAGATGTTAGCTCATCCCGAGAAAAACGTGCACACAGAAACATGAAGCTTCTGGAAAAACAACATACTTCACAACTTTGGGGGAGGCAAAGATTTCTTAGGACCCACAATGCACCAACTCTGAAAGAAAAGAAAAACAATAAAACAGATTTCGTCATAATTAAATCTCCCAGGCATCAAAGGTTAAGAAAGTAGAAAAGTCAGCCACAAACTAAGGGAGTACATCCCGATACATGTACATATCGATACAGATGTATCGATACACGATATATCTGCAAAAAGACTTGACTTCAGATTTATAAAGAACTTCTCCCTACCAGTAATAATACCAAATAAATATACCAAAAAATACAAAGAAAGAGGAAAATCTTGAAAAAATTAAAGGCAAATATCTAACAAGCATTTTAAAAGGCTTTCCACATCTTTAGCCATCAGAGAAATGTACAGTAAACACCGAGTCATCACCTCGGTAGAATGATACCATCCAGTGCCAAGGGCGAGGGTGAGGAAGAGGGAGCTCTCTTACACTAAAGATGAGCGTGTCAGATGGTACAACCACTGTGGAAAATTGGCATTTTCTTACAAAGCTAAACATGCTCCTACCTTATGACTCTGCAATTGTATTTCTAGGTATTTACTCAAGAGAAATGAAAACAGCGTCCACAAAAACACTTGCACAAGACTGGTTTTAGCATTTTTCATTCCTAATAGCCCCGAACTGAGAACAAGTCAAATTTGGTCAACAGGGGAACAGATTAACTTTCCGTAATCATCTCACAGAACTCGGATCAGCAATAAAATGAATAAATTGCTGATACATGTAGCAACATGGATGAATCACAAAGACTCATTGCTCCAAGAAGCTGGACCCAAATGGAGATGTTTTGCATGATCTCATTTATAGGAAGTTCGAGAACAGACAAAACTAATTGTGATGACAGAAATCAAAATAGTTGTTGCCAATAGGGAGTGGGAATTTACTGGAAGGACGAGAGGAGGTGTTTCTGGGATGATGGAAATGTCCTATATCTTGACAGAGTTACTGGTCATGGGCATATATACCCATCATAATCCATGAGATAAGGGGCACCTGGTGGTTCAGTAGGTAGGGCGTGTGACTCTTGATCTTGGGATTGTGAGTTCAAGACCCATATTGGGCGTAGAGTTTACTCTAAAAAAGTTACATGAAATTATACATTGAAGATGTGTGCATTTCTTTGTACATACATTTAAACCTCTATTTAAAAAATACATCAGATAAATCTCTCCATATCCAGACAAAGACATTGACTTCATTGGTTAAAGCATTTTTTTTTTTTTTTTTTAAGAAGGAGAGAGAGAATCTTAAGCAGGCTCCACGCCAACACAGAGCCTGACATGGGGCTTGATCTCATGACACTGAGATCATGTCCTGAACCAAAACCAAGACCAGACACTTAACTGACTGCGCCACCCAGGCGCCCCAGTTAAAGCCCTTTGTAAAGCACCCTCTAATAGTAATAACAAGAAGTTGGTTTGGAATCAAGTTGGTAAGAGTTGATCCAAATCTCATCCCTTTCCTTTCGATGCTACACTCCACTGATTCCTTCAGAGTATGTGATGCTCTGAAGAGCATTTCTGTGACCACTGAGTAATACATTTTGCAAAGATTCACCTCAATTCTTCAATCAGTGCCTCCTTAGAATCTGGCAAATCCGCAGAAGGGAAATATGTAAATCCATTTTGCTTATACATCCGTCATCTTGTTTGATACATCTGACTTGACTTCAGGAAGGTACTGGAAGATTCGTCAGTTGTACGTGAGGTGTTCTTTCTAGAAAAACAAAATATGGTAGGGTTGGAGGGATGAAATGGACACGGAACCACAAAATTAATTACTTACGTAAGGCAGCGACCCAAATAAAAGCTTTGGGGTGGGGTGGCTGCTGGCCTGCCTGCTGTGCTGAGTTTTGAAGGGTAGATATTTGCTTAATTTCAGGTGGTGGGGGTGAGAAAATGCGTGAGAGACCCAGAGAAGGCTCATAAAAGTGAGAACAAAATAGAAAATGCCGAGTCAGGGCCAGAGGCTTGCCAGTATGCATGGAATTACAGGAATCATTTGGATGAATTGGAGGCCAAAGATAAAAGCACAATAAATTCCCAGAAAACTAGATTATGGAAAGAATCATTCAAAATTAAAAAGGTACAGAAGTCACAAATTTGGAATAAAGGGTATTTGCTTTTTATTAAACGGATCCATTGCATTTGCATTTATTTCAAGGCCCTCACTTAAGAAAAAAACAAGAAACTTTTATATATACACACATATGTGTGTGTGTATATATACACATATACACACATATAATTTGAAGTCCTCCTAAAATTATGCTCAATTTTTTTTTTAATTTTCCAAGTGTTTTCTCTCCCAGTGTGTTTAGTGGTTTTGTTGCCATGACAACACGTTGTAGGCTAACTCCTGTGTGTGTGTGTGTGTGTGTGTGTGTGTGTGTGAGACAGTGTTGTACTAGGGGTTCGTTGAAAAGATATGGTAACATCCATCTTCCATTTGGTTATACAGACCCATCTTCCTTCAGGGCTCAGGGATTTTTAAGAGCCGATCACAAGTTAGCCAGATTGCAGAGAGAGGACCCTCGCAGCAGCGTGATCCTTCTCTAGATGCAGGAGCTTTACTCCGAAACATTCCCTGAGTGAATGGAAGCCGAGGCACTCGCTGCTCAAGCGAGTTAAAAAGGCGATGCTGTAACTATCTCCTTTATGACAGAACCGCCCCTGAAGGGAAGGAACACTTTTCTGTTGAGCCAGCAGATCAGGATTTGGTACAAGCTGAGGATGTTTTTGAAAAATACTATCATCCGTGTGAGTGACAAAGGCATCAGGTGAATAAAATGGGAGAAGCATCATATTCCTACATCTCAGTATCTTCTCTGCAAATCTGAGATATGATTCCATAAAGGAGAGGTGAAAAACAGATCATTAAACAGGAGATGGCTCTTTGCCAGTTCATCCTGGAAAAAAAGAAAAGGCACTTCTCTGTCCCAATGCTGTCATTCTTCATAAGCGCCAGTAATGAGTCAGGAGGTTGCAACTGGATTTCTCACTTAACTGACCCGTGATTATGAAATCAAGATGGCTGAACTTGAGCGTTCGATGTCTTTTAGAGAATGACCTTTGGAAAACAATAAATGAAACATTAAAATGGACCACGATTGCCACAGAGTATCACCATGAAATCTCCAGTAGAAATGCAAATCCCATTTACTCTGGACTTTTCTCATGCTCTGTGTTATGAAGATCATACAGAATCTCTTTGGAAACTTTCCAGATTTGCCTCCGGTGAGTGCAGTGTTAGGGAAGTCATAATAACCGCGTGCATTTAAACATTTTCCAAACTTGAAAATGTGGTTTGTTTTATTATAAAAGGGAACATATCGCAGTTTATAATACATCTCTTTGCCTAGAGTTCTGTTCCATGCTAATGAAGCAAAATAGACTCCAATATGTTTTGCAATTTAAAGTGCCAAGTTGCTGTATTATATTCCCAAGTTCCAAAGCTAGGAGAAAGTGAGTAAACACAAAGCTCTAGCTAATGTACGGGAGTTGTTTTTCACCTCTTATTGCCACAGTTGGACTCCATCAGACCTTCTGACGGACCGTGCGTGTGACTACATCAAAATATTTCAATATTTCCGTAGATGTGTTTTCATTAGGAAATGAAACCATTAAATGACAGCAATAAGAGAAAAAAAGTGTCATGGAGCCAGACTGAGGTACATTACGGTGGCAATGTTCCAAAAGTCCAAACTCCTTTCCCTGTGTCACCTGCTTCTGCTTGACCACAGGACACAAGGACATACAATTTGGGAGGACGAAGAAGACAGTGAAATTCTAGGGGACTTAGTGTGTGTCCGACGGAGGAAAACAGACCACGGGGAGAAAAAGCCAGGGCCTTCCGTGACAAATTGCCTCCTTTTCTTCACATTTAGGACCCACACTGCCTTTGGATGATACGTAAGAGGCAGTCACCCCTTCCTTGGTGACCTCTGGGTATCATACGTCACCATATACTCAAGCTATTAAAATCCACCCAAATATTTCAGGGACCTTACTTAAATATTCCCTCCTCTCCCTGCTCCCATCTCTTCTAATCCAGAGCCCTCGAACCACGACGTCCCTTGAAGGAAAGTGGTTCTTAACCAGATTGGAAGGTCAGCAGTTCCATCAGAGATGTGCTTAAACCCTGGCCACACACACCAAGAACTCTCCGGGAGTTACTCCTTAGCTAGACGTCTTTAGGTACGAATTCTCAAACACAAACCCAGGACACTCAATTCCACTCCTTTTATTGGGCCTCATTTTCAACAAATGACAGAAACTTGATCTTGGCCAATTCAGGATGATCTCAGCCAACGTTAGCTGGGATGGTGCCCACAGTTCGGAGACACATGACCTCCAAAGTCTGGGGTGGGGGGAGGAATCGGTCATCGGACAAGGCTTCCCGTCCATACTAATACCTGTGAGATGCCTGAGATCCACTGTGTCTCCAGCTGTTGGGTCCCGCACACTGTGTCCTTATCCCTGCAAAGGCAAAGTATCTCCTTTGCAAATATTTCCTGTCCCTCCTGGATGCTGAAGAAATTACTGGCTGCTCCTTGCTTTGCTGGGTAGAGCGCGTAATCTAGGGTCTCTTTAGATGACCCTCACCTGAGACGCAGGCCAACACAGGGTCATTAGGGAAGCAGGGCCAAGGCCCCATCTCTGGAACACCCACAAATATCTAACTCTCCTCCTCTCCCCCTCCCATTTCCTCCCTCTTCTCCTCCCCCTCTCTTTCTTTGCCTCTGGTACAAGGAGGTTCTAGATCCACTATTGAAACCAGCTCTAAATAACCAAGTACTCATGTATCTTTTACTTAAATGTCATAAATATTGACTTGAAACAATATTTTCTTACTTTATTAAATTTTTTTTAAAGATTTTATTTATTTATTTGTGAGAGAGAGAGAGAGAGAGAGCACAAGCAGGCAGAGAGGCAGGCAGAGGCAGAGGGAGAAGCAGGCTCCCCATGAGCAAGGAGCCCGATGCAGGACTCAATCCCAGGACCCCGGGATCATGACCTGAGCCGAAGGCAGATGCTTAACCGACTGAGCCACCCAAATGACCCTATTTCACTAAATCGGGGTTTATTTAGAGGATTTACTAATCCTCTAAGAGATAAACACACAGATGAGCGGGCTAACGTGAAGAAATCTTACTTTTATAAGAGAATTAAGAAGCCACTAAGACACGACCGAGTACTATCTGGAGTGATGCTCCTTATCTTTATTCCAGGACCTTGGGTAATGTTCAGCCCCCCGACCATTGCCGCTGAAGCAGCAAGTCCCACTGGCTCCTTTCCAAGAATGCACCAATGAAGAAGCGCGTTTGCAAAGCCACTCACGTGTCCAAGCACGGCCCCCTTCTCCAGGCATCTCCTTGTCCCGACCCGTTCATCTTCGCTGGCGTGTGATCTGGAAGTGCTGTTTCGCTGTAGCCGTGCTCACATCCAGGGTCACGTCCCAGGGCCACGTCTACTGCCGTCTAACCTCTCAGGGCTGCGTGGTCTCCTTTTAAAGTCAGAAGCCAGGATCTTACCTCCCTGAGGTCAGCGACCATTGAAAGTTCTGTGGCGACCTGATCAGAACCACACTTCTCCCCCGGAACTCTCGGTCCCCTAAACCCCGTCCCGGGCCAGTCCATGCCCTCTGGGAGGGTGGGAAGCAGCTCTCTGTCCATGGCGGGCTCTCCGACGGGGAAATGCTGGTACCAAGCAGCCTAAGGCCACAAGGGTGGTGTCCCCGCCGGGGGCAGCAAGCCCTTGCAGGTAACCGGGGTGCTGGAAGTTCTCCTGTCCCCACACTGGGCACATTAGTCTTCTCTCGAGAGGCCTGTCCCTTTGCAACAAGGACTCCATCCCCCAGAACCCCCAGCCCGGGGCTCAGGAACAAGCCGATTCTCTGGAGCTTGCGTTGGTAATGACATATGCTGGGTTACGGCCGGATCACCAGTCCCAGCAGGTTCTTCGCGCGGCTCTAGTGAACCCCACCCGCGCTGGGCCTTGACTGCGCCATCCGCGGAAGGGGATGCTCTCAGCCGAGCCCGGGGCCGTGAGCATCCTTCGGTGTCTCTCCAGCTTCAGAGATGCCCAGGCAACTCTTCATCGCGTGTGGGGTTTCTGGCTGGTAGCCTCCTCCGGGGAAACGTCTGCATTCTGTCCGAGCAGCACTAGGGGAAGGGCGCCCGTGTCCCGAGGCTGGTTCACTCTTCCAAGCGGGAGCATGCACGCGCTCAGCTAAGCCCAGGCTCGGTGCAAACACCCCGGGTGCCCCTGCTGGGGCAGATTGGAGTGTGTGGGTTTGATGGCAGACAATAGGGTCCTCTGGCTTGGGTGGGCTCAGGAGTCATGATTTTCTTTGTGGTGTCCCTTTGCAGGATAAACCCAGGGGCACAGATCACTCTGTCGTGTGCAGCCTCTAAGAGGACGTCCACACCAGCTTCTCGCTCCTCTGCAGAACTCTCTTCAAATCTCAAAGTGTAAAGCATTCAGCAGTATTTCTGAGCTCACCTAGTGGTGGTCCCCCCATCCCTCTTCCGTGTCCCGGTTCTTCACGGGTCATGAACGCCGTCTGAATACTGACTCCAATTCTACTCCAAGTTTTCCTCAGCTAAGGACCAGTGTGGTTCCATGAAGAACCAGAGAGACCCCTGTTTTATGGAGAAACAGGCCATAAAATTCAGGCACTGGGGAAATTTCTTATTTTCCCCCACAATCAAGTTCAGTCTCTGTTCAGAGACCCTGCTCCTCCCGGGATAGAAGCCACCCCAGCCCCGCGTCATAACATTCCCCAGGACTCCTGTGACCTAGACACAGTCCTCAAGTTTGGCTCCAACCTCCACTATAGTCCGTGGAAAAACATACATGAGGCAGATAAAACTCTACCAGAGAAAAATATAAGAAAAATATAAAAATAAACATCTGTTTTCATTCTATTAACACGTAGCGAGCTGCATGAGATGTTTTTAAAACAAAATGGGGATTAGACATGGGGACAGTTCTGTAAACATGAACTAATTCCCATGCGCACTGAACAAGCCAAAACTTATACGGGGAAGTCACAGAATATATTAAATATATAAGCTATGTGGAGCATTTTAACCTCCTGGGTGAATGGTTATTAATAGGAAAATAGTAAATCATGACCAAAATAATTAGGATAGATTACCGCTATAACACGGATCATTATTGCATCGACAAACTCATAATACAGGTCAAATTGCAGAGCCTGAAGAGTGACAACTATGCATAGAAATAATCAGACGTAATTATGTGAAGTTATAAGGTGAGCAACTCCCACAGTGCCGTGAAGGTCTTTCGAACCTGTATTTGCCGATGGCGCTGGGCTGAGGGGGACTGGAGGAAGTCGGCCGCACCTGGCCGGCACCTGCAGGGACCTGTACCATCTATGGGCACGCTTCACCTGGAGGGGGCAGGGGCTTGAAGATGGGGACTTTGAGAGGCGGTCTGGCCAACAGGCTGTTAAGAGCCAAGGGAGATACTGAATGCGGGATTACCATCAGCAGTGTCCATGGATGACACAGTATGGTGGCCATATAGTACCTCTCCCCACCCACAGTATTTCTTGTGGACACTGAGCCCCATGAGATTCCCCTTGGAAAGAGACTGCATGGTCAAAGCCCCCGAGGAAGCCCTGATGGTACTGTCCCCCTAAGCCCAAGCCGAGCTGCTGTGGTTTGCGACCCTGTCTACGTCATTCCCCCCACTCTCTGCCGGAGGGATGGATGCACAGCCTGCCTTACTTTTGCTCCTTTTGCTGGCATCCCATATAAGTAATATCCCGAGCACCATGTTGGAAATGCTGGTCTGAATCTCCATCCCAGACGTATAGGCACACCTTTTCCTTTTTTCAGTAAATTTACAGATTTGACCTCTACACACTGTGTGGTTTTAGTTGCAAAACTTTGAGCAAAACGAGGTACAGTGATTCATATCACATGGAGGGAGACGTCATCCCAACATAAGAAAATCCTCATAGCGCCTTGCACACCCCAACCATAGCCTCCTTTTGAGGGGGATTCTGCTAGAAAACTGCCCACTCTGGTTCTCGATTCTGTCTTCCGGGTCCTGAGGTCCGGTGTAACTCAGAGACTGATCTGTCTCCAGCCCCAGTCAATGGCCTTTCCAGGGGCTGAGGATTTCTGGTGTGAAAGATATAATTGTTACTTAAAACTGTAGCTGCTTCTGCTCCCTAGGAAAATTGCAATACTTCAGGGGAGATAGGAAATGAGCAGAGACTGTGCTGACGCAGGGTGAGACAGAAGGGGGAAGTTGGGGGGCAGATACTCCCTTGTGGGGGCGAGGACATCTGGGCCGAGAAGAGCAGCAACCTGGACTGGTTTGGGCTGTGGAGTGCGTGGGGACCACCTGCCAAACCTCAGACCATTGGAAGAAATAGGGGGTCCTAAAGAAGGGGGACGAGAGATGTGAAATGGGGTGCTGACCAAGGCAAGTAGTTAAGGACTCAAAGGCTATTTAGAGCAGGACGTACAATGTGATCCTTACTTTATGATATGATACTTACTTTCACAGCATAAATCTCCTCCCCGACTCTTCCACAATGCTCTCCAAGCTACATGAGTACCCGTGTGTGCTTTGTAGGGAGCGCATGTGTAACCGGAGGTGGGGTCTGCATTCCTCATTTGGGCCCATGTGCAGGGAACCCAAGACGTCAAGAGAGGCTGGAGGTTGAGCCAAAAGTGAACACGTAAACCACATTGAACTTCATGTCACGAGGGACTGGGTGAGGCTCCCTCCATCCTGACTGAGACCTCAAAGGACACGTGGATGGATCTCAGGTGCTAACACGCCAGTAGGAGTTAAACTTGGTGCTGACAGTCAGTGGAACGCACTAATAAAGCGAGGTTTGATTTTTCGGTTATCCAATTGGAGAACATTCTTTAAAAGTTTATTTTTTAAAGTACTTCGGGATTAACAGCAAAGTAGAGGGGAAGGGTGAGAGAGTTTCCGTACACCCCTCCTCACCTGCCCCATAACCCCCACCAAATGGTACATGTGTTACAGCTGAGGAACCCGCACTGACATTGTTATCACCCAAAGGCTCACATTACAGCTCATCCTTGGTGTTGTGCATTCTGTGCGTTTGGACAAGTGTATAATGATATGTGTCTATAATTAATACTTTGTATTATACTCTGTATATCGTACACAGCCTGTCATAAAAATCCTCTGTGTTCAACCTATTCATCCTTCCCTGCCTCCCCGCCCCTCGTGACCATGGATCCTTTCACCGTCTACATAGTCCTGCCTTTTCCAGAATGTCACAGAGTTGGAATCATGCATGTATGTATGCACCTTTTCCGATTGGCTCCTTTCACTTAGTGATATTTCCTCCATGTTTTTTCATGGGTTGATAGATCTTTTCTTTTTAGTGCTGAATAATATTCCATTGTGTGGCTGCATCAGAGTTTGTCCATTCACCTACCGAAGGACATCTTGGTCTCTTCCCAGTTACAGAATTAATGAATAAAGTCTCTATAAACATTTAGGTGCAGGTTTTTGCGGGGACACAAATTCTCAGCTGAACACCAAGAGCATGATTACTGAATGACATGATAAGAGTCTCCCTAGTTTTGTAAGAAACCGTCAAACTTGCTGCCAAAGTGGCTGCACCATTTTGCATTCCTACCATCAGGGAGGAGAGTTCCTGGGGCTCCACATCCTCACCAGCATTTGGCGTTGTCAGTGGTCAGATTTTGGCCACTCTGATAGGTGTATAAGAGAACATTTTTGATAATAATATCTGGCATGAGTGTGTGAGTGTGAG
Source organism: Procyon lotor (assembly GCA_028646535.1). Classification (NCBI taxonomy): domain Eukaryota; kingdom Metazoa; phylum Chordata; class Mammalia; order Carnivora; family Procyonidae; genus Procyon; species Procyon lotor. The sequence continues at coordinate 332,378 of CM053611.1, forward strand.
TAGTGAGTAGGAGGGGGAAAGAGCCTTTTCCTATTTGGCTGGTGCAGGGGGAAACTGTATAGCCTTTGTGCAAGGAATTTAGCAATGTGTGCCCAAAGACGTAGCCTCTTCGTGTGTGTTGACTCAAAAATTTAATTCCTAGGAAATCAGCTACAGGAACAGAGATTCATTGAAAATCTGGAGACATTCTATATTTTACAGAAATAGTCACAAAAATAAAAGATGGATATACTCTAAATGTTTAATAAATGAGATTAACCTGAATATTTATTATACAATGATACACCAAAATTCGGGCCACCGTTACAATACACACTGTGGAAGGAGGTTTCATCATCAGAGTTAAAAAGACAGGTTTTCTTCCAGAATGGCTGGGAGTGTATTATAGAACGTGATTATCTCCAGGTGATGAGTGATAATATTTCCCCATCTTTTCTCCTATATTTTCCAAATGTTCAACAACATGTATGCCCTCTGTATTCACTGGGAAATTAAACGAGCACATCAGACTGAGGATCATACACAAGAAAGGATTTACAAGACTTTTGCTAATCTTACTCCTATTTAACTGCTTAAAACCACACACAACACACACACACACACACACACACTTCTTTTGTGGGTTTTTGTCATGTTTAAAGGTCATTTTTTATTCCCTGTTGGAGGGAATGGGTTACAAACCTTGAAAGAAAAGCGACATTTGGGTTGGGGTGGCCCAATACAAGACCAGCTCAAACTCAGGTTTTTAGCTAATGTCCCATATTTTAGGACAGTATATACAGCGTCAACAAGCAAAATCCAAGTGAAATTTACTGCAAGTGAAATTTACTGCAGCCACATATCCTATTCCACACAGAACATGTTTGGGCCGTACTAGCAGGCTGCATAATAAAAGGAGAAATAAAGTATATATATATATATATATACATATATATATAAAGTCGATATAAAGTAATCTTTATTTTTTGTGTAATCAAAATAATCTTTTCATTTCAAGCCTGGAATCACCCAGTTAAAATGCACTGCTTCCGATGGAAAACCCTGGAAAACGGAGGAAAGAAGAAGCAACGGCTGCCTTAGGATTAAAGAACAAGGAAACCTTGTTCTCCTTACCCAGCAAATGCCTCGGCTCTCAACGCCCATCTACACACAAATCCTTCAAGGTGGGTGATCGCCATTTGTGCCCTCATCCCTCTAGAACGTTTCTCTTCTAGAATCTCATGAAGTCACATGACCAGCGGCACCAAGTTGTTATGGCAACAGGAATTCTAAGAGTAAATTAATTTTGCTACAAGGTGTTATTAAGACTGGGTGAGGATGGCCTTGAATCACAATGGCTCCTCTGACCAGCAAGAGCATCATGGCTCCCAATGGCTTGCGAGAGCTTCTCCCAGAAGGAAATACCCCGATTTACGATCATCTCAAACAATTCTCATAGGAAAGGTGACCATAAATTGTGTCAGGTTTAGTGCATATTTGTATATTCCGTCTCGATCCTCCATAAAATGATAAAGACGGGATATAGGAAGCTCCCTGATGAACTTAAGCAGGAGAAGAAGGTGTCGTTCAGACATTTCCCTTGGGGTGGGGGTTGCCGTATATTCTTAAGGAGCTTTACATTATGGAAAACGCTGACCTTGTAATTTCAGAAGCAGGAGTTAGAAAACATCTGGGGCATAAATTAACATTGAGGCTGAGCTATCACGCAGATGAGTACCCAACGCAGCATCGCCTTCCAGCTGGGGACACGGGAGAAGGTTCTAGAACTCCCCTCTACAAGCCCTTCACAACCCTTGGTAATTCTGGACTCTCCAGGCTTGGAGTGGCACCTTTTATTTTTAATACTATTCCTATAAAAGTATTTTGTGGTCAAATAATGATGGGCTATAGTCCATAACAGAGCCCCGCATCCCCCCACCCCAGGCCTTATAGAGTCATGAAGCCCCCAGCAGATTAGAGCCCTGCAGAAAAGAACCCATTTAATCATGTTTAACAGGATTTCACAAGGTTTTTTAAATCGTTGAACTTATTTCTAAATATTTCCTTTTTTTATTTTAGTTTTTAGTTAAATTTATTAATATAAAGTAGACACACTTTAAGAAATGCTCCTTGGGGGCACCTGGGTGGCTCAGTTAGTTGGCGTCAACTCTTGATTTCAACTCAGGTCATGATCTCAAGGTCAGGAGATTGAGCCCTGCGCTGGGGTTCTGTGCTGGGCATGGAGCTTGCTTGAGATTCTCCCCTCCCTCTGCTCCTCCCTCAACCTCTCTCCTTCTCGGAAGGAAGGAAGGAAGGAAGGAAGGAAGGAAGGAAGGAGGGAGGGAGGGAGGGAGGGAGGGAGGGAAGGAAGGAAGGAAGGAAGGAAGGAAGGAAGGAAGGAAAGAAAGAAGGAAGGAAGGAAGGCTCCTAAGATTAAAAATTTGAGGTAGAAATTAGTGGTAACTGAACAGGACTACAGCATTAGTAGTAGTTAGTGGTAACTACTAGTTGGTAAATTAGTGGTAACCAACAGGACTACAGACATACTACAAAAGGCCACTCCAAATTTAGAAACTTGTTTCCTTTTTACTAATTTCTGGTGCCAGTAGAACCATTACCTGACCCTTCCGTCTTCTTTGAAAAATACCCGTGATGTGTCAGGCACTGACCTTGTGGCTTTGCACACCTCTGCCCAGGTACAGAACACACATTTGTGTCCTGTGTGTACAGGGGCACACGTGCAAGCACAGATACCCGTGCACTCACACACACACGTGCACACATGCTCCATGAGAAGGGACAGCAAGAACAACCCCCTGGTAGTTCATTTCCAAGCAGCAGGTGTCAGGATAGAGATGGGCAGTCCAGTTTACACAATAGCCATCTGGAATTTCCAAGTGACGCCGTGGCAGAGAAGAGCCACATGGAAACGAGGTGGCAGAGACGTGGATCCCAGAAGGTGGAGGGATGAGAGCTTGGGTGGCTGTTTCCTCTGCCGGGAACCCACGGGCCACTCGGAACTGTCTGGGAGAGACAGATAAACTTTACACAGGTTTGTAAGCTGCCATAAAAGTATCAGCAGCAGGACTCTAGCAAGGAAAAGAAAGAAAGAAAGAGAGGAAGGAAGGAAGGAAAGAAGGAAGGAAGGAAGGAAGGAAGGAAGGAAGGAAGGAAGGAAGGAAGGAAGGAAGGAAGGAAGGAAGGAAGGAAGGAAGGGAGAAAGAAAGGAAGGAAGGAAGGAAGGAAGGGAGGAAGGAAGGGAGGGAGGGAGGGAGAGAGAGAGAGAGAGAGAGAGAGAGAGAGAGAGAGAAAGAAAGAAAGAAAGAAAGAAAGAAAGAAAGAAAGAAAGAAAGAAAGAAAGAGAAAAAAAGAAAGGAAGAAAGGAAGGAAGGAAAGAAGGGAGGAAGGAAGGGAGAAAGAAAGAGAGAGAGAGAGAGAAAGAAAGAATAGAATAGAATAGAAAAAATCGATATGTATATGTATGTGTGTGCATGCACCATTTTACTTCCCTAGTGAATGTGAAGCTTCAAGATTTCTAATCTGTTTTCCTTAGAGTCTACTCTGATCACCCATCCTTGGTAGAGTTTGTACTCAGCATACTGTAATTCTGAAATCAAAGTTAGTTTGAAATGATTTGAACAAGCACCAAGTGGATAGGAGAAAGCGTTATTTCCTAGCAAGAACTGTGCGCACATCATCAATCAACACAATTATATTGATATCCTCACGCCCAGTCATTCTGAGGTGCCTGGGAAAGTATGTAAAAACAGATCATCTGGGGGCGCCTGGGGGGCTCAGTAGGTTAAGCCTGTGCCTTCGGCTCAGGTCATGATCTCAGGGTCCTGGGATCGAGCCCCACATTCGGCTCCCTGCTCAGTGGGGAGTCTGCTTCTCCCTCTGCCCTCTGCTGCTCCCCCTGCTTGTGTGCTCTCCCTCTCTCTCTGTCAAGTAAATAAATAAAATCTTTATAAAAACAGATGGTGTAAAGAAGCATAGGTAAAAGTGGTTTCTGGCTGAGACAGCCGGGTCCTCAGGCTGCACCATTTGGAGGTACCATGAGTGGCATTAGCACGATGGAGGGAAACGTGAAGAGAGAAGCCTGGCAGGCAGTCAGGCGCCTGCATTCTGCAGAGAGGAGCGGGCCCAGCGGGGCCAATGGGACCATGGGCAGAAGTGGACACAGGCAGACCCATGGGAGTCAAGGCGCCATGCCCAGCCTCAACAGCCCGTGGAATCCCAGAAGCACAATCCTCAAGGGGCTGGCTCTCCATGAAGGCTGGTGCAGGAGGAAGATGCACAGGGCTGGAAGGACAAGTATGCATCTCACAGAAAGAACACCATCCAGATGACCAGTTAACGCCAGAGCTCCCAGCGCATCTGCAGCGAGGCACCTCGGAAACAGAGATGTTCTGTTTTGTCTGTGGGAGAGTTTCCCCGTTCTCTGCTTAGTTGTCATCCAAGAAAGGGACCTCTAGGATCTGTCACTGGATGTTATGGAGGACCTTGGTTATAGAGTGTTGGCCCACGGCACCTGGACAGACTGGAGGGCAGCGAGGGGCAGCGGGGAGAGGAGACCCCAGGGTGGCGGGGTGAGAGGACCCGGCCCAGTGCCACGGTGACCGAAATGGCTCTTCGATCCTTGTTTATTTAACTCATAAAAGAAACTTATTGCTCTTACCACTTCCCACGCTCCAATTTCTCTTCTAAATCACTGCTTGGGTTAGACATCATATAGCTTGTAATGAGAACGGCAAAATGCCTTGTTCTTATTATGGCAATTTGAATAACAAATATGGAATGACACAACAAAACAGCCCAGACGATAAAAATAATTGTTAACCCATTTTACTAGCTCGGTGTGTCCAAATTATATTTTTATAAATTACAGTGCCAACAGAGGTAAATGTGCTCACAGGTTCCTTGCTAACAAGGTCACCAGTTTAATTTGAATATTTTCCACAGCTGTTGCTCTCACACCTAAAGAGGGAATCGGCCCCAGTTATGTAGGGCAAGCGGCCGGGAATGCTAATGAGTCTAACAGATTGCTTCAAAATAGAAGCATAAACCTTCAGTTCATGAGGACACGACAGTTACGAAACCAAAGCCGAGGAGAAACGATCTGGGTTCTGGAATTCAACACTGCAGCATTGCTTGAATTTTTGACATAGTTTTTGGCCCAGGCTTGGCAAATATGTGCATACTATAAATAGAGGGACAGGGAAAAAGGTTACAAGACACCGTACAATTCCATGAACATGAACTTCTCTCTTAGAAGACTCAACAAAGAACACGTTGAACACATGCCTCCTTTCCTCCGTTGAAGAGAAGTCAACACGGAGCGTCGTCGAGGAGCACTATCACATGCCGGCAGGACAAAGTTAAAATTTAGAATCCGCAATGACACACGGCGCGTTCAGTAATGCATACAACAAATAACGCTATTTGACCATAAGATGAAGCCGTCCTATTTTTTTATTTCAGTAAACTTGAATGACACTCCTAAACGAAGCATCTTCCCGTGTTTACGCTCTTCCGCAGCCCCGTTGCATTGAGGTGATGGGAACTCTCTGTCACTTAGACAATATGATCCCCAGGACATCGGATGGCAGGGGCTGCGCTGCTGGGCACGGGAGCACAGGGGCAGCTGCCCAAGAGTGGTCCCGGCATGGTGCAAAAGGACAGATGCTTCCAGACTCACACTTGGAAAGACGCATCCCATCCCGGCGTGATGAACACGCCACCCGACTCCCACAAGCACGCAGTTTGCACGTGCACATTACACGGAAGCGCGCGGACAGAGGCAAGGACTCATGCGCCATGCGCCTGCCGCGACGTGTCACCCTTGGGAAATGTCAAGATGCTGATTGTCCAACCAATTCCCTGCTCTGCTCGGCTCTGAACCTTTGCGGGGCTCTGTGGGGCACTTGGCTGACGTGTGTGTCTCAGTAGCTGTCCCAGGTCCACTTGAGGAAAGGCAGGCACTTAGAGAGATCCCATAACCCTGGCAGAGCACTAAATTTGCATTTAAAAAAATTAGCCTAGAGGCTTGTGAATGCGAATGAGAGGAACAAATGGAGATTATCCCTTAATGACCTAAGGGAAGAATAAGAGATAAATTATTCCAGAATACTAGTGATGATTTACCTAATTAGTCTTTGACAGCTTGAAATGTGTCCTAAAGAAAAAGGTAACGTGGCAATCTGGGAGTAGTTTGTGCTTTAGAAAAGCGAGATTAATTAATTGTAAATACAAAAATGGCATCCGTTGGATTATATGATTTCCTCTCAGTAATTTTAATTACTTGGTATTTCAGGACCTTCACAAACTTCCTTATGCTAAAATTCTTTTTATTTTTAAGAAAACTTACCTTGAGTTTTGCATCCTACTAAATATTTTACTTGTAGAGCCTTCCTCCCCTCCCGCACCCTTTTTATTATAAGGCTTTTTTTTTTTTTTTTTTTCTGATTTGGTAGCAGGGGTAAAGTAAGCTAAAAGAACATAGAGAAATCCTTTCACAATTTGTTTCAATTTAACGTTCAACAAGGGAGAAATTTGTTTCCTCTGCAGATTTTAAGAGATTTAAATAGGGCCGTTTATGTTCAGCTCAATTAAGCTACTGATCATTCCATTCTTGAAGCAGTAAAGAGTCCTCAGCCCGCTATGACTTCAGAACAGTAAAACAGCCCGGGCTGTCCGAGACGTCATTCTACAGCACGCAGGACCCAGCCGCTCCTGCTGGGGACGGTTATCAGGACAATGGACGTGGGCTCCGGCAGGTGCTAGTGAGCGCGGCCCGATCTCCAGATCTGCTCCCGGAGCAAGACAGAGCCCGCCATCACCGGGAGTAAAGAGAGAAAGTCTGCGTACGAAAAGAAACACCAAGAACTTAATAATCGCACGTCCTGGGACGTAGGGAGAGAAAACTGGACACAGCAGCTGACGGTATACGGGGAGGATGAGGGTAGTCGCTAGTGTCCCTCGCTCGCCGTGTCCCCGTGAGATACTACAGGGCATTATTGCATTTATCTCCATCGGGCCACTGTTTATTGTGGTTCTCAGTATGTCAGGAACAAAGAAACCAAACCAAACCAAACAACAAAAGTGAAATGAGGTGCGTCGAGGCCTCCAGAACTTCCACGTTAACACTTTCTGCCAAGGGTGCTGGCGTGACTCAGTCAGCAAAGTGTCCAACTCTTGGTTTTGGTTTAGACCATGCCCTGGGGATCGTGGGAGGGAGCTCTGCGTTGGGCACCACACTCAGTGAGGAGTTTGCTTGAGGCTCTCTCTTCTGCCCCTCCCCCGACCCCCCTCAATAAATAAAAGAATGAAATCTTTAAAAAAAAATTTTTGTGTGCCAAAACAGTGAGAGTTGTTTTTCAAACAATACCCAACTATCTGACCTGCCTCCTGACTCAAAACAATGACACCTATTATGAAAAATATATATATTAAATAACAATCTGTTCAAAGATATCATTAATCTACCAAGGTAAGATCACCCAGTTTCAGAAATGAAAATACAGGACATCGTTAAACTTGAATTTCAGATAAACAACAAGTAATTTTGGATAGAAGTATGTCCTGTGACCCTTGGGGCATACTTACGCTAAAAGTATTTATTGCTTATCTGACGTTCAAACGTGATGAGACATCCTCTAATATTATATATGTACGTTCCTACCAGGATGGCTTCACATAAAGACACTGACATAGCAGGTGTTGGCCAGGATGTGAGGCAGCTGGATCTGCCTCTCGGAGTGTAAATTGGTCCAAGTACTATGGGAAACATATTGGCGCTATAGGCAAAGTTCTCACAAACTCACATCCTCTGACCCAGCAATTCCACACCTGGGTATATACTCAGTAGACATGTGCACATCTGTCACCAAAAGACAGATGCAAGAATGTCCCTAGCAACATTGCTCACGACAGCCCCCAGTTGGAAAGAGCTCAAATGTTCATCAGGAGCAGAAGCATAGAACTCTATGCAGCAACAGGGCGAACCCATTAGAAAAGCACACGGCAACATGAGTGACCCACGAGCCTGATGCTGAGTGTCAGAAGCCTGACAGAAAGGTCTACACGGTGTGTGGTTCTGTTTGTGCAAAGCTCAAAATGATAGCAACTAATCTGGGTGCTAGAGGTTGGGGACCGAGGTCACTTTGGGGGGCCAGGTGCAGTGAATGGCGAGACGTGGGCATTCCTCTCTTATGCTTATACTCTGTCTCAAGCCAAAAGGTACCAATACTGGTTTACTCGCATTGTGATCATTCGTCAAGCTGTGTGCTTAGGATCTGGGCATGTTTTTCTGTATGCTTTGATGTTTATCATTTGAGATAGTATTTTTTAAGTGCTTCAAAAATGAGGTTTTTTTTTTTTTTTTACTTATTTTTTACTTACTTATCTGTAAAAGAAAAAGAAAAAAAAAAAAAAAAGTCCAGTTATCACAGAGGCAGTGAGATGTTCCCACTGTATCCATCAGAGTTCTCCAGAGAAACAGAACTGATGGGATCAATAAGATAAATTTTTTAAATGAATTGGTTTATTTTATTTTATTTTATTTATTTTTTATTTTTTTTAAATGAATTGTTAAGTTTATGATTTGACTTGTGGGGATTGACCCGGAATTATAGAAGTTGGCAAGTCCAAATCTGTAGTGTGGGTCAGCAGGCAAAGACCTAGGAGGGTCAGTGGTGCAGATGAAATCCAAAAGCTGTCTGCTGGCAGAGTTCTCGCTTGCCTGAGGACACCAGTCTTTTTGGTTTACTCAGCCCTTCAACTGATTGGGTGAAGCCCACCCCCATCAGGGAGAGCAATCTGCTTTA
>CM053611.1:341681-358867 GCA_028646535.1 Procyon lotor
TGATAGGGTGGGAAGAGGGATGAGCCAGAAGGAAGAAATAAGCAAGGAAAGGTCAAGTGATTTCTAAGAGCTTCCTGACTAGAAGACAAACAATAGGAAGACAAACCAGGACTGCTGGGTGGTGGGAAGTGCCCATTTGGGATCTGTGAGTGTAAATTTACATGGAAGCCTTGTGCGATTTTGTCTGTCAAGGATTAGGTTTAGGGTTGGGGTTAGGGTTAGGGTTGGGGTTAGGGTTAGGGTTGGGGTTAGGGTTAGGAGAAAGGCGATGATCGAGTTTAACCAGAAACGTGGCTTCCCAAGGGAACAGCCAGTCGTCAGTGAGAGAGAGTCTCTCACTGGGGCAGATGGTGTTATGTATCTCAAAGAAGCCGGGGGTTTTGCGGGAGGCAAAGAGGAATGGTTTAGAAAGGGAATCTTGTGCCTTCCTCTTTCTTGTAAACAGGGACAGATCGAGGAAATTGATGCTACACCACTCCCACCCGGAAGAGCTCTTTTGAGCTTCCTCAGCCCACCCACCACTCTTGTTCTACTCATACTTTTTCTGACAACCTCTCCAACGTGATTAAGGGAGACAGGGGTGTTAGATCTAGGTAGAATGGCATATTTTATGACCCGGCTGACAGTAAAAATTTCCTCTTCTGTTTTCCAGAATGTCTTCTAAGGAAAACTCTCATTTGGGAGAAAGAAGATCACCCTATATAAATTCCCCATTCAGTCAGGATAATATTTTCACTTTGTAGCTGCAGTGTACTATTCAAATTCGTCAGCTATGTGGTGGGCGTTGCTGGGAGGCCCTTCCAAGAGTTTGATATATGAAGTAACTGATTTACCTGATAACCTGCACCCTTTATAAATGAGCAGTTGAACTCTCTGCCAAATTTCAATCCTAAATCAAGATCCAGGGATTCAACTGTGCATTTATAAAAGTGAGGGGAGACAGCATGATCCACAGGAGCTAAGAGTTTATTTTTTGTCATGGGAATTAGAATGCGGGAAGTCAGAGGAAAGAAGAGAAAAAGCCATCAGATACTAGGAGGCACTCAAGCTAGATGCATCACTGAATATGCGTGCTGTTAAAAATATATATATATTTTGCATAGTCAAAAAAGAAACAGAAAACAAAAGAAACTGTCTAAATCTTCTAAATTACATCTTATTTATTCAAGTATCCTTTCTTCCAGTTAGGCCAAAGAGTGTTGCCTCCTAAATTTTGGCCCCACCTTCCAAACTTTGAGGAGGATATTCTTGAACGTTTTAGCCAATGTTTCCCAAATCCTGTTCCAAGGAATAATGTCAGGTTGGCTGCCTCAAAGTCTCGTCAGGAGCTTTGGAAAAAGAGAGATTCTGGAGTCCTGTCCCAGAAATCCTTATTCGGTACACCCTACATATGGCCCAGGAGTCTGTAACTCAAAACAGATTTGCCCAACTGACTATGATAACCAGCTGGAAGGAAGAATCACTACTCTAGTCTTATTATTGAAGAGTACCATTGAGTAATTTTAGGTTATGTTGTAATAAAATATATCAAATTGATAAAATTAGAAATTTTAACTTCTGTTCCTCCGGGTGTACTATTTTAAGGATGATTTCAAAGATGATCCCTTCAGGAGATGGCTGTGATGAACTCTCTCATCCCTCTGCTACCCCCAGGGAAGGCAGAATACCGAGTTACGGGCAACACACCACGGGCACCCTTTCTCTTTTCAGAGTGATGATCGTACGTGGCTACCCGAACAAATTGATTTTCTGATCTCCAAGGACTCCTGATTGACTCGACAAGATTGAGAACTCATGTTCATCTCAACCACCTAGGACCCAAAAAATATAATCACCTCCTTGATTATGGTGATGATTCAAACAGTAATTGACAGTGGAAATTCCATTGGTAATTCAAAGGTTCTTTCACAGATACTGTTAGAAGCTCTAGCTTGAGATACATAGATGTCTAGCATAGTCGTGGACAGCTTGACCCTTAACAACTGTTTTATGAAATAGGAGCGCAGCTAATGTTTCCTACAATAACAGATTTCCTTTTATCAGTGATTTTAAAAATAAATTAGTGACCAAATGCATCATCAATCAAGGGTGATGAGGGTCTCTTTGAGGGTGCCATCTAAAGCTCCAGCAGTTCCATTTTCCATGTCTCACAGAGCAAACAAATGGGTCACTTCCCATTAGGTGTCGCCTTATACCCATGGCCCTGTACTCCTGGGGTCTTCGTTACGTGTCGAGACCTAAGTTAATTAGGCATATAGAGTCAATTGATTAGGGGACTTTGGAAGCCTTGTGGAAGTTTCTTAGTTATTCCTCGATATGTGTGCCTTCTTTTTTAGTACTAAAGTTTCTGATCTCCACGAAACGACAGAGTCACTCACAATAAAGAGGGTTTTCTCATCAGGGGTTAGGTAGCCAGGTGACTGAAGTGCCACCCCCTTGGATGAGCAGGGGAGTGGGTGAGGCTTCCAGGAATGGCCTTGGGGTGACAGAGTGTCCCTTCCTTCCCTCCCCCCTTGCAGCTGGCAGAGTTCCAGGGTGGCAAGCCACGTGCTCGGCCAGCAGGCCATCAGGAAGCCATCTCCTGGTGCCCTATTGTCCATCTATAGAAATTAGGAGTTCCATGGAGCAGGAACCCCGGGCCAGTGGCCTTTGATAAGGCCAGAGGTGAGTTCCCTCCACGGTGACAGTGCACGTCTGCTGGCTGGAGAGCAGCGCAGAGCGCGGAGCCTGATGTATTTGATGAAAGGCGCTCCGTGGATGTCAGTGCCTATCATGTGCCATTACTAATGGGATCGTTGGGAGCAAAGACCGATTCTTAGAGGCAACGGGCTATAGACTCTCTTGTTTTTTTAATAACATATGTGTCAGCCAAAGAGACATCTGCCTTAACAGCTTTTAATTATTTCTACTGTCTGCTTACTTCGCTGCATTAAACAGGGCTCTGGTCGTTTGCATATTCATCTGAAATCTCCATGCCCTGATCCTCAGGAATCACTTCTTTAATAATCGCTGCCAGGTCTTTGGGGATTTTTGTGAAAACAATCAGCCTTTCTTTAAGCTGAAACCGTTCCATTTACCTTGAAGTTCTTCTTCTTCTTCTTCTTCTTTTTTTTTTTTTTTTTTCCTACTCATAGTTTCTGCTGATCTTTCCTGGCAGAAGGGAAGTTTCGGTTGTTCCCGCACGGACTTGTTTTCCTACTTGCGGTTCAAGTACAACCCTGTTTTGCAGTCATTCCCCAGCGGCGCCGCAGTGCGAGGCGTGTCTCTGGCCGGGGAAAGTTGTCCCTGGGACTTGGGCACGGAGTCTGGTTATTTCATAGGGGATTTTGGCGAGGGCTTGCAGCATTGCTGGTTTGAATTTAATAGAAGGTATGTGTCACTGGGGAAGGATGGGAGATGTCTCCTGTGGTTTCCCACTGAGTTTCATCGGGGTAACCCTGAAAGACCAATTCCGAGGCCACCCCGCAGCAGCGAGGAGCTCAGCCTGGCGTTTCCTGTAGAACAAGCACGGATGTGTAATGCATGCGACGTGTAAGGCACCACCCTGGTCAAGGGGCCCCCGAGCAAGGGGGAGGCAGCAAAGACAGAGGTGGCATCTCGAGATTCTCTCTTCAGGACACCAGAGAGAATGGCAGGCAGGCCGCCGAGCAGCCGGGAGTGAGCAATCTGCGGCATAGTTTTCCGAGAGCGTCAGATGCTTGCCCTATCCAGGCACATCTCTTCCCATCCAGCAGGGGTGTGTCACATGTCCCCTGGGCTTCAGTGGGCGGTCTGGCAGGGCTGTGTCACCCCAGGACGCTTGACCACATTGCCTTGTGTGCACACACTGGGGCTTCCGAGCACACTGCTAGGTGTGCACACGCGGCTGGGTCATCAGGCCGGTCGGCTCCCCCTGCTCTAACCTCTGACTGCTTTCCTTCCCCAGACAAGCACAGAGCAAGTGCTGGACACTGAGACAGAGGACTTTGATACAAATTAGAGCTGTCGGTTAAGACACAGGATGCCCGGTGAAAGCTGAATTACCCCAGATAAACCCCAGGTTTCTTTCATGTTATGTCCCAAGTCTTCATTTTTGCTTGTCTACCTGAACTTGACGCTTAACTGGGCATCGTGTAGTATTTATTTGCTAAGTCTGGCAACCTTCATCCACATTCAACTTCTGCCACTGACTCAAACGCAGCACTTAATGTCAGAGGCTTTCCGTTTCTCCGCGGCCAGAAGGCAGGGGTAAGGTTGCTGGGAGAGGGGAAAGAGACCAGGACTAGCGCTCACCTCCCGCTATCTCGCTCTGTGCTCATCGGTTCAATGCACGTTCATCTGACAGGTTCTTATTTTAAATCTCCTGGGTGCCGAGCAGTGTCTTCCATAGAAGTCATCAAAGAGGACGAAGATGTGGGTCTCAGCAATTAATTGCCGCAGTCCCATTTTAGCTTTTTAGTAATCCTGTGACACCATAGTTATTTCTGTTCTACACACCAGGAAAATGAAGCGCAAAGAACTGGTCGCAGGACAAGTTGCTAAGGGAGTTGGATCTTGATGTGATTCCAACGCTGAGCACGTTCCCTTATTCTGTTCTGCTTCCCAACTGCTCTCGAATGACAAGGCTGAATGGAATCTTAGCACCCAAAGCACTTCGACTCAGAAGGGAACCTGTTTCTTCTTCCCGTGGAGGCTTCATGGCTTGCTGGTAACCCATTTTAAGGAAGCTCTTTCTAATCATGCTGTGTCCAATGCCACACTATGAAATGTCAACAGAGAACGTGTTACCAGGAAGAACACTGGAGTCTTTTTTCTCTGGCTGACCTTCCCCCTGCAATCATCCTTAGATGGGGTTTGGGGAGTTTTGGGGAGGGCTGAGCCCATGGGGAGAGGAGAGGATGTTTGTTGAGCACTTGGCTTGGATAAAAAGAACTGAATGCTTAATGATATCTTTTTTAGGTCATGTCAAAAGGTCCTGGGGCTCAAAAGTGCTGGCAAAAGAATTGTATGAAAACATCGTGCTCGGCCAGCTGAAGCGATGATGAGTTTATTCCTGACCATTCATCGGCCACCTTCTGAAGAGAGGCTCTACCCTTCTGCAGGGTATGACCAGAAGCTGCAAAAGGGGCCAGAGCTCCCCACACATCAAGTGACTTATAGCTCCCTGAAGGGACCTCAGTGATTGTTTGCAGTCTGAAAAGTTGTCCCTACGATGCGAATGTTTTGCTGGTTTGGTGTTTGTTTACATATTTTTAAAAATAGCTGCTTACAGTTCAAAAATGTGAAGATTTCTACAAAGCTTATCAGGAAAAGAATAGTATGCCAACATCCTCCCCAATCTCTGAGTAACCAGTCTCAATTTGTTTGGTGTGTTCATTTACTTTTTTTTTTTTTTTAATAAAATGGTTATATTGCTACTTTTCAGTTTTTTAGACAGAGGCAGAATCTAGAAACTAGCCACTGTGGAAACCAGGGTTTAGCTTTCTTTCTCCACACTATTCAAGCATCTAAAAGCACCCTAATCATCCTCCCTCCTCCTGATATAATGAATGTTGGTTTTACCAATCCTCTCTCTTCCTGTGGTTGTAACTGTGGGAACACTATCCGCAGGTGAGGCATAATATATGATGAACTTTCCTAAACATTTTATTATCCTTGTTTCTAGTAATTAATGATTATCTCCATTTTCATCACTTAGCTATCTATACTTTCTGCAGATTTAACCCCAAACACTCTGCTCATGGTCTGAATCTCCTCCCAACTGTGTCAGATCTGTCAGGTAACTTGTCAGTTTTGACTTTTTGAAGGACACCTCCTAGACCCTCTGTCCTGCCCCAGGACACACTGGCCATGCTCTGTGCCCGGTCACCTTTAAGTTTCTCACCAGTGTCCTAGGAGACTACTGCTCTGAGGCGTCAGTGCACTTGTTTTTGATCTATGCCTCCTCTTTTTATAGGGTGTATATTCTTTATTACTTCTCCAGAGAGGATTCTTGAAGATAAATACTGAGAACTTACATATTTAAAAATGAATATATGTTTATTGTAATGTCATTCTTAATCAACAGTTGGGCTGGGTATAAAATTCCAGGTTCAAGGTCGCTTCCCTTTGGGATCTTGAAAGTATTTTTCTTTCTTTCTTTCTTTCTTTCTTTCTTTCTTTCTTTCTTTCTTTCTTTCTTTCTTTCTTTTTTTAAGGATTTTATTTATTTATTTGACAGAGAGGAAAGAGATCACAAGTAGGCAGAGGAGCAGGCAGAGAGAGAGGGAGGAGCAGGCTCCCTGTTGAGCAGAGAGCCCGATGCAGGGCTCGATCCTAGGACCCTGGGATCATGACCTGAGCCAAAGGCAGAGGCTTTAACCCACTGAGCCACCCAGGCACCCCTTGAAGGTATTTTGCTATCATCATGCAGCTTCTACTTTTTTGGTTAAGAACTTTCAAAATTTTCCACCATTGTTGCTTTCTATGGACCTGCTAGTTTTCTCTCTGGAAGCTAGTAGGATTTTCTCTTTACTCCAAGTGTGACATCCATATTAATATTGTAAACACAGTTAAGTCCTACTTACTTAATAATTATGCAGTTATGTAAACAATTTGCTGGACATTGTGCTAGATGCCAGGGAGTCCCTGAAAAGAGGATAGACACTAAGCAGCACTGGGACCTCAAAGAGGCACAATGTAGTGAGAACCAGAGAGGCAGCTTTCCAACTCAGACATTTTTGTGGATTTAGACAAATACCAGGAATCTGCAGAAAATTTTGGATCCTATAGCTATAGCTGCATACTTTGCATTTGCAAAAGCCATTTCCTGCTAACACATACACTTGGCTAAAAAGCAATGTGAAATAGGGAGATATAGATCAACTATGCCAGCCATAAAGCAAGGCTTGGCAAACCAGATTACAAGAGACTTTCCTAATATCAGGGAGGGAAATGATACAAAAAAACAAAAACAAAAACAAACGAACAAAAAAACAAAACCTTTTGGTCCTTATGACAACAAACTAAGACATAAATTTGATATTAATGAAAGAAAATAATGGTAGGATCTAATTTTGCAAGGTCATTTCTCTTTTTTAATTGTTTACCAGTACTTGCTTCCAGAGTTCAATACAATTCTCAATAATAATGAGGAATGCTTCTTCTTCATGACTTCATTATTAGAGTAAGCATCTGCTGATGCCAATAGGAAGCTAAGTCATAAGCACCTAGTTACACAGATAGAACTCTGTAGGCACTCCTGTCTCCAAAGCCAAAGCATCTAGACATATTAATAAACCCAGTGAGGGAGAGAATGCCAGAACATTTAGCCCACCTTGTGACTCATCAGCTTGTCCACCAGGAATAAATTTTTTCCAAGTTAAAAATAGAAGACACGGTTGGGGAAATAGGAAATTTGGAAATTAATATGATGGGGGAAGAGCTAACCATGAAAATAAAAGTGTAAAAAGAGAAAACCTGAGGTTAACCTGAGAAATCCCCCTTTGCTTGGGCTGGGGGTGTGCCAAATGCAGCATTGGGAGAGGGCAAGGGATACAGACAATCCCCATAGCCTCAGTTTTTAAACTACTCAAAGTTTCATGCACATCCAAATCTCTGAAGGGACTCGTTAAGGAACTTAAATGCCTGGCTCCTAACCCAGACATGCTCTATCAGAAGTTGACATTTTTGGACTTTTGGAGGGCTCAGTCAGTAAAGCATGTGACTCTTGATCTTGGGGTCATGAATTCAAGCCCCACGTTGGGCATGGAGCCTCTTTAAAAAAAACAAAAACAAAAAAACCCCAGAAATCTGTATTTTAATACACTCCTCAGATGATCCAGGTAAGTACAGAAGTTTGGTCATGGATGATTGATCTTGACTTATGAGTGGGAGGAAACAGAGACAAATATACCACCCGCCTGGACGGGAACAACAGAGACAGGGATTTTCCATATCGCCTCTGTGGCTCCTTGTTCAACCTTCTTCAAACAAGTTTAAAGACCAGCATCAAGGTTTTTCCTTGTTTCCTACCTCTCCCTATCCCCACAGATAGACTTTAGCATGCCACACTCTTATTTCTTTCCAATCTAAAGGTGCTCTCAAAATTAATTTTTTAAAGACTTATATTAGAGAGGGAGAGACTAGTGTGAGTCAGGGGGAGGCACAGGGAGAGAATCTTCAAGCAGGCTCCCAACTCAGTGGGGAGCCTGATGCTGGGCTCCATCTCACCACCCTCAGGATCATGGCCTGAGCTGAAACCAAGAGTCGGATTGAACCACTCAGGCTCCCCAAAAGGGACTTTCACTTAATGACAGGAGGTATATTTATAACTTTCTATTAGAAAACTTGGGAGAGGGGCACCTGGGTGGCTCAGTGAGTTAGGTGTCTGTCTTTGGCTCAGGTCATGATCTCAAGGTTCTGGAATCAAGTCCCACATTGGGCTCCCTGCTCAGCGGGGAGCCTGCTTCTCCCTTTCCCACTGCTGCTCCCCCTGTTCATGCTCTCTTTCTTTCGAATCTTTTTTTAAAGGACTTTATTTATTTATATATTTGACAGAGAGAGAGATCACAAGTAGGCAGAGAAGCAGGCAGAGAGGGGAAAGCAGGCTCCCTGCTGAGCAGAGAGCCCGATGTGGGGCTCAATCCCAGGACCCTGAGATCATGACCTGAGCCGAAGGCAGAGGCTTTAACCCAATGAGCCACCCAGGTGTCGCAAATAAATCTAATTTAAGAAAAGGAAAGGAAAAGAAAAGAGAAAAGGAAAGGAAAGGAAAGGAAAGGAAAGGAAAGGAAAGGAAAGGAAAGGAAAGGAAAGGAAAGGAAAGGTAGAGAGAAGAGGAGAGGAGAGGAGAGGAGAGGAGAGGAGAGAGAAAAGAGAAAAGAAAACTTGGAAGATTTTGACCAGGGGCTGGGATGGTAGGACAGGGTTGACGTACAACCGTATAATAAGTTGAAAGATGTCCCCTTGTGGCTACCAGTCCTCTAGGCCAGACGGTAGGTGAGCCACTGTCTCAAAGCCTAGGGGACTGGGGACCCAGATATTACTATAGCCCACCAGATGTGCTGGGTGCTGAAACTAGTTCCATGGGCAGCTGTTCCACAGTAAAAGCCCTCAACTGTGCGTCCTCCACGCACTACAGACCCATGAAGACAAGAAGGTCACATTCCAAATCCATCTAGTGTCTTGCCAGTGTGCGGGTTGGAAGTGATGGAAATCCAACTTAAACTACCTTAACCAGAAATGGGATTGGATTCCTCTAGAAGAACTAGAAAAGGAACTGGCCTGGCCCTTTGGGGAATGAGGTATCTCTGGTCTCGTCCTCTGTCCCTCTTTTGTCCCTATAGCCGAAGAAGCTGGTTTCCTGCAGGCTTTGGGGTGGGACTATTCCTACAATCCCAGGGAAGGCCACGGAGTGCTGCACTATGGTCACTTGCCCACCTCTGGACCAACCATTTCGATGGAAAGAACACAGAATTGGCTGGTCATGGGTTTGAGGTGGTGGCTTTACTCAGAAGACTTGTAGGATGAAGACAGGCAATTCCCCAAATTAAGAGGTGACATCAGCAGACGATGAGGAAAAGAAGGAGGTGCAAATTTCCACCACTATCATCTGCTGACTTTGGGACTTGCTCAAATGAATGAATTCCTCTAAGCCATCTAGGGTGGTTATAAGAAGTAAGATAAATTGTGTCAAACCCTGGGTGCACAGTAGATAATCAATACATAGTTATCATTACCTCCAAACACCTTCCTTCTTAAGAATTTACAAGCCATACGAGTGTATAAGCTTAATTAAACCCAACTTTATTTATACAATGGAAAACCCCCAAGAATTCTAATGTTATCATTTTACAAGAAGGTGTCGGAGGAAAGACTCACGCCTACCTTGTGAGCTAAACGGCAAGTAAATCAGTCCAATTGGCCTCCTGTCCAACAAAATTGTTATGTATCAGAGGCACATGCAGATTTTTTAAAGAAAATCAGACCTGGAGAAGATTCCTTGCACTTATCTAGTCTAATAGTCCTGTACCACGGATTAGGGCATCGGCCTGAGAGATCGAGACGGAGGGCTAGGAGCCCAGACAGTGTTAGAGGGAAACTGAGCCCTAGAACCCGGATGGCTCATCAGGCAGGACTTGCAGCTCCCCACCGCTCCCCCTTTGACCCCCTGAGCCGCTTGATAGCCCAGGACAGGAGAGTGCACATAAGGTCCCCGGGGGCAGCCATGCAGGTCATTTCAGCCGCCTCATCCCCGAGGTGACTGTGAAGGTCCGTCAGAGGAGAACATCTGCGGCTTCAAAAAATTCAGCAGCTACTGGTCTCAAGGCAGCAGTTTTCTGCAGAAGCCAAAGTGTCCCCAACTGGCCCCCCGCTCTGTGGCACACCCCCCAAGACTCTGGCCCCGGGAGCCGGTGGGCTAGCCGCCCCTTCCCCCGCACAATGTTCTCCCTGCCCCGCCTCCTCCAAGGGCTCTGCCCTGCGCGGGGCCACTCCCTCACTCCTGAAAGAACACAACGTGTGCCCCGTGTGCTGGTCTGCAGCCTCCCTCCCTAAAGCCTCACCAACTTCCACCCCGTTCCCTAAATCTACTGAGCTCACTCGCCTTCTTCCGACCAACTTCTTCCTCCCATAAAACAGGGTCCCTTCCGAATTCCCTCTTGAATCGATGCAACGTCCGGAACCAGAAAATATTACTTGTGCAGGCAAAATGCAGCAAAGGACCCTGCATGAGACCCAGGACACAGAAAAGGGGATCGACTGGGGTTCACTGGTTCTACAGATCTGTTGCAGGTGTGGTGCCTCTGCCCTCCTCAAAAACACCGACCTACTGCTGTCCGGTCACCCCGATTATTTCAGGGCACCTGCTTGCCTTTGGTGATAGCATGAGGTGCTGGGACTTCTCCAGAGCGCTGACTTCTGACAGTAGAATTACTGAGGACACCTTCACCCTGAACACCCCCAGGGCCACATGGGAGCAACTTTCCCAGGTGCAGCCAAGTTTGGGAACCACCTTCCTAAGTCATGCCCCCCCCGGCTCTCCATTATTAAAGGGGGTGCTTCGCCCGCGGTTGACTTTGGCTTCCCTTCTCCAGCTCCGTGGTTTGCAAACTTGAGCATATATTGGAGTTCATGGGGAGGCCGGTTAAAACGGGTTTAGGGGCCTCACTCACCGGGTTCTGACTCTGTGGTCTTGGGGGGGAACCAGAAGTTTGCAGAGCTAGTAAGTTCCCAGAAGATGGGAGGCTGCTGGTTGGGAGCTATGATTTGGGACCCGTCTCTGGCCACTTTTTCTCAGTTTAGCCACATAATCACCTAGAAGGGAAGGTCCCATTGAGGGAAAAGAGGTGAAACAGACCCTGAATTTCCCATGGTTACCTAAAGCAGACATTAGCGGTTATCCTGCTAACATCATAGATGCAGCATTGGCTAAAGTAGACGAGGGGAGTGTTGGAGAATGACACTGATTATTCTCAGGGACTTGAGGATCAGAACCCCTGGAGTTTGAATCCTGATTCTAGAACTACTGGTTACATAACTGTGGGGACATTGGCGTTTCTCCCTGCTAACTCTCAATTTCAGAGTTATAAAGTGGGATAAAAACACACCCCAGGGACACGATCACATAAAGGTAAATGAGATAAATTGAGTGCAACACGCGGCACCTAAGAGATGCTTTGTAAATGCGTGGCGGGTGATTCTAATCAATGACAGAAAGGGTATGTGAGCTGCCAGGGGACGCAACAGCGGGCCTGCTTGTGCTGAATCAGGACCCATAAGGATCTTAAACGGTGAGTGCTTCCTACAAGGTGTCGGAAGAGATCTCCGATCAGAGGCATCAAAGTCTGGAAGTTCATGTTATGATACTAAATACTTACATTAGTGAATATATAGAAAATAGAGATAAACCCATTCAGATCCTACAGGAAGGTGTGTGGTGAGGGCTAGGACGTGAGGCTGGGCAGGCAGGTGTAGGGGCTTTGAGGGGCTTCTATGTGATTTGGGCTTCATGTCGTGAGCAGTCGGGAATTAGCAAGGGGGCTCTCGGTCAACACTGATGGTCCTCCGTGTAAGCACAGTGGAAGATCTGTACATAAATAGTAGAAGGAAGGAAGGTTTCTCCCTTCATGGTTTCCTTCAGTCTTCACACTTTGTGAAGTGTTCTTACTACAACCACTGCGACATAGCGTGGATGGTCTTTTTCTTCAGCGAGCCCAGTTTGTCCTTTCCATTTGAGCGAATGTAACAGGAACATCTGGCGAGTGAACTTGATCCACCTTGGGGGATCACCAGTCCGTAGTGGGAGGTGCAACAGGGCCTCTGTAGATTCAGATGATCACTGCCTTTCAACATCTCCTGCTGGTTGGGAACTTAGAATTCAGACATGTTTGGACTTGAATCTTTTCGCCATCACACCCTTGCTGTGTGACTTTGGGCGGGCCACTTAACCACTCTGAGCCCAAGTCTTCTTTTATGAAAAACGGTCATGATAAGGCAATTATAGGACTACTATAAAATTAAATCAAGTCATACATGTTCTGGATATATAGCAGGAGGTCAAGAAAGGGTGCTTATTAGGAAAGCATCTTACATTTTGATTGGAGACAAGCTGCTGGGCACTGTGTCCACGATGGGTCTCTTGGTAGAAAGCAAATGCCCTCATGATGAGCCACATCAAGACATTTTCCATCACAGTGACCTTAACAGCTGGATAACAGCTGTTACATTGTAACATTGCTACATTGTAACAACACAGGAGACTAGTTTTCAGGGACTAGAACTCAGGGCAGGTAACATTTTAGAAGGCGATGTGTGGATGTTGGTGTGGAGATTGGAGGACATCAGAATGAAGAGAAAGCATAGAGTCCTGGAGGAATTTTCAAGGGGAGGAAGGAGACAAAGGAGAAGAGGTGAGCCTGTGGGGGGCTGGTATGGGGGTTATGAAAAGATAAGTCCGTGTCACTCAAGGGAAGAGGTGGCCCTCAATGGCCTGGCTCATAGCCCACTTCTGGAACAGTCAGGTAAGCACAGACTGTGGGCCACAAAGATGAAACGGTGGAAATCAACACCTGCCTGCCCCAAATCCATTCATCCTGGCCACTGACCTGCCACTCTACAAACCAGTTCCTTTTGTCTTGTTGGAGGAATCAGCCCCATTGTTACTAGAAGCTTCTTTTTGTGCTGACAAGTATTATATGCTCATGCACTTGATGGGGGAGACAGGATATATGATAGTTGAGTGAGGTTGCGATACTTGTCCAAGTATGGAAGGAGCTAAGCTATGATATTATAAAGTAAGGGCTGAATTGTTGGCTGTTCTTCAGGAAAAAAGGAAGTCATAAAATTATTTGCTATGTAAAAGAAAATTTATTTTCAAGAATGAGTAGTGTTTTCAGACTTCCAAAAAAGCTAATGACAAAGCCAGGAATTTGCTGATAGATGCACTTTTTGGGTCAATTATGCTATATCTCAATAGAAGGTTCACATTAAAAATTATTTTGATATCACATCATCTTGGAAAGAACTAGCAGCCCTTTCTGTTACAAGAAAATTCTTGTTGAGGCACAGGCAGCCCACAGCTGGAACTATTCTGGGGAACCCCCTAATTCAGACCCGAAGCTGAGGCATACATAAAAATAACCTCAGCGAACATAATTTTACTAAATGGTTTCTGTACCGGAAGATTTACGTGCTCCTTTCAAGTTGCCTGTCCACAAGAAGGCATGTAAGTAAATCTTAGGATGCTCTTAAAATAGCGCATCCTGCCGAGAGCAGGTGAGGTGTGGGGGAACACTCTCCCAGCGTGATGCCCGTGTCCTACTTAATCAGCTGTGATTAAAAAGAAATCCAAGTCGAGCTGCTGCTATGCTTAGCCAAGAAAAAAGGTTCCAGAAAGTGCCGAGGTCCTCTTAAGAACATACTGATGCAATCCTGCACCCGAATCCTCAAAGCCAGGAGGTTCGAGTTCCCACTGCTCTTCAGAGAAGTCCATCGTGGGGGTTAAAGCCTGCCTGTGGGGCTAGCCTCAGCGTGCACCCACCGCACGCACACACGCACACGCATGCACAGGGGCACACGCGCACAGAGGGGCATCAACCATCCATCAGGCTACTGCGGAACAGCAGGACTAGGAGGAAAGCAGCCTCTCACCACCAGCAGCAGCATCGGGATCCTCCGGACACATGAGCCCAGGGGAAACTAGGTCAGCCATGCTTCTTAAGGGATTAACACTGGATCTTCGTACAGACTCTCCAGGATGAAAATGATGCAATATTAAAGACCTTCAGGCTTCCGTCTCTTCTGATTATTTTATTTGCTTCAAATTAAACCACTTTTTATAGGTAATTTATGGCTTTCCACAAGCAACTATTTTTAATTTTGTCACATACCATACAGTTAAGTACTGCAAGACCCAAAATCAACGGACATAAATCACACCTTGTGGTTTAAATAACAAAGAAAGAGGGCATTTTTCAGATTTTTCACTAGCTTATTTTTCCCCTGGAGTTTCAAGCTAGCCTTTCTCCATTTGGTTGTATTCAAATCTACCTGCCCCAAAATGATGACGTCACACACACACGCATGCAAATTCTTTCCTTCCCATATTGACAACTGTGATAGATATGTTTGGTCTTTGTCCCGAGTTCCTGGCATGCTGATCCTAAAGCTCTCAGCATCTCCTGGGGTGATGTGCATTTTTGGCATGCTAATGAAACAAACAATAGCTGGGGTGCCCCTGATAATTTCAGAGGAGGGCTGGTCACCAAAGAGTCCAATCATGACTATAAGATTGGAACTTTCCAACCCACTGAAGGAGAGGAGAGAGGCTGGAGAGTTCAGTCACCAGTAGCCTGTGATTGAATCCATTGTGCCCGTGTAATGAAATCACCATTTAAAAACTCCTAAAGGACGAAATTCAGGGAGCTTCCAGGCTGGTGAGCGCCGTGAGGTCCCACAAGGGTGGCGCACTCATGGAAGGCCTAGAACCTCTGGGCCTCGTCCCCCTGGTCCCCGACCAGGCTCTTCTTGAGTTCTATCCATTTGTAATAAACCAGCAATGCTAAGTAAGGTGCGTTTCCGAGCTCTGAGAGCCTTTCTAGCCAATTCAGGGACCTGAAACGGGATGTTTTGGGAACTCCCCGTTGGCAGCCATGGTGGACAGAACCACATGGGCACCAAATACTTGATAACTGGCGTGTGAAGTTGGGGACAGTCCTGCGGGCCTGAGTCCTTACCCTGTGGGGTCTGAGCCAACTCCTGGTGATTGATGCCGTGATTGCACTGAATTATAGGACACCCCGTTGGTATCCAGACAGCTGGAGAATTGCTCGGTGGGGAAAACCCACACATTTGGGGTCACAAGTGTTGTGAAGCATAAAAACGATTTCAAGTCCTTCTCCCTCCCCAGGGGCTTCACCCCAGCAGACAGCCCAGCTCCTCAGGATCAGCAGTCATTTCCTCTGCTCCCTTTATACAGCAGCACAGTTTTATTTTTTGTTTACTCACTGTTAATTTCAATAATAACTAACAGTAATGAATATAGAAAAACCCCCAGAAAACTAGTAAAAATAGAAATAGGAGCTTGTAACTTACCATCTACTGGGGACTTTATTATGTGTTTTATAAGAAGTATCTTAGTTAAGTTTCATGAAAGTCCTTCAAGGTAGATATAATGATTCCCATTTATAAATGGAAAATTTGGGTTTATTGTCAATCTGCTGCCCAGCGTCTCCCTTCTTTCCAGCCTGTTTTAAAGAGTGGAGCCGGGTGTCCTTGCCTGCTCTCCTCACCCCTCAGCGCCTCCCATTCCACTGTGTCTTCTTTCACAAAAGGTCGCCATTGAGGTCCCAATGGCATCAGTTCAATGCCTTCTCTTTGGTCTTCATCCTCTACAACTTTTTATTCTATTTTAAATTGCAACCCCCTTCCAGCCCTCTGGAAACCCTTATGCTCTTTGTCTTTGAGCCTCCACATTCTGATTTCCCCCTGATCTCTCTAATCTTTCTTCATACTCCCCTGTTTTCTTCTAACTCCCCAGTATAGGTACGCCTTCCCCAAGGTCCTGCCTTCCCTCTCTCTTTTTCAACCTTTCCTGAGCATTCTCAGGAAACTTCCTAGGTGCTGAGAGTCATCGGTATTGCTAGGACTAATGGCTTTCCTGAAATCCACACCATATTTTCATCTAGCCATCAGATACGGCTCAGTGGATATTCCACATGTGCCAATTTTCCTTTCCAGGCTGTTTTAACAATGCACCAACCACCGAGTTACCAAGATAGACATCTCCCTGTGATCCCTGACTTTTTCTTTCTGACAAATATCCTAATACAGCACACCATCGATCCCATGGATCGTCCACCAGCTCATTCTGCCATTCCCACCCCCGTGGCCATTTTTCCAAGTCAAGCCTCCAACATCTCTTGCCAAAATAACTATTTGAATGCACCAAAACTTTCAGTTTGCCATTTAAGTAAACCCTTACGTCACCACCACCAAAGATTTATCTCATTTCTCTTATTTTAAAAGTCCTGTATATTATCCTTCTTATAGAAGAAAATTGATGTGTCCCAATGTGGCATCCAAGATTCCCTTCATTTGCCTCAAAGTCAAGATTTTCACCAATGTTTCTGGGCCCGCTGCCCTATTTACACTATCGTGTAGCTAAAATAGACTTAGGTGCTGTTGATCCCTCTTATTAGACTTCCTTGCCAAGAATTCACTCGTTCACTCAGCTGATTATAGATATGGCTCTGAGATGAGTCCCTCAAAATATAATTTAACTTCAAAGCTACTTAGTGACTTATGAATATCAGCATCATCGTATTTCTTACTACAGCCTGGAAGAAATTCAGAGGGGGTCTTTTTAAAACAGAGGTGTCCTCTACCTACATCATGCACCCACACTTGTCATCAGACACTGTTTTTGTTTGGATAAAGCGGTGGTACTTGAGGTAACTTATCTGAAGAGTACTGACTCCTTGCTTCTAAGGGAAGAGGAACTCAGCTGGTTCATACAAGGCACCCCCCCAAGAGGGTGAATGGTGGCATTAGAATGGGTTAACAAGGATGGCCCTCACTTTATGACCTTAATGATCGATATTTTTAAATTGCAATAGAAAAAATTGTTTCATGCCAATAATTCCATGTGTTTGAATGGTGTCCCCACCACCAAAATACTGAGTTTCCTTGTGAGAGAACAGAAATAAAAATGGAGGGGGGTATATTAT
>CM053611.1:359367-408569 GCA_028646535.1 Procyon lotor
AAGATCTGGTCTGTGAATCTTCTGCCTGCCCTACTGTAAATGCCTCCGGGTTTCTGCCAGTTGAGTTTCATCTTGACATATATGTCTGACGGGTGAAGGATGAACTTCTTGGTCCTCTCTCTGATGATCTTGGGCTTCACCAGAGGTCTGAGGGCGGCCGTGAGGACAAGCAGGCGCTGTGGCCACCATGTCTGTGGCCAGCACCGAAGAAGAGAGCCCTGGTGTCCTTCCGAGGTGCCCGCTGGTCCAGGCTCAGCCACGCTCCACACAGTCTCCTTCCCTGCCTGTTTCTGGTTAGGATGGACCACCAGGGACATTCCTGTGTGTGATCTGAAGGACAGGGAAGCAGAATACGGGAATATCGGGGCAAAGGAACAGTTAAAGTCCACAGAGAAATCTAGAGTGAGCCCTGGTAGGTTTGAGAAGTCTCATTTAGCGATGCAGGAACGGAGACTCAGAAATGCTCACAAAAGCCCCAGCCACAGAGTATCGTAGCACAGAATGGAAGTCCAGAGGCTCTATGACCTCATCCGTGCCTCCTCGGACCCTAATCACTGGTGTTGCTGATGTAACACTTACTCTTGATGCTCGGCAAACGTCAGCAGGAGTTCCCAACCATCTCACCCTGACGGTCAAGCCCGCAGGCCCCTCCCCTGTCCTCTCCCATACTCGCGTGTGCGGGGACCGCTCGCCTTTCCTGCATGAGACTCCGCACCTCTGAGCTTCTGCAGAGGCCCCTTTCTCTGCCTGAGATGTGCTCTGAGCCCACTCTTCTGCTTGTCCAATCGTACTCCTCCTTCCCAGGTCAGGGAGCTGCCCCCTTCACTCCTGGTCTCCCAACATGGCCCCAGTAAATGCTTCATCTGCCCCGGAGGCTGGACTGTCCCAAGCTCCCCCTGCCCTGTCTGGTCCTTATTTACCGTGGTGGACGCGGAGTTGCCACACCCAGATACCTTTCCAGGAAACGGTGGTTCCGGCGGCAGCTGCTGACTCACCATTGCACCCCAGTCCTGGACGCAAGGCAGTCCCGCCCCTTGTCTCCACTTCGTTCCCACACCCACACTCTGTGCTCCAAATGCTGTCTCAGCGTTGGCTTCCTGAAAGCTCAGGCTGGGACGGTCCTGAGCCACACAGGTGTAAGCCCTGGGCGAGCACATCAGGCTCGCTCATCACGGCAGGTGCTCCCAACACGATTCTGTGGATAAGATTCAATGCAGACCAACCTTCTACTCCCTTCTATCCTTCGGTGACTGTGTCAGTGTTATGGACTCATGTTTGTGTCCCCTCCACAATCCACGTGGAAACCTAGTGTGATGGTCTTAGGAGATGGGACTTTTCGGGGATGACAAGGTCTTGGGGGTGGAGCCCCCATGACGGGATGAGTGTCCTTATCAAACAGACCCCGGGGAGCCCCCTTGGCCCTTCCCCCACATGAGGACACAGCAAGAAGACAGCGGCGTTGGAGCTCTCAGCAGACACGGAGTCTGCAGGCGCCGGACTGTGGACCGCCAGCCTCCAGAGCTGTGAGACATCATTGCCCGCTGCCTGTAACCCCCAGTCTCTGGTACTTTGTCATGGCATCCTGAATGGAGGGGGACAGCAAGCAACTCGAGACCAACAGGGACTTAGGATGGTCCCTGCGATGCCACACCTTACGAGTCAGCTCTGTGAGAGTGGTCACAAGTGTGGAAACTTCCCCAAACACCTTCCATCATCCGCCACATGCGCGCTTAGGGATACATGACAGCGGTACCGAATGCCCTACTTTCACACCCAAAGCAAAATCTAAATTTTGTTACAAAGTAACATCGCTGCCTCCTGCCACAACTCAGCCTTCTGGAATTATTATTTGAGGTGAACTGGACAGGTGAGAACTTTAAAGTCTAAGTTCTGGAAAGCACTGCAGATTTATCAACAGAGTTTAGAAACCACTTAGCGGCTTCCCTGCATGCATTACCCCTCTCAGGCCGTGACCACGGCTCCCAGTGTGTCTCCCAAGAATTCCCAGGGAGCCTGGGAGCCTGCGTGGTTGTCACTATAATGGCAACTCTGCTGTCTGCTGATGCAGCCCATGCTTACATCTTAAAGCCACGAGAAGGCCAGACCCTGGGCTGTCCGGTGCCCTGGGGGTTTTGGACACAACCTCGTGAACCGGAATCCTGATCTGTCCGAATACCCCCATGTGGATCTTCCTATTGGGCCAGGAGCCCGTGCTCTGAAAAAAGCTCTTCCCCTCTGACTCTCCTTGACCCACACCATGAAAATCACATCAGAGGCAGGAAAAAAATTGTCCTAAAAGCAATATTGACATTTTCTGCCTTAACTTACAGAAGGAAAGAAAGAAAAAGAAAGAGAAAGAAAGAAGAAAGAAAGAAAGAAAGAAAGAAAGAAAGAAAGAAAGGAAGGAAGGAAATACACCACCACCCCTAAACTTTCCTGCAGTAAGAACACAATGGACGTGGGCAGGTCTTAGCAGAAGCAGGCGTGTTTTTGCCCAGACCACATGAGTCTGCAGGCCACTGACACTCCCCGTGGAAATCGCTATTGAGGATGGGGGTGGGGGCGGACACCACAGGCCTCTACTAATTGCTGGCTCTTGGTTTTATTTGCTCTAAACATTAGATCAGGGTGCTAACGCACAGGAGAAAAATCACAAGGTGGATTGCATTCGTAACCTTTACATAAGAAGGATCTTCATGCGTGAAAGAAATTTTAGGAAAACTGTAATTAAGGATGCGTTGGCCTCATGAAGAAAAAGAGCGCCTTGTCATTGGTAAAATGTCAGGCGGGTCGGTTCTGCAGGAACACCAGCTTTTGTCTCCTAAAGGCTCGGTGGGTAATTAGGAGATCGGTGCGCCAGCTGGGGCCGCGGAGCTAGAGGCCCGCGTCCCCCTCGCTGGTACCCCGAACGGCACGCCGCTGACCCTGTAAGCCAAGTGCAAAGGGGCTGACCCTATTAGGAGTAATAATAGTGATAAAGCTGGCAAGAGAGCCACGAAGAAACAGACCAGGATAAATACCGCCTTCCTCCCCCCTCACACTGTCTCTCTCCTCCTTCTTCTTGGCTCCGGGGTGTAACTCGGGACCAGGTCCTGCATTTGCACAGCAGCACCTACACTTAGCTGCCGAAAGGCAGTGACCCTGAGCAGCTATGCTCTGCCTTCTGCACCAGCCACTCTGCAGGCCCGGGGTTAAAGCAATGCAGCATCGTGATATTTTCACTTCTCTTCTTTGCAAAAAAAAAAAAAAGGCAGGAAAACACAAAAGGAAAAATGCTATCTCGAAGCTTCAGGTTCTGTCACACGAAATAAGGAACGCAGAAGCCCACAAGGCCACACGGCAGGTGGGGAATGCAGATTTCCTCCGGGGTGTGCAGGGCCGACAGGCACAAAGACATATCGATCCTTGGTGGCCTGTCTCACCGGCAAGGTGGTGGCGGTCTGCATGTTAACACACAGCCCAAGACACGGCCGCCGACAGAATGGACAGCAGCGTTTGGGTCCCAGCCCTGAGGGCCAGTGTTAGTTTCCACGGTCGATGGAGAATGCAAAATGGTACGGCTCCTCTGGAAGACGTTTTGGTGCTTCATCACGAAACTACACATTTTGGCCCTGAGATCCCACAGTCTTACTCTGCGGTATTTGTCCAAAGAAGCTGGACACTTATGACCACACAAGAAGCACGTGGATAATTATAGCCGGTTTATTTGTTAATTTCCAAATCGTGGAAGCAGCAAGCTGTCCTTCAGCAGGTGGATAGAAAATGAACTGTGATATATCCATATAACAGAGTATTATTCAGCACTGAAAAAAAATGAGCTATCAAGCCAAATCTCTTCCCGAGGGGAAGAAGGCCGTCTAAAAAGGCTGCATACTACGTGATCCCAAGTCTGTGACATTCTGGAAAAGGCAGAACTATAAAGACAGTAAAAAAATGGGTAGTTACCAGGGTTGGAGGACGGAAAGATAGATAGGTGGAGCACGGAGGGTTTTTAGGGCAGTGAAACGGCTCTGATACAGTGATACCATATGTGTAGACACGTCCCTATACATTTTGTCTGAACCCAAAGAACGCCCAATGCCAAGAGTGAACCCTGATATCAAGTATGGTCTTTGGGTGATGATAATGATGAGTCAATGTACGTTCATTGACTGCATCACACGTACCTCTCTGGTGGGCGTGTGGATAGTGAGGGGGGCTGTGCTCACGAGGGTGTAAGGGGTGTAAGGGGAATCTCTGTACTTCCCCTTAAGTTTTCTGTGAAACTAAACTTACTCTAAAAGGTTCACGTCTTTAAGAAAAAAAAAAAAAACTACGTTGGACCCAAATGTACCCAGTAAAGATCATAGAGGCCAAGTTCTGACACTTAATTTCCGTCTGTGCTTAAGGGACTGAAGTACAGTACATTACAAAGGAAACCAAAATTTGTAAGTAGACTGGCTTTTACTGGCTAACAAGAATGTTCCAGTATATTAGCAAAATTAAAGAAAATAATTTTTTGCCTTTCTTTTTGAGAAAACACCTTGATTAAAATCCTATCGTGATTTTACCTTCACGTATTTGAAATACTCAAAAAGAAGATAAGATTTTAGTTAAGCAGATCCTTCTAACGTATAGAGATTTTCACTCACAGCTCACACAGTTCTGTCTTCCTGGAAAATATGATGCGTATGCAGTCCTTTCTAGCTTTAGACGTAAATGGTCATGACTAACACTCCAATTACATGTTTCAACAGAACTTCAATGACTCGAAATAATGCACTTAGCATGGAACCAAATGCTGACCTTACAGACCAAATCACGCTCCCCTGGACGTTAATTGGTCTTTCTCCAGCCTGTGTGGAGCAGCTACATAGACATCGAGAACGGTGCCTCTCTCGGCAGGGACCCGAGGTATTCTTAGCTTGGGATGATTTGACAACAGCAAACTGGCAGGATTTTAACCATTTTTTCTTTGGCCAACTGCTGCATTGGCATTGCATCTTTGTAACTGAAAATAAAAGCAAATTCCTTAAGGCAAGTTTGTGTAAATTCAATCCAACCTGCTAGTTCATGGGAAAGAATGCTACACCCTCCGTCCAAGGAATTGGTTAAGTCAGGGTACCGCTGAGCAGGGCTAGATGGTGATGGTGGACATCCTCCTATCAGAGCTTTCACGTGTGTGTCATTGGTAACAGGCCAAGACAGGCAGCATGGGCAGGACTGGTGCTCGGTGCGAAACAACGGTGTCTGTGTTTGTGTCTCTGTGTGCACTTGTATGTCACGGTGAGTGGTGCCTCAAGGACGATGTCACTCAAAAACCTAAAAAGAGAAAAAGAACACAAGGAACCAAAGACGCTGTCCTTAATGGAAGAAGTCACTCAGAGGACCATCGAGAAGAAATTTCAGACCAGTGTTTCTCTTGAGAGGCAGTGTTGGGAGCTCCAGCCCAGTGGCCATTCAAGGACTTGTGATGGTGCAGCTTCCAAGGTTCTAGAACGTAGCAAACCACAGCCTTAGGAATTGGGCCCCAGAGGTGCATTGTTGGCTAGAAGCCACAGTGAGCTTTTCATGCATTTTCCAAGTGAAGGAAATGCTGTGGTCCCTCCCACATCATTGGTCCATTGGCCCATTGGACCACATCATGTGGTCCATCTGCCGTGGTCCATCCCATGAAGGACGCGAAGGCAAAGCTTGGACTCGGGCGACATTGTCCCGCTTCATCGTGCTTCACCTCAAACCACCTAACTCTTTACCAGCTCTTCTGCAGGGCTCTCTGGCTTCCCAGGACGATGTCTATGGGGACTCTCAGGGAGGGAAGGGGTGAGTGGGGAGGGGAGGAGGAGCTAGTTGGGTCCTGTCCAGACCGCCCTCCCTCACCAACCCTGCTGTGATCCACACAACTTCTCTCCTGTGTGCTTGATATACTTTGCTGCTAGGTAAGATTTCTCTGAAAGAGTTTTGTAGCCTTGAAAGAACATTTGAAAACTGTTCTAATCTTTAGCAATCCATTTACTTTGGGGAAGATTTTAATAATCTGATCAAGTTTATTCTGCCTCTTCCATTAAACTGATCATATTACTGGACGTGAATATGGAAGAAGGCCAGCCCGAGTCTATTTGAGGCCTGAACGGTGAGTTATTTAAAGAAATTCATTCTACTATTTTCAGACACATACAGTAAATGTAACCAGTCTAAGTGGTGAATGTTGGTGATTTTAAGGAACTTGCTCAGCCTGAAAATCACCAACCCACAGGAGAAAAATTCACCAAGATGCAAACACACACAGTTTCTCTGAACTGGACTTGAATATTAAATTTAACTGAAGTTTAAAATCAAAGCAGATAATGTAAACTATATTCGACCAATATAATGGATTTTTATCTTCACTCTTGTTCTATATTATTGTGCTTAAAAGTCATTTAGGAGGAAATGGTAGAAGAAAGAAATTGAGGACAGAAATGGGTGAGAAGGAGAGGACTGACAGAAAGAGAAGTGAAGGAAAGTCAGGAGTCTGGAAGTCTGGAGATGGATGTGATTTTCAATAGCCTTCTCTTTCCCTGAACATCAGCGCCAGAGTAACCGGTCACCCGTGGCCTGGACCTTTACCAGGCCCATTCGTCCTCCTCTAACAAGGCTCCCTGACTTCTCCTAGAAGCTGTGGGAGGTTCTACTCCAAGTGGTATGTCTGGAAAAGCCCATCAGTTGGAGAATTTTATTCTTAGAAGCTACTTGGAAGAGCTGTCACATCGTATGCCAGGTAAGAAGGAACAGAAGATGAAGTCTGTTATCTGGGGACAAAGAGATCCGTTCTTCATGTTTTAAGGAAAGACAGAGCTTAGTCCCTATGGAGCCTTCCAATTATTTCTAAACGGGTCATTGATAGCATTGTGTACTAGAGAAGAGTTTGCTCTCTGAAGAGTTGAAATAATATTCCCAGCTTTGATTTATTTTTAACTCACTTAGGAAATCCTTTGGTGGTAGGTGATAGACAGGTAAACTCAATTTAGTCACCATTCTGTTGCTGTAAATTCTCAATTAATGTACCAAGAATCTTCCAACTTTTAAGGTGTGGTCAATGGCCTCCCGTGGCTCACCATCCGTGAGGTAGCCTGCGGTATCTATACACTCAGAACGCATCCTCTGCCCTTGGACTTTTCTCTTGGTTGATATATGGGTGCCTTTCATTTTCCTTTTTGAGTTCGTGGCCACTCTACCTGGAAATAAAATAAAAAATGATGTCCATAGGCTGAAAATTAACTTTCCCATACCATCTTACACGGAGAAGAACCATTGGAAATAGCTATACTCTCCAAGGTAAAGGGGAAAAAAGCTTGAGGAACCCTCACAGGGTCCAGGAAAGAAGGGAAGCATTAAAAAAATTAAACAAGCACATAAAATATAATTAAATGTGATATCGGTTTTAGTTAAACCTGGAAGTTAATGATGGAATTCTGATTTCAAGTATTAAATTTTTTTAAATAGAATGTGGGTAGAGATAGGAAGGGAACGTTGACTGCCAGGACCAATAGGAAAGAAAGCGCATCCTTTCAAAACCTTCAAGTTAGGATTAAAAATATCACACGTGATAGCTGCTTTTTTATCTCCCTTCCATTTCTTTATTTTTTTTTAAGATTTTATTTATTTATTTGAGAGGGAGAAAGTGAGAGACAGAGCGTGAGCAGAGGGGGAGGGGGAGAAGGAGAGAGAGAAGAGGACTCCTTGCCGAGCAGAGAGTCTGATGCGGGACTCCTTCCCAGGACCCCGAGATCATGATGTGAGCTGAAGGCAGAGGCTTCACCGACTGAGCCACTCAGGCGCCCACTTCCCTTCCATTTTGGCTTTAGCATTCATTCCAACTCATTTCCAAGAGTAGGCATGTGACCCCAGCCTCATTCTCTTGCCTAAATGACCCAATCCATTGCAATCCAACTCAATTCCAGGGCCTTTACTGAAACTCCTACAAAACTGTTCTCTCTGGGGGCTGCCAAATGCCGTTCTCAACCTCCTGGAAGCCATCCTTCTACTCCTTGGAGAAAGCCTACCTGAGAATCAATCCACACAAGACATACAAAGTTCGATCACTTCCTGAGGACACCCTTAGAGCAGCTGGATTTACTCGAGGCCGAGGACTCCTCCACTCCTGATCCTACAGCTTCATGAGATCGCCGCCCCTAGCTGGTTGGTTCAGCTTTTGTTTACTTTTTCCAATTTGAATTGATTTCCATCATTTACATCTGACAGTCTTAATTAATAGACTGCCTTTTAAGAGAAATATTCGTAAGTTTAGAAGAACCTACTGGGGTGCCTGGCTGACTCAGTCCGAAGAGCATGAGACACTCAATCTCGGGGTTGTGAGTTTGAGACCCACTTAGGCTGTCGAGATGACTGAGATACATAAATAAACCTTTAAAAAATGACCCAAAAAAAAGAACTTATTAAAGAGAACGTGAATTAAGTGACCAGGCAAACGAGTTGAAGGAACTGGGGACTTGGGGTTTGGGGAAGAAAAGGTTAGAGTAGACCTACCGTCCTCACTCCTTTGAGGGGTGTTATTTGGAAGAGAGAGGGATGCTGGGCGGGGCCCCGTGAGGTACGTAATACCCGCACCAATTACTCAGATAGAACTTGTGGTGAGTAGCGTTGCTACAAAGGCGGTTCCTTCTCAGGGCGGCGCTGAGGTCTAAATAGCTCTTGTCTGAACTCAGAGTCTGTGATTCGATCATCTGAAATGGGGATTTCTTTGCTACTCTTCAATGCACCCTGCAACCCAGTAGGACTGCACACCGAGAAAACTCAACACTCACCCCACAGAGGCCTAGGTGTGGTGAGCGGAGGGGAAGCAGCCGATGAGTACAGACCATATTCCTTTGTCTTTTTTTTTTTTTTTTTAAGTTTTTACTTTAATTTCAGTTACTTGGCATTTAGTCTTACAGTCTCCGGGGTACAATATAGTGATTCAAACTTCCCTGTGCCACCCAGGGCCCCTCACCTAACAGTGTATTTTGAATAGATTTCTGAAATGCTGCCACGGAGCCTTAAGATATATCTGGCAGTCACTAACACCCAACTCACGGCCCCGCCCCGTCCCCACTTAAAATCATTCAAGCAGGTCCGCATATCTGCTCACGAGCAGTTCCTGCTAAAGTCAGAGAGGATGTTGCTGAGAACCCCCAGTTACCCTGGGGAACACGAGGTAGCATCATTGTCCGTGTCCTTTGGAGAGTTTACTTTTTAAGACAAATTTTTATCAAGATTCAGGAGCATGGGGGCACCTGGGTGGCTCAGTTGGAGAAGCGTCTGTCTTTGGCTCGGATCGTGATCTCAGGGTCCTGGGATCGAGTCCCGTGTCAGGCTCCTTGCTCAGCAAAGAGCCTGCTTCTTCCGCTCTCTCTCTCTACCCCTCCCTGTCTGCTCATGCTCTCTCACTTTCCCTCTCTCTCAAATAAATAAATAAAATATTTAAATGAAAAAGACTCAAGAGCATGAGCAACGTCCTCACCGCTCCCACACACCCCTCTCTCCACACCTGAATCGTGATGAGCCACATGGCGCCCTTCTCGCTTGTTTATACGTTATTTATCCACTCTTCCCCAGGAGACAGAGTTTTCCTGGAGGGCAAAGCCTGCGTGCATGTTATTTTTGAATCTCTAGGCCCTACACTCAGTCCGGAATATACCTGACAGTCAATATTTGTTGAATAAATGGTCACTCAAGTATTACGGTTTATGTGCAATGCTTTTTTGTAGCTAACCGGAAAGTCCACTGGCATTCAATTTTGTTGACACCTTCCTATTAGCCAGAAGTGGGAACAGATGTCATCGATATGGAGGGCCTTAAGTGGAATACAGATCCCTCCCTCTTGGATGTCATTAGGATATGACTGGATAGACTTAAAGAGAACTCTAGAAGAGAATTTGCACATTTTAAAAAAATTCGAGAATAGTTGTTCCATTATTCTAGAAATACTTTATTAATGGTGCCTTTGGAATATATTCATTCTGCTAATCATCTCATAACAAATTAGATTTCTTGAATAAATATACTACAGGTTTATAACACCCTTTCATAACAGGGATAACAAAACTCAATTGTAGGATCACAGTCACGTAGGAAACCGATCTCTGCACCTACAGCATGCAACTGACGAATCTCCCCTCCGCAGCGAATTTTATTTGCAAATGAGGATTTGTAAACGAGGCAGTTCCTCGTAGTTTTCAAAGCTTTCACACATTTTTTTTTATTTGATTCCCAAAAAAATTACATGAGGTATTTTGGGTTGGAGGGAAATTTTTTCTTCCACTCTACTCCTAGAGAAGCTAAAAGCAATAAGCAACGGGTTCAGGGCTGAAATCCAGACTTTGAGCCTCAGTGCATTTTCATTTCTTATTCCCAAAACTGCCCTTAAAGAACTTGGAAGCACAGGATAAACATGCCCTTGCTTTAGAAGTAGGTTAAGCTCCTAAAGATAAAATTTACATACAGAACATGTATGTGTGGGAGGATCAAAACACAAGTAGCTTCATTGCTAATGCTGTGAAACAGAGAAACTCCCTTGTTCAGAAAACGGACACTTAAAATTAGTTTTTATTAAATAAAGTCATGGGTGAAAATAAGGATTCTGAAGCCTGATTTACCGTCATTTCAGGAGGAACTAAAGGGCATCGATGAAGGGCACTGCACACCTGGGAAGATGCTCATGTTACAAATATTTCACTATCTGCCTCCTACCAAAGTACCACGTACAGTGTGAATAGCATCCGAGGCAAAAGAAAGAGGACTAGGCCATAAAATTTGCAAATAAAGCCAGACTTGCTTCTTGTGCCTGATTTAAATGATTTCTAAGGAAAGGAAACAGTTCCCGGGCAGAAGATAAAGCGAATGCGTCATCAGAGGGAACGCTGGGTGTCAACCCCCTCTTTGCCTATTTGCATTTCCTTTTGCCTGAGTATCTCTCCCACTGCTGGACGGGGAACTGCAGATACAGAGCAGACGTCATTGTCCCAGTAAATAGTGAGGTCCCTGCATACGTGAGCGCACGTGATGATGTCGGTTATCTAAACCCCCTACCTGACGACTGACGTGCGTAGGACCACAAGGATCCACCATTACATGAACCTCAGAAGGACACAGACAATAGCTATCTGCATGTCAGAAGGGCCACCCAAAAGGCTTTGTATATGCTGCTTTAGAAGACTCCACGAGGACAGGATGAACAGCGGTATGGTTGGAAATCAGAACTCGCATACCCCATCCTAGTCTTCCAAAAAAAAAAAAAAAAAAAAATGGTGAGACGTATAAGGAGCATCCAGCAGATACCGTGACAGAGACAATATCCTAACACAAGCCTCCTCATCCACCGCCGTGCCACCCCCTGATAGAAGGCAACGCTTCCGTGCAGGTTAGCACAAGACGAGGGGCTCAGGCCCATAGACCAGACGGTCTACACTGCTGGCTTTGCAGGCAGGTGTGGCACGTGGTTTCATCAGAGTAGAAAGAAATCGTGGTAAAACGCTAAGATCAACTTGGTACTTGACCCTTCTGGTCACCAAAGATGAAAATGTAGTAACTTTCAGTGGTAGCCTTGATCAGCGATACTTTACTTTCCCTCCAAACTCAGTTACCTTGCCTACAAGGAAAAAGTAAGGAGTCAGTAATTTCCGAGGATGATTTATCCAGACATCAAGAACAGCAGCCCAAAAGCTCTCCATTCCTCAGACAAATGTGTGGATGCTTCGGTGTGCTGGGTAGACGCAGACTAATGGATGATTGAAGACCTCTTTTTCTAGCTAATGTCGACTCCCCATTCCTCTCAGTCAGACTTTGGGTCCAAGTTGCCTGTGTGTTTATATCGGAGGGTAATGTTCTACCTAATGAATAAAGCTTACTTTCAGCCAACAAGACAGAAAGGTGGCTCACAGCCTCACAGTGAAAGGCTCACAATCCTCGGGCGGTGACTCAAGCCTCTGCTTCAACAGGTGTGGCGAGGTCAGAATATTCTGCAGGGAGGTTTCTATGCCTTCTTAAAACCCAAGATAAATATTCACAAGGGGCGAGGGTGATAAGTCATAGCAACTTTTGTGTTCAAGGGAATTGCAAAACAAGCCAAGGAGACGGATGATTCCCTCGAATGATGAATAAAAAGGCTTTGTCTCCCTTAGAAAGCAGCCTCCTGAACAGAAATTGTAGCAGGGAGGAGGTGCAGAAAGATTGGAAGACTTTGGGTTTCTCCGCGAGTGATGGGACCTGTAGAAGGTGACTGAGGCTTAGGAGATAAATCTCCCGCAAGAGTTCATTATTATCTCAAACCCCCGACTTTCCTTTTTGCGATTTTCATTCTTAAAACAGTCGAGTAAAGGCAGCTTACCCATTTGAATGACTAGGAACTTGATGATCTTTGTCACCTCTAGGACGCAGTTAATAAAGTAATCACATTTCTCAGGTACGTATTGTATTATTTAAGCCAGAATGTCTAACACAATGTTCCTGTGATTTTACTTAGAGGAATCAGGAGTCAAATCCTTCCCTTTACGAGTATGTTCCAATGTAACAGACTTCTCGAAATAGGAAACACCTTAAATATGAATCACTGGCGCTTTGCCCAATTATTCAAATTGTTCAAATCGCATGAAACACTGTGCGTCTTTTATGTGGTCGTAACAATTCTGACAATTTTCAACAGATAGGGACTCCTGGGGCTAAACAAATTCAGAGCCTAAAATCCCCCAGATCTGTTGTTTACAAGGTCTCTGGCTCGCTGGGGATTTATATCTTTGCTCTGGGAATCACCCACATTTTCCAGCCGTGCCTGCTTTGTGCTGGGGGCTGTGTTCCAATGCGCCTGTTTGCTAACTCCCGGCTCACAGCACCGCCCCGAGCTGTGCCGGCTGCTTCAACCCAGCTGGGACTAGCCACTTGTCCCCTTCGCCGATGATCACAAGTATGGACTTCACGAGTCCCCACAACCGGCCGACTCCACCTCAGTGAAGAACGGGACGGGCCGATCCACTCCAGACAGACACGCTGGCTTCGGGTCAGATATCCTCGCCCAGAATTCATTGAACATTTTGCCCCGTGGTCCCCGAAGCTTTCAACATCAGAAAACTCCATCGTGAAACATCTGGTTGGTAAGTTAGAGTGAGATGACATCCCGTCCTGTCTGCACACAGAGCACAGGAAATGAAGAGGAGGAGGCGGCTGCCGGGATAAAAACCCGAGTCGACCCATCTGTTTTGTGGGGTTGGTTCTTTACAGGACGGGATGGGGATCAGAGCCTTTTAAATGCATTCTTAATTTACTCCTCCTCGGCCTTTTGTCTTCGATTGCACGAACGGACATATGGAAAAGACGGACCTGGCTTCTCAGACCTTTCTCAGAAAGCGGAACTCCCTGAAATCGTGGTGCGTGGACCCCAGGGCACTCCAGCCAATGCCCAGGACCCACGACCCAGTCTGCCTTGGAACTTCCGGGGACCGTTACGCGACTTCTCCCAGAGTTTGCATCGGTGACGCCCAAAGTTAATGGCTACTCACAATCCCTATGGAATTTTTAAAATATAGAATATTTAAAAATATAGAGTATTGGCTGTCATTACCAGACATTCCAATTCTAAAAGAGAATCTGTGTTTTTATTATTGCTTAGAGAGAAGGTATATCTTTACAGTGGTGTTCGCTTGGTAACTCCCTCTCAGAAAGGCACTGATTTACTTCATTCAAAAAAAACTCTTTCCCTTCGTTCCTCCCTCCCTCCCTTTTCCCTCTTTCCTTCCTTTCCTTTCCTCTATTTTTTTCTTTATAAATAATAGCAAGTGATACAATAAGAAGAAAATAGAAAACATCTAGCTGCAGGTGTTTTACATACATTTTTCTCATATATCTGTGCAATAGAATTTTAGGATAAAGATAAGGAAGGAGATAAGAACATAGAAGTTCAGAGAAGCTCAACAACCTCAGACATCACAGAACTAAGGGTTGGCCAAGTGGGGACTGAAGCTCAGGACTGCAAGATTTCAAAACCTTTGCTCTCTCTGCTCCGTTAAGTTGCCTTGGGCATCTTAGCCAACGGGCTAAACACACCCCCAGGCTGTAGGGTGGTTTTGGGTCTGCTTCTTCTATGGAGCTCTCATTCTGTAGCCCACCAGGGCCAGTTCCTCTCATTGGAAGGCAGAAGCAAATTTGGCCAGACTGACTCATAGGAGCACAATTAGCATCTTCTCAAACGTTCCAGACTATAGCTTTCCACCGGTGGGAGCAAAGCCCGTGAAGCAGGATGCGTACTCTGCACATCTTACTGGCATCCCTGGAAGGACATCTCACGGTGCCCCTGGAGAAGTGATGCTTTGGGACACTAACCATCTGCCACACACGCTTGGAGCAGGAAGGTGATAAGAGCAGAATGTGTCTTTAGCAGCCATCCTAAGACTGGAGTTGAGACTAATGTAGGGGTAGGCTGTCCTCCACTTGGCATAACACTGGTGTTATGGACTGAATGTCTGTGTCCCCCAAAACATCCCCAGTGTCTTGGTCTCTGGAGGTGAAATCTTTGGGAGATGATCGGTTCAGATGAGGCCACAAGGGTGGAGGCCCGTGATGGATGTGATGTCCTTCCAGGAAGTGAAGGAGGACCAGGACTCGCTCTGCCCGTCGCACAAGGGCAATGAGAAAGTTGCCGTCCACAAGCTGGGAAGTGAGCTCTCACTGGGAACCGAATCTGCCAGCACCGTATCTCGGGTGTCTAGCCTCTAAAACCGTGAGCTGTCAGTCATCGTGGGGTAAGCACAACCCCCGGGCTGTGCTAGGTCACTGCGGTGGCCTCAGCTCACCCATACAGGTAGAGATGGAGAAAAGCAGACCGACTGAAGAGCTGCTTATGAAGGATGTGTGCCAATGTCCTGGCAAGAAACAGATGGTACATTAATGAGGATTAATTGAGGATATTAATAACAAGGATATTTACAACAATACAGAGAGTATTGTTGAGAGTGTTGAGAAAACCAACAGTGAAGTTGTGAAAATAAGCAACGGTAGTTGTGAGCCCTGCCCTCAAGTGGGTTTTGCCAGATGCACTGATGGACACCTCCATGCCGGAGTGTCTCTGGAGAGAGCGGGGGCCAAGCCTGCACCACCACGGGCCAAGCCTGCACCACCACGACCCAAGCCCTGGGCCAGCAGCAAGGGGAGACGAGCAAAGCCCTGCCCTCCTTCTTTCCATGTATCTCCATGGCTGTGGTGACTAAGGAGGCCAAAAAGACCAGACAATGCAGCCCGAGGGGGTGAGTGTCACAGAGCCCAGACAGGACTGAAAGCAGCAGGACATGGCTTTGGTTGGGTCATGAAGACAATCACCAGCACGATCCGCCCTTTCCCCACTTAACGTACAATCTGTCCTTTTCGATGAATAACTTCACGCCCCCAACCAAAGGAAACTCATTTCCCATCAACCACTGTCTCCTCATAGAACGAT
This sequence comes from Procyon lotor, assembly GCA_028646535.1. NCBI lineage: Eukaryota > Metazoa > Chordata > Mammalia > Carnivora > Procyonidae > Procyon > Procyon lotor. The sequence continues at coordinate 374,810 of CM053611.1, forward strand.
GTCTGTTTAATCAAGCTTCCACGAAGAACCAAAATGATCATATGATCCATAACCAGAGTTCTTTGCGAAAAGTAGTGTGGGGGTGGGGAAAGGCATGGCAGAGGGAAGAAAGGATAAATACACCACAGAAGGGCTACAGAACCTCCCTTACACGGTCTAAACTCACCAGCCCAGCTTCCTTCTCTCACCAGACATTCCCCTTATCTTCAGCTGCCACGGCATGTTGGCTCACAAAATGTTTTTGCTTGTTTATTGGTTTTTTCCTAAGTCCTATCAATAAAGAGTGTAAATCACTAGTGGACATGAATTTGTTTAGTTCCTACTGTTTCCCACTCACTATGATGATGAAGACACAACAGCAGTAGGTGGCAACTCAGGGAATGTGTGCAATTGTGTGCAACAGACCGCATATTCCCTTAGTGATTGAGATGAACCATACCGAGTAGGACAGTGACCTCTTATGTTCCTTTTTTATGCCCCAAAGCGAAGAGGCAGCCTTAGCTTGTTAACTCAACAAAACCATGGCAGGATTCCCAAAAGCATTCCTCCTTTGGACGCTGGGTCTCCGGGTAGAGGAAGCCCAAGACTGCAGAGATGTGAGGCAAATTTCTGAAATCGGGTGATGAGATGTGACAATGAGACAGGATTCCTGCTTCTGCCCCTTGGCTCCTAGACCCACAGAGTTTGGCTGCTGAGGGAAGAAATACCATACCTTGGCCCTGGTGGAAAGGCTGCCACTATGCCTTGAAGGACAGTGTCTTAACCATGCAGGGTATTCCCTCCTAATTGGGGCCATGACTTAGCATTCATCGAACTTACCACAGTATCATGCCAGGTGCTTCTGAATGGCAAGAAGGCCACTGCCAAAGTTCCTCTGTCCAAATAGGAGTCCCAAAGTCTCAGGCAATGGTCTCTGCATAGTAGCTCATGAGTGAAGGCATTCCGTAAGTCCATTAGTGATTTTAGCACAAATTCTATGGGTAGGGTCGGCAGATGAGTATTTGGAAGGCTTTCCAGGACAAATCACAGCTCCTTTTGTAATGAAAGAGTTCTAATATATCTAATATGTGGCCAAGTTTCCCCCGAGAAAGGCCGTATCAGACATTCAACATTGGCGTCTCGTGTTGGCAGGTTGGGCCCTCAGAAGTGGCTGAAGCCACACTGGGCTTGGTGCAAGGGAACCCGTGTTGTCAGTCTTGCACGAGATCCCCATCGTTGCTGCCGGGACCCCTGTGCAAGGTGTCCGGGGCAACTTGGAGCACCTGCAGGAAAAGGCAGTCTTCCGGCCCACGAGAGGTCTCTTGGTCTGCTGAGGGCTTCCCGGGGAATGAGTGTCCTCCACTTGGCATATCTCTGCAAGACATGTACCTTCACTCTCTGTCTCTGCTCTGAATGGCCCTTCCTCACTCCTCTTCCCTGGCCTCCTGGTCACCCATCTTCTAAGGAGGCGCTGTCCAAGACTCAGATCTGAACCTCAGGCCATCTCCCCTTCCGTGAACGAGACGGCCAGCAGACCACTGGAGACGCGTGCCCTGACTTTCTTGACCATCCTGACAGGGCCAAGGCATAGCAGCAATCAACTCTGGCTGCTCAACTCATCAACTGAGTTGAGTTACAGCTATATAGTTATACAGTTATATCTTATATATATAGTTATACAGTTATATCTTATATATATAGTTATATAGTTATATCCAGCATAGCAGCCATCAACTCATCAACTCAACTAAATCCTTAGCTAGTGCAGATGTGCTATGACAGCCTTTCTGGAAGCCAGGAAAACACTTTCCCTCCTCTGTTAACTCATTATAGGGAGCCCCCCAGGAGGCCTCTTCGTATGTGATGAGGGAGAGGCAGCAAAGCCACAGGAGGAAGGCCTGTGGGACTCAATCCTGAGCAATCTCTTTGGGCCTGGTGCACCTGCTCGTGCCCAGTCTTGCATATACAATTTCCGTGTTACAACCAAAGGCTGCTGTGCATATTCAGAATGAAACTTCATGACCCAATGCTTCATATAAAATCCAACTTTGACAGGTTATGTCATAGCACAGCAGAACCTGATATCCCCAGGTCCGAGACACCATCTCTACCTGGGTCTGGGAGCCAACCAGGAGCAGCCTCTCAAATGTAGACTACTGTGATCAGGAGTGGGTGTGGTCTTACTGAAAACCCCTGTGTCTGTGTGTCAGTCTGCTTCTGGAGCTGCCCAGAACCTCCAAAAGTCATCACCTCCCTCTACCATAGACACTTCTAGGCACCACCGGGTCTACTAGCGATTGAGGTCCAAGTAGCAAGACAGTTTTCACCACACCTCAGCTCTGTGCACAGCCTTCTCCTATTCCAGATTCTTCCCAAAGCTCAGAAATCGCAGGCTACCTGAAGGCAGGGCAGCAAAATCCAACATGCTCCATGCTATGCCTGAATCCAGAGAGATCCTCTAAGGGCTCTGCGCCAGCAACTGGCCTCTTCCTTTGAAGGAGACAGTTTTACATGTGAGACAAGTGGACCCTGAGGACCTCCCCAACCTGGCAGACATCTGGAGATCCAGAGTGATTATCCCTTCATGCCGGCAATGAGGTTGCTTGTAAACATTATCTCCGACGTCCATCTCACATGAAGTTACTGGTATAAGAGAACAGCGTGATAAGAATGTATGGGCTAGTCAAGGCTCCTCCAGAACTGTGCCAAACAACGGGAGGTTGGGCATAGCCCTGTGGTATGGCCGTAAAGCTTTATGGCTCCCCTGGCAGATGAAGGCAAACTTTCTCTCGTTATCTTTCCTGATGGGCATTGCGAAGAAAGTTTACTCAATCAGTGGGTGCATGGGATGTATCAGTGGCCAGAGGCTCTGTTGATTTATTCCAGTGAACATAGCGCATCTGGTACAGCAGCTCTGATTGTTATCACTACTGATTAAGTTTGTGATAATCCAAGTCACTCTGTAAGACCCATCTGGCTTCCCCACCAGCCAAAGGAGTGAGTTAGAGGAGGATGTGATAGGAATCCCTACTTCTGCATTCACATCTTGATGGAGACACAAATCTCCATTGCTCTCCTGTGTCATTCCGTTTACTTTTGTGAAGATGAGGGCGTTTCCTGGAATTTCCATTTGGATCCTTGCTACCATAATAGTGCTTGCTCCGATGGTAAGACCTCTGTGGGGATTTTGGTGGTTGTTAAATATATTTATAGTCTCCAGGACTTTGTAAATAGCCACAGATAAACTCAGAGCCTAACCGGATCCTCTCTGAGGTAGTTTCAAGCCACCTGTCTATCTATCACCTGCTGCTTTTCTTTGGCCGACAGACCATCATGGTATTTTGTGTCTCTAGGGATTAACCTCTTATCGGAGAGATTATTTTGTAATCCCTAGAAAATCTGAATTGTTTCCATTCCCCAGTGTACAGTTGTCCTGTTGATAGATCACAGGTCTTTCTCAGGATGCTTGGAGAAAGAGCCACGGTCTGCCTTTTTGATAAGTGGCAAGGTTTTCCCAAACATCTGGTGAAAATAGGTGAATGAAGGAGCCCTTCACTGAGCCATGGGATTCTGATGGGGGCCAGTACTAGAGACAATGGCGGGCACAAGCAGAGGGAGCACGAGAAACCAGAGTTCCATTTGTGACATGTTGAATTTAAGATGCCTTGAAAGGTCTGAGTGGCAACGTCTAATAAACACTCGGATACAGGAGCCTGAGCCAGAAATCTCGAATGGAAAGGCATTATCAACCAGGCAGTGATTAAGGCCATCAACCTGGATAGGAAGGTAGTGGAAAGGCAACATTCAAGATTTCTGCAGAGAAGAGGACCCAGCAAAGAGGTCTAAGGCACATGATCCAGGACGGTACAAGGAAAATCAGAAAGATGGGAAATTGTGGAGACCACAGGAATAAAGTGTTTGAAGAAGTAGGAAGTAATCAGTCAGTTGCGTCAAATGTTGCTAGAAACTAAAAAAAAAAAGATAGAAGAGAAAATACCTTTGTCGTTTGGTGACAGGAGATAACGAGTGACCTTTGCAAGAGCTGTTCGTCAGACTCCGAGGGCAGAAGCAAGGAGGGGTTTTCACCAGTGCAACAAAACCCTGCTTAGATCAAGTAATTCTGTCCTTCAAAAACCAGATGGCTTAACACTCTTTAAGCTTTTTTATGTGTGTTGATTTTGATTCCCCTTTTATTGCATTTTTATGATCCATATTCCAGAGGCAATTAGCCACGGACTATCCATTTGCTTAGTTCGCTCGGACATAAGTCTGGCTCAAGCCTCACTCCCATACCTGTGAGATCTGTTCAAAAGGGTTAACCTGCCTGAGTTCTGTATTTGTCTCGTCTGCTTTTGTGAGGACACAGCAGAAGTAGCTGGGAGACAGCTGGGAGGCTCGCCTCACACTAAAAGGGATGCTTCGTCATGTCGTCATTAACAGAGCCTATTAATTAATTAATTAATCTCTCACAGAGCCCATTAATAGAGCCCATTAATAGAGCCCATTAATCTCTCACAGAGAGAAATCAGCCTGGGATTTTTCAAGCCAAACACCACAGCCTTTAATTCCCTTCAGTAACTGTGGCCAGAAATTCAGAAATTTGCACGTTCTGTTGCGTTTCGATTTCCCCTGCACCTATTTGCTTCTGAGATATTCTGAGATATTCCCCCATCAGGGGATCTCTCTTCCCATCTATGAGTTTGCGTGGTCTTAGATCTCTACACCTGCTGGCTTTTTGTGTTGTGACTCATGGGTGAATCACACTGGGCACGGAATCGCTGTATTAAGTTCCACTGGGAATTTAATTATTCCAAAAAGATGCACAACGCTGAGGAGACGTGGGGGACGCGAGGACGACAGAGTGGTTGGGACCTCAGTGTGGACTTGTAAAGAACATGAATGCCTGTGCAGGAAGAGTTTGGCTAAATAAGCGTTAACTGGGCATTCAACCTCCCAGGATTCTGTGACCAAGGTGAGCCCAGGACAACCCCAGCCTGAAAAAACTGGACACAGACCGGCAGCTCCAGGAGTCCATTAAAATCGTTCTCTGCATTATGACTCAGGACACTTAGTAAAGAGACTCATCCCCAAGGCTTTAGTCATTTGTTTGGCTATGAATGGCGTTCTTCTGGTTCCCACATCTCACGTTTAGTGCACAAGTAGTTAGGTCTTTCTGTAAATGCAGATTGTTTCCATGTGATAAGAATTTACACACGGTACAAATTCCCTTGGACGTGTCCCATGCTTTGAGTCTTGGACTGTTGATCAGTGAGTAGCAAGGCAACGAATCCATCAAATTGGTGACTCCCCTGTGGACACAACTCTTCACCCTGCGTGGGGACACAGTGGAAGACAGGTCTGAAGGGACTCAGCCAACAGATTGGGAGGTGATACTGAATGATAAGCAGGATGGAATGCCACAGTGGGTTGGTCAGCGATGATTCCATACTTAAGAACACACACAGATTCGTTCACCATCTTCTCTCCCGAGGCCGTGTCTGAGCAGGTACTCTGTAACTAGTGGGTGCAAATCAAGGGGAGTAATGACGTCATCCGTAGTCATCACTGCCACGTCGTGTGCTAACTGCTCTGTAGGCAGGACCTCGTTTGATCTGCATACCAGCACGGCGAGCTGGAGGTCAGAGCCCCCGTTGGGTGAGTGAGCCCTGGAAGCCCAGAGGGGTGACCTACTGAGCACAGCGGGGCCCCGAGCTCACGGCGGGATTCCAGGCGCCATACTTTTAATCCCTACCCCTCGCCGTAACATAGAATTTCTGCAAAGTCCCTGATTTCCCTCGACCGTGCAAATCCCTGACCTTGTCTCGTAGCTTCTTTTGGTATTGGCTGACGGTGAAGGAGGTGTGGACGAATCCAAAGTGATCTCTGTGCTAAAAATAATCTACATTATAATCATAACTCTTAAATTACGTGCAAGGGTGTACAAGTTCTGTAAAAAAAAAAAAGAAAGAAAGAATTTTCACATGCAGTGAGGCAGAAATGGAGCAGAAACTTTTTTTCTTTTCTAATATGGACTTTTTTTATATTTTCAGAATGTGTGATTTTTTTCCCTAAATTTAAAACCCTGCCGTTTTCTATGAAAAACAATCTTATCAAAGGAAACATCCCTTTGAGAACTTAATAATTAATTCTGAGGGAGACAAACTTGAGTCAGAGAAGAGGCAGCATAAATATTGACATAGACAAATGTCGTGTGATTTGGCTAGACGCCTGGCATTCTTTCTCAAGGTGAGCGTTGGAGTGTCAGGCGGAGAAAACTAAACAGAGCCGAGCCCACCAAGAGGGCGGCTCTGTGGGGAAAAGTAACATGATTTATCAGAGGAAAGGAATCCTGACGAGGGAAGAGAGAAGAGAACTTTCAAAATCGTCGCGTCAAGCAATGTCCCACTCATTAGAAGAGACATAGACACGCAGCATGGTCCGAGAGTAGACGGCCGTGTAGGGTGTTTCCCCTTGTTCTCCATTTCTGAAATATGCAATTCTAAATGCATGTGCATTTTTAAGAACAAAAATTTTAAGTCAAATTCAATCCCGTTTGTACAAAGTTGGTGCAACGATTCTTTGAAGAAGTGGTCAGTCTTGAACCTTCCAACTAGGAAACGCCTGGGAACGTGCCATGTTACTCACTCCTAGTAGGAGGGCTTGCACTTACCCGACCGGCGGTCCTCACGCATCTCACGGGACCCCTGCTGAGCCAGCCGTGGGGCGCCGTCCTTCATGGGTGAGTTCTTCCGTGTCTTCAGAGCGGGCCTGGGAAGCACAGCTGAGGCTCATGAAAATCTCACCCACCGGCAGACAAGTGACAAGCTGCTTTACCATCGCGGCCCCCGCCCCAAAGCCCAGCCTCAGCCGTCAGGCTGGATGGCCTCCTTCAGACTGCGGGCTAAGTTCCTCTGGCCATTCAATGTCCTTAACGGAGTTTATGCAAAACGCCACGAAAAACAAGAGAAGCTAAAGTATTTGAAACATATAGCAGAGCAGTTCTGTGTCCTGCTTTAGCAAATTCTGAAGTCGAAGCGAACTGTACGTTTCTCTTTGCTGTTTTCCTATGAAGGATCAATGACTGTTGACACCAATTAGCAGAGGAACCCCGTTTCAACGGGCCTGGACATTTTTCCTCTGCTTTCTTTTCAATACATTGCCTTTTTTCATGGCGGCCTTTTAAATAACTCAGAAATTGGAACTACAATGGAGATGACCAAAAAAACCCACAAAAAAACAAACAAACAAAAAAAACCCAAAAAAACCCCACCAATCTGTTTCAAATTGGCCATCATGATAAAACACTGCTCTATTCTTTCTCCTTTTTTTTCCTATTATGAATGATTTTCCAAATGTCTGATGATGTGTTTTATTATTAACAACATTAGACATAATTATTAAACAAATTAGACACTGGCTAACAGTCACTGCTAATAATCTGGGACATGGCTGGGGAGACGTTTTGTGCAAAACCCAGGCAAATAATGAAAATGATATTGGGGTGTAGACACAGGAGAGTTACGCATTCCTTTCTTCGGGATAGATTGTGCAGGACCGGAAAAGAGCCCCACAGAGCAGCGGTCATGGAGAGTCCTTGGCCAGAAGACAGCATTCGCTCGGCCCAGACAAGCTGTCTGATCTATTAAGATCGTGATGATGGGAACAGTGATGGGAACAGAGCCTTGTGGGGACGAACAGACGGGGCTAGAGGAGCCCATAGTCAGCGCTCGGGAGGGTCTCTGGCGCACACCCGAGAGCTTTGCAAAGGAACAGTGAGACTCAGTGGATTCCCAGGCTGCCAGGGTCTGAACGGCAGTTCGCCATCACCCCATGAAGGGGCACCTGGAACCTCACCCCTCCGGTGGCATTTTGGGAAGCTCCCTGAGGTGCACACTCATTTCCCCTCTAACAGGAGCTGCTTTGATTCTCATCATCTTCCGCGAACGGACTTCACCCGAAGGACCCACAGGGGCGCTCACGCTGGAGGAAGCAGGACCCATCGCCCTCTTGACTTGGCTCTTGGCTGTGACTTTCTCAGAGCGCACAGACCGGGGAGGGCGTGAAGTTCACACCACAGGAAAACCCACCTCCACGGTCACCTCACTGATGACAGACACCTTTTTCCCTCACGCCCCTTTCTCTCAGCCTGCTGGGGTTCCCCAGGATTCCCATTTTGTAACCCCAGTAGCCCAGGTGACCCGATCAGGTCTCTGGAGTGACGGTGCCCAGTATCCAAACATATTAATGGCCAGAGAGGAGAGCGCGTAATGACAGGAGGAATCCGAATATCTCCTGGTCTTGCTACACTTTTGCTATCACGAAACTTCTGTAATTCTGAAGACGGCCTTGCCAGTCCGTAGAAGTCCTATGTCTTCCTCGGGAGGGTTTGTGAATGGTGGCTCAGCGTTTCGCAGGCTATGATCTGTAGCACGCGTGCTCGGGTATGCTGGCCGAAATGATGCCGTGGTCCTATCACTGTGCAAAACGTGGGAACGAATTAAGATACGGAGTGTGTTTCTACTCAAGGAGTTCTCAGAGTCTTGGGCACATTAATATAGGTTGTGAACAAGTTTGTAGCTATTCAAGTCTCTTCTGGGGGCGCCTGGGTGGCTCAGTGGGTTAAAGCTTCTGTCTTCAGCTCAGGTCATGATCTCAGGGTCCTGGGATCGAGCCCCACATCGGGCTCTGCTCAGCGGGGAGCCTGCTTCCCCCTCTCTCTCTGCCTGCCTCTGTCTACTTGTGATCTCTCTCCTCTCTGTCAAATAAATAAATAAAAATCTTAAAAAAAATACATTCAAATCTCTTCTGTTTTTTTTTTTTTTTGGAAAGGGAGAATGTGTTGAGCTTTTATAAAACTAGCTTTCCGAGGATGTTTTAAAAAATGCTGCTCCAAACTATTTTTGTCTAGAATGGAGCTAGATAAAATGATGGGTTCAGGGGAATCCAGTGGCTCAGTCGGTTAAGCATTTGCTTTTGGCTCAGCTCATGATCCTGGGGTCCTGGGATCGAGCCCCAGATCCCACATCCTGCTCCCGCTGAGCAGGGAGCCCACTTCCCCCTCTCCCTCGGCCTGCTGCTCTCTCTCGCTTGTGCACGCTCTCTCTCTCTCTCTCTCAAATAAATAAATAATATATTTTTTTAAAATGGCTTCAGGGATGGAGCAGCACGCTCCTTCCTCGGGGAGCCAATAAAAAGGGGCGAGAAAAAACTAGGGCTGTGAATCAGCCCTGGGAAGGCAGGAAGAGGAAAACAGCACTCACTGGAGCTCCCCGGAAAGAGAAGTTTCGATAGGGCTGGAGGAATATCCCGAGACACCTGAAGTGGGAGCTGAGATCCCCAGGGGGCACCTGCTGAACAACACAAGGTCTCTGAGCTGGGACACGCGGATTAACGGCATCACGATCGTCTTGCTGGTTCCCTGAAGAGTGCCGACCAGAGGCTACGCGGGACCCGCGAGGGCACCTGCTCTAATCCCACACGTGCTGACCTGATCACTCCCGAAGCTGAGGACTAGTCGGGTTCCGACTCTTCTCTCTCTCTTCCTCTTTCCTACTTCTACCAACCTCTTGACAGATGTATTTTATGTGAACTACGGGGTGGAATTATGAATCTCTCTAGATAATAACTGAAAGTTCACGCTTTTCCTAAAGAGCCTTTGACAACATTCTAACCCATGGCTGGGGACTGTATCATCCCCTAAGTCTCATATTAGTGCCTGGATCTCCTCTTCTCCCGAGGTACTGCTGGAGAAGAAATACCATCCTTCCTAGGTATTCTTACCTTCACAGTCATGTAAAATCTTCGCACTATTAACTGTCTTACTTGTAATCACACTTATAGAAAAAGAACCAAATAATATGTCTCCGAAATCGAACACAGGGAAATGGGAAGAGGCTGACAGTCGCTAGGGCACGCGTTAGTCTTCTCCCATGGCAGGTAACGTCTCATATGGTCCTGTTGGCTGGCTGTCCGTCGGCTGCGGCAAACTTGCTGTTCTCTGAGACTGGAGTGCTGTGAGCACAGGTCCTTTCATCTTATGTTTCCTGCCTTTACTCAGTGCCAAGCACATGATCCTCATTCAATGAGGATTTCATGATAAGGAAAACAGAGAGTGATGATTTAAAATTTGCAAAATCTACCTGGAATTCTAAGAACTATTCTCATTTTCCAAAATGTTTTTCACTTTTGGGACTCAGAGAAAACATTAAAAAAAGAAAAATGAGCATTTATACTCAAAGAGGGATTTTCCCCCATTTATAGTATTTGACGAACTCATCACAAATACAGCAAAACAGGCACCTGGGAGGCCCAGTCATTAAGCCTCTGCCTTTGGCCCAGGGCATGATCCCAAGGGTCTTGGGATCGAGCCCCGCATCGGGCTCCCTGCTTGGTGGGGAAGCCTGCTTCTCCCTCTCCCACTCCCCCTGTTTGTGTTCCCTCTCTCTGTCTCTCTGTCAAATAAATAAATAAACTCTCTAAAAATAAATAAATAAAATAATAAACAAACAAATAAATAAAACAAATACAGCAAAACCCTCGGAGGGTTCTAGAGATTTTTACTTGCCTGTGTCATGATTGAAAAAGTATTTCTTCTTGGGGTTTTTACTGGAGATATTTTACGTTAAGGGTTTTTATCTCATGCTTGGAAAGCTCACTGCTTTTTGTTGCTATTATTGGCGAGTTACAGAATTCTCTAGACATCGCCTGTATTTCTTTAGTCAAAGTGGCTGATTTTTGTCAAAGTTTCTATTACTTCTTGTAAACGCTTTGCGTGAAATTTTTTCATGGGGACTATTTTTAACAGAAGAGTCTAATTCTCTATTTCCTCATCTTGAAATCGGCCGGGGCTTTGCCAGCGGATCTAGGAAGACGACAATGGGTGACAAGAGGGATGCTGGTGACAAATCTCTCAACATGGGAGCCTGAGAGGCTGAATGACCAAACTGCCTCCCGAAGAGTTCTTCAGACCTCTCGCCAGTCATCGCTGTAATCAGGGTCTGACATTGTCCAATGGACAAAATAACAATTCTGTCACCCGACACTTGTTAAGGGAATGAAGAAGGCACGGTGTGACGCGATGACACAGTCCACACTCGGCACACGGGGTCTGTCATGACTCTGGGGAATGGTACCGATGCAGGCGACAGACCCCTGTGGGGATCTCCTTCCCCGCTTACCTAAACCCTAGAAAACACAACAGGAAGGCAGCTAAATAGATTGATAGCTGAAACATTTCAAGGTGTATAAGTTGTGACCGGCGACGGGTGGGATTTGGGAATGTAATTTGCCCACAGTCTACCATCATTTAAATTCTTCAAGATACCCCATTCCATTCCCACACTCCAATCCTATAAGAAACGGCGTGGAGTACTTTCTGAGCCCTGTGCTATCTCCATCCTTCACGTTTGCTCCGGCCTCACTGGATTTAGATACTGGCACCTTTCTAAGGCCGTGTTTCATCTTGTCGGTGTGTTGTTGTTTCCATGTATTTATTTTTTTTCCTCTATAACATAGCACAAGCCGCGAAATCAGATTCGTCCCTGTGGGTAATGGCACAGTGTTAGGTTTGCACAGGGAGGAGGGGCGTTACCTAAATCAGATGCATCGAGTACAAAATAACCAGCAGGGTGGGATGCCAGGCTCGCGATCAATCACCTTTCAGTAAAGACCTAAAAGACATCGTCTGTAAGGAAATGGAGAGTTTCTGGGCCGTCTTGCATTCTGTGGTTCGGAGTTCCGTGGTACTGAAGTTTCTCTCTTTGTAAAGCTCTCTTCCTCTTCCGGAAGACGTCTCTAAGTTGCACCTTCATTTATTTAGTTTTTCGTATTGGGAAAGAGCTGTATGTAACTCGGTTGCTTCTAATATACCTTGACTGGCGAGGTTTTTTTGAACATAAAATAAAATGCAACCTTTGGAAGGCTATTTATCTGTCTTCAGAAAAGGTCATGGGAAGAATGCCATAGAATTTTCGAATGGTTCATCCATCAAAAATGCAGCTCCCCATTGATTCTTCCTGAATTGTCAATTTCCAAACAGCCTCAGGGACAAGCCTCAGTCAGTGAGAAGAAATCCTTGATAAGGAAGGGGATGAAGTGATAAATGATTTTTTCTGGTGTTTTCCTTTGGGAAAGATAGTCTACTTGCTCTTAGTCTCAGGCAATAGTGTTTCTTGAACAGGCTGGACAAAGAGCTTGTGTGGTGATAATGATAATGTGAATTCGACAATGTGGTTTAAGAAAAAAAAAAAGTCACTGCCCAAATTAGAGACCCCTAATAAATGACCTGATGGAGAAAACTAGCAACGCCCAGAAATAAACGGTCTTAACCCAAAGTGGATTGTCAAATATATTGTTAAATCACTCATCGGCTGAATGAAATATTTTTCAAAGCAAACTGGGAATATTATGACAAAATAAGCCTCCCATCTGGGTCATGAGACAACAGACTAAATAATCCTCAGGAAATCTCCTAGATTTAATCATTTCTAGCATTAAAAAGAAGCATATTCAGGGTCAAAAAAGAATACAGCGGTCATTCTGCACTGAGTATCACTGACATTTTTGCAGCCACTTATCACACTGGAAAGTGTTTTGCTAAATAAGGCTGCCCCTCCCTGTTTTCACTCTCTTTTTGACATCACCACCCAGGGGAATGTTAACAACGCTCGGTATTTGTGATTTGTTCGAGGTTTGGTGGGATCTAGATCCCAAACTGAAGCTTCGTGGTGACTAATAGTGGCACAAGGGTGCCTTGTTCCACCTACAACACCAAGCCCTGGGCCACAGTGATAAACGTGATCCCCGTCAGAGGGTTTGCGGTCTTACGTGATACACACAAACAGCATTCAAAATGAAGCGTGATGAGTTCTGGTGAAGGAGAGGCTGCTGGGACAGGAACTGAGATTCTTGCAGGAAGGAGGAGACCCAGGGTGAGGCCTGGGAGCTGGCCAGGGGTAGGACACACGCGCGCGTGTGCAAATACACACACACACGCACACACCCATGCACACGCAATACATGCACACAATACACGCACACGTAGACACACAACATCCAAAATAGCACACAGGTGCGTACACACACGCACGCACAACATCCAATATGTGTACGCCCCACAGACAACTCATGATGCGTGAGCACATGACACAAGCATGTATGTGCATACACACCACACACCACACAACTCATGTGCACAGTGACACAGACAGGCGCTCATACAAAACAGCATACGACATATGACACACATGTATGTTCCACATCGTCAACACCACATGACACATGCACGCATATTTGCATCTGACAGATTTGTGCAACCCAGCACACACACACACACAGAGCATACAACACACACGGATGGTGCAGACACACACACACAGGTGAGAGAGAAGGAGCACGTTAATGTTCCAGACATGAAAACCTGCATGCCAGGAGGGAAGTGGAGAGAAACAGTGCCTGGAAAGACCCTGAATACACTGGCCTTCCGAGATGAGGAGCGATGCGATTTCTCTGGCCTGCGGTGGTTTCTGGGCTGCGCTCCTGAGTGACGGCCCTGGGGGGGCCGGGCAGGCCCCGTTCATCCTCAAGAACAGAGCGGCTGACAATCTGTGTTTGCTGTGCCAGAATCTTGGAGAAGGAGTCTGGTCAAAGGTGAAAAAAGAGCAAAATAATTTTTAGAGGCCAGTTTAAGCCAGTTCAATTGTTCTGTTGCGATTATGATTTTTAGCCCCAACTGGGAAGATGGAGAAGTGTTAGGTTCCCACCTCCGCAGGCGCTTCTGAATGCTGGATTTTTTCATCCTTGGACATTCCAATTAGATCTTTTTAAATCTTCCCTCTTTCTCTTCATTCTATCCATCCTTTCCTTTACATTAATTGACCTATTTTCAAAATTCATAATAACTGCTTTAGGTTTTTTCTGCTACTTCCATCATTTATGTCATTTCAAGGTTTATTTTTACTGATTAATTCTTCTCCTATAATGACTCATGTGTTTCTTCTTCTTTCTATGCCTGGTAAGTTTTCATTGTTGCTGGACATGGAGAACTTTACTTTGTTGAGTGCTGGATTCTGCTGTATTCCTTTAAAGGGCATGGACCTTCATGCTGCCATGCAGTTAAGTTACTGCGGTCATTTTGATCTTTCTGAAATCACTTTGGAGCCTTGATAGGCCAGATCAAGAACAGCCTTTACACCAGGACTGTTAGCTCCCCAGTTAAGGTGTGGCCCTTCTTTGGACTCTAACCGATACCCTGTGTCTTGTGCACGCTTTCCACTCTGACCCGTGGAGCACATGCTCTTACCCGCCCTGAGCAAGGTCCAGAGAGGTTGGGTCTGCTGCTTCCTGGATGCAATTCCCCACACTCAGGACTGTGCACGTCAGTTCTCAGCCAGAGGTTAAAGACGACCCACCAAAGATCTCAGCAACTCGCTCTGTGCAGCTCGTCTACAAGAACTCTGTCCCACATATTTTAGCCACCCTGGCCTCCTAAATGCCACTCTCAAGTCCCCTCAATCCAGCCGGACCTCCAGACTTTGCTTCAGTTTCCTCTCTGCACAGTAGGGTCAAGACACTGCCTCAGGTCAGTGATCTGAGTCAATTCTAGGGCTCACCTTGTTTGTTTCTCTTTCCTCAGGCTTCCAGTTGTCTGGTGTCTAGAAAGTCATGTTTTATATATTTTTTCATATGTTTACAATGAAGATATTCCTATAGCCTAGATGCTTCATCATTTTAATGCCTGTAAATTTGACATCAATTTCTGCCATAGATGATAGATGATAGGTAGATAGATGATAGATAGATAGATAAGCAGAGATAGCAACAGGTAGAGATCTATAGATAAAAATGCACACAGACATATTAATAAGCAGACACATAATAAGCACACGAAATGTCCATAGTTCTGAAGGGTTCATTCTCTGACCCCAGATGCACCAACCGGGGTCATGTATAGAAGCCTTTTCCTAAAGAAGATAGTACAGGTTCTTACAACCAACTTGATAGCAGACAGGATCTTCTCTTCCAAGAAATGCAAAAAAAAAAATTGCACAGGAAGGACCAAAGGTCTCCTGACCTCAGGTACACCATTAAAGTCAGGGACAGTGGCCGGCTGAGTTTTATACCTCATTCATGACAGTGTCCCTACAGATCATTCTTAACAAAAGCATATCTAAAGCTCCACGCATTTCAATAATCAAAAACTATTGTCATTTCTTATGATAATAAAGCAATGCTAAATTATTAATATCAGTTAGGATTATTGTGTTCATATGCTGATTAATTAACCCTATCATTTTTATGAACACAGCATTTGTAAGGAATATTTAATATTTGAGAGAAATATAATAAAATAGGAATGAATGAAACTGAAGGTACAGGGCTCTTTAATTAAGATCAAGGAAAATTAGTATGTGGGAGGGGCAGAATAATCACTTTGCTACTTTTCCTCTAATGACACTCAGCACTATCCATCTTTCTTCCGATTCTGAGGCAGTGCAATATTGGCACAACTGCTAAGGGGATACTTTGACCGCAAACTATCCAAAGTGAAAGATGGATGGATATCGCCAACCAGATGTGGGACTCCTTGCAGGGGTGACTCGTTTTGGTAGAAATGCCGTGGTCCCTGCATCCAGGAGGAGAGAGAAGCACAAAGGCCGCTCAGGGGTTGCCTGGACCCCCAGCCATTGGAGGGGTGTCGGGTCTTCACGGTTGCTTATCCCAGAATGTGCATGTCTTCAGAACTGGATGAAGAAGTCAGCATCTCCTTCCCTTAGAGGTTCACCAAGGGCAACAGTCAACCATAGTAAATTCTGAATTCTCACATGAGAATGAGTATGAGTATACAGCTCTTAGGCTTTTCTGCCCCCCATATAAATAAAAGAGCGAGCCATTTAAGAACAAGGAAAACAGCTGGACGTCCTATGAAGCCGGCTAGAGAATTCTGCACAGCACACCAGGAGCTCCTGTCCCAGGTGTATCCTGAATTCCTTCTCGGAAACAAGATTAACCCAAGAGATGGTTTAGCTTCTCTGATAGAAGTTGTTTTCAAAAACCGGCAATCGGTACTACTTAAAAAATAACCCCCAAGACTCCCCAAACAAGTATGTCCGAAAACAAACAAACAAAAGTCTTGTGACGGTCAGATCTGCTGCTGCATGGAAGAAAACAGTGAGAAGAGGAGGAAAGAACGATGTCCCCTCTGCTAAGGACAGACAGACAGCTGTCTTCCCAGAAGGTCTGGATGGCAACACCGGTTTGTACTTCTGGGTTTTTCCCCGCAGCAACTTTCTTCAAGAAAAAGAGAAACTCTGCCTCTGACTTTGAGTCAAACCATACATAGAAGAGTCTCACCAGGAGCCTTTTGAAGGTTCTGAAGCAGAAGGTGGAAATGCCTATTAGTAGAGGTGTGTGGCGAGAACGTGCATATATAGGATTCTCCTTTTAAGGAAAAGAATTTCCTGAGAGTATTATTCTTTTCCTAAATGTGCTCTCTCTATATATATATATAATGTATTATCCAACAGCTCAGAGCACACTTGGAATACACATCCATGCCCACTGACAGGTAAAAGGAGAGTCAAATATAAATATAATAGGCTTCCAGAAGAGAAGAAAAGAAGTTTAGAGCAAGATCTATTTTGTTTTATTTTAAGAACATAGGGAATGTCTTCTATGCATAAGAGTTGCTCCAATGTTTCTTCTTCAATTAAAACACGAGTGGTTTCAGAATGTATACCTTTCTCTCACCTGTGATAGACAATTAACGATATCCACTGCGGATGGGGTATCACTCCCCCCGCTGCGCCCCCCGCCCCGAAATCCCTCCGAGGGAGAGAGGCAAACGAGAGAGCATGAAAACAGCCTGCCAATTAGCCAACCAATTATCTGAAAGTGTTCAGACAATGCTGGCACTTTATATCAAACTTTTCAAGATTAATTTATTTATAGCTTTTCTTTGTAGCTTCGGGAGGGAAGCTCTAAGTCTTTTAGGGAAACCAAACAATTGCTTTCTTGCAGAGAATGAAAATAATTGATAACATCAGCATGGCCGTGCCCTGAGTCTAGTGCCAGTAACACGAAAGACAGGCGGGACCCCCGTTTTGCAGAGACACAGAGCTGCAGAACAGTCATGACATCAGAGCAGGACTGTGGGTTTGTGATGATCTTTTTTTAAACCTCTATTATTTTTTTCCAAGTTGTTTACAATGATCATATATTCATAGATGCATATTTTTTAAAGAAGGGACTCGTGTTTAGTATGCGGGGATGTAAAACAAATAGCACATTTCACAGATTCACAATGGGCGACGGACAGCTACAGCAGACTAGCTGTCATCTAAGGCTAGCAGGGACCCCGGTGAGTGAGCATCAGCAACCCAGTCAGGAGACACAAACCAGCCTGTAAGCCTGTGTCCTATGAGGGTACCTGGTAAATGCTCCTCTTCAAATCTGAACACAGGTAAAAACAAGACCATCAGTCTATCTAATGCATTTGCACAAATAGAGACACGCACACTTATAACTTCTGTGTGTTAGCTGTCAAATATCCCTGGGGGTCGCCCCAAGATTTGATCCCTTGCATCTGTGTCACACGCAGGCCGAGACCGGGGTGGAAAGGGTGCCTCGAGCATCTCTCCAGTGGCCCAGAACTCAGCTGGGGGCAGGGGCAGGGGGCGATGTCCCCGGGGCCTCGGAGAAGAGCCCCATCCTCCCAGACAAAGGAAATGGGATCACCCCTCCCATTCATCCGGAGCCCTGCGCAGTCACTTTCCTTATTAGATTTCCTTTTATGATGCTCAAAACCCAAGTGGCAGCATTCCCAGGCAGAAGAGAACATGCCTGGGGATTGGGGGTGGGGAGGCATGTAAAGAATTAAACACCACCTGCATCGGGCTGCAAAGATTTTTTTTAAAATGAAAGAGATGTTTGTAGCAGCTTTATTCACAATTGCCAGAACTTGGAAGCAACCAAAATATTCTTCAGTCCGTGAATGGGTAAATCCAGACAATGGAACACTACGCGTGAAATCCTGAGAAGCCCAAGGCTCAGCAGACGTTACGAGGCAGAGAGAGGAGGTGCCACAGGAGGGCAGAAAGAAGGAAAGTCGCCTGGTGCTTACTGACCCCTGACCTATGTTCCAGTGCCCTCAGCGTCTTCCTCGACCTTTGCCTGCGACAACCCAGTTAATGGATATGGTTGGGTCCAGTCTGCAGGCGAGGCCTAGGCGCTCAAGGAAATTGGAGTCCAGTCACGAGAAGTGGGCCTGGGGAAGGGACTCTGGTCCTCAGAGTGATGAGAGCAGGAAAAAGGAGCCGAAGCACCAGATTTGGAGACCAGACTGACCACAAGACAGGACCCAGCAGGGAAAGGAGAGGGGGCTCTTCGGGGGGACAGGGACCATCTAGCAGGCATGGGGCACAGAGAAAAACAGAGACTGAGCCACTAGGCTCCTCTACTAAGAAGCCTCCATCCAGGGTCTGAATGTGAAAGCACCACGGGCAACAGGGGTTGAGGGGCTGCAGGGAAGGGGTTGGGCCAGACCAGGCTGCCAGCCACAAAGGGCCACAAGCATCTCGAATATCCCCTTCCTTCCGGCAGTGACCTCAGCCAGAGGAGGAAACAGCTACATGAAGCTTCCAGATTTGCCCACATACGAACTCTATCCTTGAAGATGTCATGGGGTGCTCCTGGAAACCGATATGTCGATTATCCTACGGGGATGGGACCGTGCCCGGGAATCAGTAAAGGGATCAGGGAGGAAGACCTGCAACGAAGGCAAGCCCTTTATGGGACACGAGAGCTCCTGGGGGGCTCCCTACGGAGCCGTGTTATTGAAAACATGGAAGAACCACGTGGGAAGCATGGGAAGGAACAAGACAAAGGTGAATGATAAGAAGGACACGGTAATAGGCCCCATAAGAGGCTGGACAAATCCAACGCCATGTAGAAAGAGATGACCTCTGTGGTGTAGACCCACCGCAGAGGGGACAGTCTCACAAGTCAGGATTCGCTGTGTAGACCAGGATTTATAATCAGGAACAGAGGAGAGTGAAGTACGTCATCTGGAATTCAGATTCCCAAGCATTTATGTAATCAGTTTAAGGCAAAAGCAGAGGAGAAGGAGAAGAAGGAAGGAGAAGAGGGGGAGGAAGTTCAGTAATGATTAAAATTGCTACTCATCCCCCAAACCAACGTATTATTCTTGCCATAAAAAAAAAAAAAAAAAGACAAGACTAGAGTAGTAGTCATGATCTCATTAACTTTGGAAAGTTAGTTTCCTTAGAAAAAGGATTCCCTCTTTTTCTACTCTGTGGGGTAAAGGTTAACTTCCAATCACAGCCAAATACGCCACATGCTCATCCCAGTTCGGTAAAAGCCTACTCTGAACCGTATGCATTTTGCATGAATCTGCTACCATGTTCGACATTCTAAGGGTGTGAGGAGCCGTTTCTTGATTCAGTCATGAGATTTGGAGTGCTGACTGGAGGCGTTAACTTATCATCCCAAGTTCCTAGCTTGCAAAATCTATGAATCATGTCACCACATGGTACCAAAATGGAGTTAGGAAATACTCCGGTCTGACTCTCCAAATGCAAGTCACATGTTTGCCATTGGGTTCTGGAAGAGGGGTTGGGCTCTCTCTCAGGAAGATGTACGCCCATTTGAAAGACCCGAGTGGATGTCTTCCTGGGTCCTGGGCCCAGGGCTATCTAAATAATGCAAATGTCAGCGGCCCTTATGATCACGGGTGGCCCCAAATCCCATCACAAGCACACATCCGTGTATCCCACGAAACTAAATGTCAAGATTAGAGTCCCTGATGGGGGAGAGTGGCCAAGAGCACACGCTGGCTTTCAGATTAAGCCTGAGCTGGAAGGTGCATTTTGGAGCATCCACAGTCTGAGAAGACTGGGATCTATTGATGGAAACATGGAAATCGTTTGGAAAATGGACAGGGGGCTGGTAGAGTGAGTCAGCCTTCCAGTTAGATGGGATCCTGATGCAGTCTGGCCCTTTTAGGGCCACCAAATTCATCTAAGTACCTGGTTGATGGAGGTGGTTCATATGCTCAGGGGAGCTCTGGGCTCCCGATGCAGAAGGAATACTCAGTCTACGAGCGTCAGGTAAGTGAAAAGTAATCCACTAAACTAAAGGGGAGATTAACTCATGACGACGCATCCTTGAGGTCCCCAAACGAGCCTCCACTTTTTCTGGAAGATCAGGTCACCGGTGCACACTGCCTTCACTCCCTCGGCTCCCAACACATCGCCTTTGTATTACGTAGAACACAGTAGTCAGATCCCGTAATCTGCAACTTGGGTTCCTGGGCACCCCAGAAATATCATTCCCACGGTATTCAACCATCCCATGACAGAAGGGGATTCTGAATTCACACTTACTCTAGCTCACAGTGGGTTTGGTGTGTCTGGGTAGCCGTACAAATTGGATGACTAAAATTGTTGATCTCCACTGATTGTGAGTGAATCATGTAAAGGGACAACGGCTTGATGGTTTAATACATCATATGACTGCTGTGCTTTGGAAAATGTTTGCTGTAGACTGGATGTTCGTGTCACCCCAAAAGTCCTATGTCAAAAACACCAATGTGATGATATTCAGAGGCGGAGCCTTGGGGAAGTAATTAGGATCAGATGAAGTCACGAAGTTAGAGCGTCATGAATGAGATTCCTGCCGCTATGAGAATCAGGAGAGTCTTTGCTTCCTCTCGCTGTTTTCAGCCCTGTGAAATGAGAAGATGGTCCTCAGCAGCCTACAAGAGGCTCCGCTGGAATCCAGCCAGGATCTAGCATCCTGATCTAGGATCTAGCAATCTGGCAGCCTGATCTAGGAGGCTCAGGCTCTAGCCCCATGAGACATAAATTTCTGCCATTATGAACTGCCGAGGCCATGATGTTTTTGTTATAGCAGCCTGAGCTAAGAGCGTCCCACCGCCAAACATGAGACCCTAGGAGAAAACACGCCCATTACATGGACTGCATCAGTTACATGGTAAGAGCGTGTGTGCGTAAAGTGAACCGTCAGGCTCAGCCCCAGTAGGAAAAGCAGATTATACTCTTTAAATCAGAAGCAACTTCAAGATTCTGGCCCGATATAGCATCAATGTGATAGTGGGAACAAACGACTTGACATTCGACCAGCAGAAGAATCTTCTCGTGTTCAGTTGGTAATTTATGTGATGGAAATCACACTGTAGAACCTTACTCAGAGATAAGGAGGGTAGAAAATAAAATGAGTAGGACAGGCTGGGTGGCTCAGTTAGTTCGGTGTCTGCTTTAGGCTCAGGTGGTGATCTAAGCCCTGCTTCTCCAGCTCCCAGCTCAGCGGCCAGGCTGTTTCTCCTTCGCCTTCTACCCCCCCTCTCTCTCCCTCTCTCTCTCAAATAAATAAATAAAATCTTGAAAAAGAAAAGAAAATGAGTAAATTGAAAAGCAGTTTTTCTGCATTCTTTTCTGCACTACTGACTCTTGGAGGGCTCCAAATTTTCTATTTCTGAGTACCTGGAAAGTAACCGGTGAGTCTGACCACTTGATCAGTTTGCACGACTGGACATTACAGAACATTTCTCGTAGGTTAGTAGCGTATTTTACAAAACGGTTTAGTAAAATATTAAATGTAGATTTGTTTGAAAATCACACATTTTGAGTTGAGAAGCACCAGTAATTAGCCTTTCCGTACTTTAAGTAGGAGCACATTTATAATTTCATCGAATGAGGGATGCGTGCCAGGGTGCCAGGCGGAGACTGAGCCCGTGACCTATGTTTGCGTGAATAACTAAATGTTTGCTTTGCCTGGGGATTTATTGGTAATTTAATTTCAGAGCAATTAAGAGAGAATTTGACAATCTCAATTAACCTGATCATCAAGAATATCCCCATACAACAGAGATTTCGCTTAAGAATTTTCTAAATGCGGGCAGCCGCTTGAATCAACACCTTGAAAAAAATGTTCAGAAATCTAAAGCGATGGAATCAGTGACAATATCCCTCCTCCCTAGAAATGTCTGCTATTTTCACATCTTCCCTGTATGGAATAAGTGTTTCATGAATGGTCAGTTATTAAAGTATTTTGTCAATAATCCTACAGACAGGGGGAATTTACTGAGCTCCTACAGCATTTGTTGGGAGAAGTTCTTCACATATGTAAGTTATCTAGTGTAATTCTCACAAACTCTCCCTAAAAGGAGATCTTATTATCCCCCTAACTGCGTAGAACCCAAGACCTCAAACCCTCAAGGAATTGTCCAGAATGGCTAGTGGAGCTAGGACTCCCATGGTCTGAACCCACAGCCTGGCCCCTCCCACCAGCCTGTTTGAAGGGGTTAAGCAAAAATCCACTTTACTTACTCAATGAATCCCTGTTTTGTACCCCAAAATTATTCCAAAGTCATTCCAAATAGATTTAATGGAGTGGACTTTTTTTAAACAATGCCAATTCAAGCTATGTTCACAGGTGCTGAATAAATTTATGTTCCAAATTGGAACATATTATGAGCTCTTGGTGTTCTCCCAAAGCTCTTTAGATTTAAAATGATCTAGAATATTAAAATAGGCTAATCGGATGAAACCAGTTGTCAGATTGTGACATATTCTTCCCTGGGTGTGCATAATAATCACACAGGTAAGTGTCTGTGAAATAGGCTATTATGTATTTGTAGTTTGAGAGGAAGCAAGGGGGTAGAGGCGGTTTTATACTTCAACATTCACAGCTTTGTCTACTCTGGACCAGAATGATGAGTCCACTCTACTCCCTTGAAGTAGATGTCGGCCACATAAGCAGAAACTATAAACTAACAACTCATTCACTCAAAACTCTAGACCTGCTCGTTCAACGTAAAGCCCTGCAAAGAATGGGATTGGCTAAATTCAGATTAAATAAGCAAAGGAAAAGAACTACAGTGATTTTTAAGTCATTAAGACTTTTAAAAAATTCAGTTCAGGCTAACGTGCAAATTTGTTACGTGTGCCGTAAGCCTTTCACTTTTGTCAAGTGCACAGTGAATGACTCTGGGGGGTACAGATTACAGATGGCTTCCTATTAACGCTTCTAGTATTATGACAATATTTTTAATACTTTGAATAAAAGTTTCCACGTTTTATAGGTGTATACCAAACAAAAACAACTCATCAGAATTCCTTCGAGAGTCTCCAAGAGTGCCTTCTTAGAGACGGTGCCAATACCAACTTTTCACAGAAATCTACTCATGCTTAAGTGAGGGTATTGGCCATATGGTTTGCGGAAATATTTGATGCATTTGCATAAGATACACAAGTTTTGGAAGAATGACCATTTTAATCAGGCTGACTAACTGAGATGAGAAGAGCGAGGTGTGACCATCTGTTTAACTTCATCTTGATTTTATTTAGCACCTGCAAAAAAAATTAGATTTGAGCCACTTCTGATCTGAGGCAAGACGAAGAACCTGTCCAGGAATGCCTCCCGGGTCTTCTTCAAGGAAAGGAAAGGTCAGTTACCAACGACACGCGTACACAAGCTGTGTATCCTCTGAAATGTAAGGTCTGTAGTTCTGCAGTTCATCTGATAACTGGATCTTCATTTTAGGGTGCTGCAACAAAATTCAAAACATTCAATACATGTGCTAAAGCTGCTGCTATTCCTGAAGGCGAATACAAAAAAAAAAAAAATTAAAAAAAAAAAACCCAAACAACATGCAATCATCATGTGAAGGAATAAGAAGTGCTTCTAGAACTGATCCATTAGGTGTTTACATAATGGTTATAAATGGGTCCACCATCTTCCCTGTGCAGGACCAAGTCTCTGTGCGTGAATACTGACATGAAGATAAAAGGATTATATCCAAGTTCTAGTTCAGGGCAGAAAGAATGCCTAGGACTGAGTAGGCACCTCAGTACATACCAACTGAATGAATTAAGAACATTCCTTCGTGCTTGGAGGATTTTTAAATATCTACAATAAACATAGTTGAATATATTTTCTTCATCTGTGGAGATTATACTGGGGCTCTTGTCTCGTAGTTCTTGAGATAAATTATTTTATAGACTTTCTGAGGTTGAGATTTTACAGTTTTCTTGCCTTCTTGACTAAATGCCCTTTGGGGACTGCAATTCTCTCTCGCTCCGGGATTTTTGCATTTTCGCTCTCTTCTCATCAGTCCTACTGGAGATTTAATTATTCACCTTCACAGAGGACTCGGTTTCATAGTAGTTCTGTTTTAGGGCTTTCTGTCCTTACGATTCCTTTCTTCCTTGTTTGATTTTACCGAGTCTCCTTTTTTATTCTGGCTTCTTGAGTTGAAAATTCAGCTGGCTTTCAGCCTTCTCTGGTGCACAGTTAAATGCAGAACCTTCCATCTGAGCAATGTTTCGTGCTGCCCCTCACATTGGATATGCATGGCTCTCTCGGTCATTCAATTTTTCTGTACTATTCTTACGATTTCCTCTTTAATCCTAGGGGTGTTTTGGTAGTATGATTTTAGCTTTTTGAAACAAGGGACTTTCTCTTATTACTTAGGTCTAATTTGACTATATTCGTAGTAAGCTTAGACTGTTATTTTCCCCCTACAGATGCATTAAGATATGCAGAGTAGCCTACTACATCATCTTTTTTGGGTAAATGTTCCAGATGGGCTGCAGAGGATGGATTTCTATTTTGATTTGTAAAGTTATATATAGGCCACACATGTATGTGCACACACGTACATACACACACCCACAAACATGAAACTGCTGTGTATCACGTTATTAGTATGTTTTGTACCTTTTTTGTACACTTGAGTTGAAAATTTTCCAGCAAATGTGTTAAAATCTCTGAATAAATTCCCTTTTCCCTCAAATTTTATCAATAGTTGCTCTCTGAATTTTTCAACTGTATCATTCCTAAGTATTGTATCTTCTGATTCATTTTTCCAGTATATTACATTTTTGTCTCTTATGATTGTTTTGAATCAAATTGTATTTCCCTTTAAAATTGCATTTTCGTTCATTTGCTTTATTTTTGCCCCATGTACCTGCACGTTTCCAACGATGTAATTTTCAACCTATCTGAATATTTTTCTATATTGAGCATAGGTCACGTATTACCAGATCGTTTTTCTTTCATCAAATCTGTAAGTTACTCATGTTTCCTATATTCAGTATTCGATTTTTCCTCATTTCTTGTTATTGAGCATAATACATTTTCTTATGCTGCTTTAAAATAGATTTCCTTTTGGCGCGCGTGCGCGCACACACACACACACACACACACACACACACACACACAAAGTATAAAATCAACCACTCTTCGTGATCCCAGTGTAGCTCTTTCTGCCCACAATTCTTGTCCCCAGGCCTTAATAAAAACACCTCTTTGCACTGGACCAAAAAAAAAGGATATAAAATTGATGAATTTCATTTTTCATGTCTGTCTTTCCATAAACTAAAAAAAAAAATCTCATTTAACATAGTTCGTGTATGTATTGTTTACAGAATGATGGTAAAAGACTACCCAAGTACACCCCACCCACAGTCACCAAGGAAACACGAGCAAAGAATCTTGAAAGACCCTGCTCACCCTCCATCTCACATAAATTCATATCCCCACAAGTAACCACCATCTCCAATTTTGTGTTTATCATCGTAGTATTTATATTTGAAGTTTTGCCAGATGTGGTCTGTACCCCTCAACAGTACGTTGCTTCATTTGGATGTTATTGAAACTTACATAAATGGAATTCTACTCTATGTAATGTGGTTTTTTCGCCTACCATCAGGTGTTGGAGAACATCTGTGTGGATACACAAGCGGGTATTGCGTTAACTTTCACTCTCCTATATATTTACCATTTAAGTAAGTCCCAGATTTATTTTGTATTTGCCTAAAAGTGGACATTTGAAGGTACTGGTTTTTATCTTCTTGCTGTTACGAGCCATGTACACACCCTTCTGAGGGCCCCTGTTTTTTTCTAGGACATGTACTATCAAACTCGTCATTCTTGCCAATCTGGGCAGAAGAGAAGCTAGTCTCTGTTAACTTGCATGTGTGTCTCACTAGTTACTAATGAGAGGGAGCCTATTTGTGTGGCCCTCAGCGAAAGGGCATGTTTCAGCGACTGTGGAGAGTTATCCGCAGGCCTGAAGCTGCTACCACGTGAAGGCGCAGAGCATCTCACCTCTCCCAAAAGACTCCTCCCTCTGCATCGGGTGACTGTTCCCTCAACAGGACTGCAGACTGGTCTGTAGGAATTACACACAAGGCGTCTTTCGGTGTCTGGCATCTTTCAGTCAGAAGGATCATTCTGGGGTTTATTTCAGTGACTGTGGGTTATCATCCCTTTTTATCACTGGGTGGCTCTGTCGGTTAAGCGTCTACTTTCAGCTCGGGTCATGATCTGAGGGTCCTGGGATGGAGCCCCGCATTGGGCTCCCTGGTCAGGGAGGAGTCTGCTTCTCCCTCTGCCTCTACCCCTCCCCCTGCTTGTGTGCTCTCGCGCTCTCTCTCTCTCAAATAAACAAATAAAATCTTGAGCATCCTACACTATAACTCAGTCCCGACACAGTCTACCTATAAATGGCATCAGGTTAAGGGCTCAGTCCCACAAGACGGCCCCGCTCTGGACACCCATGTAAGCCTAGATTGTTCCCTGCACTTCTGACCTGCTGTAGATTGTGGAGTTTCCCACAACCCCTTCCCCTTCAGGCTTGATGGTTTGCGAGGAACGCTCACAGAACTCAGGAAAAGTTTACTTACTAAATTACCAGCTTATTATGCGAGATACAACCCAGGAAGAGCCGGGTGGATAAGACGCACAGAGAAGGTATGGGGGCAGGGCGCAGTCTCAATGTCCCTTCCGGGCTCTCCCTCCCTCCCAGCACCTCTGCGTCCACCAACCTCCCTGTGGTTCAGAGCTTCCAAACCACATGGAGGAAGCTCCAAACCACATCCTTTGGTATGTTATGGAGGCCTCATTACACAAGCGTGATTGATTAAACTATTGGCCACTGATGGTTAACTCAACCTCCAGCCACACTCCCTTCCCTGGAGTTTGGAGAATGAGGCCAGAAGTTCCAATCTTCTAACCACATAGCTGGTTCCTCTGGGGTTCAAGGAAAGGGATGGGGGCCCGAGACCAAATAGGTATTTCTTAATTATGAATCACAATATCACAACAGCTTTATGGAGATAAAATTCACACAATATATTAATTCACCCATTTAAACTATACGGTTCAATTGTTTCTCTTACATTCACAAAAATGGGCAAATATGACCACAATCAATTTTATATTTTCATCACTCTGAAAAACTTGCCGTATCGATTAGAAGGCACTATGCCTTTCCCCCGCTCCCCCAAATCCAGGCAACAGCCAATGCATTCATGTCTCTATAGGTAATCTGCCTCTTCAGGATATCTCACATAAATGAAATTATATGTGACTGATTTGCGATATTTTGTGGCTGGCTTCCTTCATTTAGGATCATATTTGCAAGTTTCATCTGTCTCCTAAGAAGTATCATTCCTCATTTCTTTTCACCACCTAGTGATGTTCCCCTGTAATGGCTGTACCATATTTCGTCTATCCATCCTTTTGTTGACAACATTTTGGTTGTTTTCTCTCTTGGCTACTCTGTATAATGCTATATCAATGTTTTGGGGTGGACCTCTTTTCATTCATCACGAGTATCTACGTAGGAGTGGAGCTGATGGCTTGTGTTCCATCTTTGTGTCAAACATCTTGAGGAAGTGACAAGATAGTTTTCAAATAAAGCTGCACCACTTCACGTTTCCACGAGCAGAGTGTGACAGTTGCAATTTCTCCGCGTACAGATGGGCATTTGACTTTTAACAAATGGCCAAATAATTTCCAAAGTCATTGCCCCATTTTGCATTTGCGCCAAGAGAGCATGAGCTTCACTTCCTCTACTACCTGGCCAGCATCTGGTAGTCAATGTTCTAAATTTTACCCATTCCAATGGGTGTGTGGGGGCCCACTGTACTTAGAATCCAGTATTTCTCTTGTAAATAATGATGTTCTCATGGTTTTTTTCCTATCTTCTTAAGGTGGAACCATGGGCCACTAATTCTAGAATTTTCTTCTTTTCTTAAATAAACATTTAGTGCTATAAACTTCCCTGTAATGACTGCATACATTCCCATAAATATTAATGTGTTTTACTTATCATTTGGCTCAATATTTTCTAATTTCCTTTTGGATTTTTCCTTTGACTTATGGATTATTTAGAAGTGCGGTGTTTATGGGGGCACCTGTCTGGCTCAGTCAGTAGAGCATGAGACTCTTGATCTCAGGATTGTAAATCTTAGCCCCATGTTGGGTAGAGATTACTTAAAAGTCTTTAAAAAAAGAAAAGGTAAAAAAATAAAGTGTGGTGTTAATATTTTCCAAGTATTTGGGGGTTTTCAAGATAACTTATCGTTATTGACTTCTACTTTAATTCTGTTGTGGTCAGAGACAAAACTGTGTCTAGTTTCAAAGCTTTCAATTTCTCGAGACTTGTTGAATGCCCCAACATATACAGTTTACCTTGATAAACACACCACATGCACTTGAAGTATATTCTGTAGTTTTGGGACATAGTGTTCCATATCAATTAGATCATGGTGAATAATAGATTTATTGAGAGTCTATGTCTCTACCGATTTTTGTCTAGTTGTTCTATCAGTTGCTAGAAAAAGTATTTTTACTCTCTCCCTATGTTTGTGCAATTCCCTATTTCTCCCTGTAATGCTGTTTGTATTTTCCCTTCATGTACGTTGAGGTTCTCTGAGTAGATACTTACAGAGAGATGTATGTTTGCTATGACTCTCTGAATTGATCTTTTGATCAATCGGGAATTTTCTTGGTCTGATAAAAATTTCAGTCTTGATAATGCATGTATTTGCTATTGATGGAATAATCCCAGCCCTCTTATGCTTATTATTTAGAAAGCATACTTTTTTCATCCATTTCCTTTGAAATATTGTGTATATTTAAATCATTTTTTATAGACAGCAAACAGTTGGTGCTTACTTACTTCCTTATCCATCCTGATAATCTCTGCCTTTTAAGTGGAGTGTTTTAATCCACTCCATTTAGTGTAATTATTGATATGATCTAAGTCTACCATTCTATTAAGTTGTTATTCCCTGTTTTGTTGTTGTTGTTTCTCTCTTCTCTCTTTCCTCATCACTTTTAGATCACATGTTTTGAAATCCTATTTTGAAAAAAAAGTCAGCTGTTTAGCTGCCCAGATTTGCATTTTTAAATGGTTGCTTCCGGGATTACAGTATACATCCTTAACTTTTCAGACGCACCCTTACTGTAAAAGACAGAAATATGCAACTGTATTCACCCATTTGCCCTCTTCAGCCACTTTTTATTCTTTACTTATCATATGTATTACATACATACTTGTAAATCTCACAAGGCAGTGTTATTTACTTTAAAAGATCGTATAAAAAAGTAAAAAATAAAATTAAAAATCATACACTTTTAAAGAAATTGGGAAATAATGCCTTTCATGGTTGCCCCCAAACTCCCCATTTCCAATGGCTTTTGTTTCTTCCTGAAGACCCACATTTCCTCTGGCGGGACTCTCCTTCTGCTCAACTTACTCTGTTCAGCATTTCTTGTAGTGCAGGTCTCTTGGTAATGAATTCCTTGAGTTTACCTTTTTCTGAAATTTGTCTTTATTTGTTCTTCATTTTAAAAGGGTAGTTTTACCAGACATCGAACTCGGAGTTAATGCGTGTGTTGTTTCTTCTTTTCCAATTTAAAATGTTTTCCACCTTCTCATGGCCTCCATGGCTTCTGATGAGAAATCTGTCTTGATGGAGATCATTCCTCCTGTGCAGGACTTGTCATTTTTCTCTTGTGGTTTTTCTCCTTATGTTTCAATGGCAGCAGTCTGTCCATGATGTGCCTCATCATGATTCTCTTTGATTTTATCCTATGTGAGGTTCACTGAAATTCCTGAGTCCGTCAATTCCGTCTTTCACCAAATATGGGAAGGCTTTGACCGTCATCTCCTCGAATATTTTTTGTCTGGTTCTCACTCTCCTTTTGCTCTAGAATTCCTCTTGCTCTCTGTCACCTTTCCTTCTAAGACTCCTATTACACAGTCCCCTAAGATCCCATCCGTTTTTTTCCCTACCATCTTCAAATTTGGTATTTCCTATTGATCTATCTTCAAGTTTACAGGTCTTTGTTCAGTCATCTCTAACTTGCAATGATGTTTTTCTGGTGAATTTATTATTAAAGCTACTCTATCAGTTCTGCATTTTCCATTTGGTCCTTTTTCATATTCTCTATTTCCTTATTGTCATTTTTTGTACTTTCATTTGCTGTGAGTATATTTTTCCTAGCCCACCAAGCATAGTTCCATTACTGCTTTAAAGTTTTTATCTGATAGCCTCTTAATTATAGAGAACAAACTGAGGGTTGCTGGAGGGGAGAAGGGGGTGGATGGATGAAATAGGTGATGGGGACCGAGGAGGGCACATGTGATGAGCACCTGCTATTTGCAAGGGATAAATTACTAAATTCTACACCTGGAACTAGCCTTACGCTGTATGTTAACTAACTGGAATTTACATAAAAACTGGAAAAAATAAAGTTCTTATCTGATAACTCCAACCTGGGCTCACCATAGGGCCAATATCAATTAAGTACATTTTCCTTTGAGATGAGGTCCGATGTTCCTGGATCTCTGTAGGTCAGGCAATTTGGGATTGTATCCACCAGGTTGTGTATATTCTGAACACTTTATCATTGCTCCGAAGAGTGTGCACGTTCTTGTCTTAGCGAGCCAAGGACCTCACCTGACTCTTGCATGTACAAGAGTCACATTGGTGTCACCCAAGACATAGATTTTTATGTCAGCCTCTGTTGGATCTGCTATCAGTTTGCCCCATGCAAATGGGGCTCAAAGTCAAGCTGGAGCCTTGGCTGCACTTCTATTCACAATCAGATGTCCCTACTTTGTCCTCCTCCTTCCTGGGGTTCTGTCCATCTCCAGTTGCTCTGGCTCCTCTGGACTTCTCTCCCTGGTTCCTCCAGCCAGAGTCTTACTTGCCCAGGGTGCCTGCTGCCTCACTGATGAGACGGGTAAAAAAAACATGGAAATGTGTTCTGTACCCATCACCTGCCCCACATCCAACTCCCCTCCAAAGCCCGCTTATCCCTGCCCAGTCCCCAGTGCCTTCAGATAATAGGTTTTTAAATCTTGTCAGGCATTAGGTATTATTAGTGAATTTAAGGTCCACAGAAAACCCTAATAAAATCCCCTACGCAATGCCTCTTTGTGTCTTTTATGCCCTTACTCCTTTGTCATTTTCCTACACACACACAAAAATATACACACACATATGTCCCTCCACTATATATCAACCCTTGTTGATTCGTTGTGTTTCAAATATTTTCTTCTAATTTATGACTTGCCTTTTAATTTTTTATGACAAGCAGCATTTTTTAAATTGAACACGATCAAATGTCTCAGTATTTTACCTAATGTTGTGCATTTTTTTGTTTTTAAAAAA
The DNA here is from genome assembly GCA_028646535.1 of Procyon lotor. Classification (NCBI taxonomy): domain Eukaryota; kingdom Metazoa; phylum Chordata; class Mammalia; order Carnivora; family Procyonidae; genus Procyon; species Procyon lotor. The sequence continues at coordinate 406,300 of CM053611.1, forward strand.
TACTTCCCAAATCTCATCACTAGGTCGATACTTTGCTCTGCATTATTCTAAAATTTCAAGTTTTGTATTTTACATCTAAGACTTGAATCAGACTGGAATTGATGTTTACATGTGATGTGAGGTGGGATCAAATTAGATTGGATTTGGGTTTTGGTTTTCTGGATGGATAACCAAAAGCCAGATGTTATTTACCACTTACTAAGAAGTCGATCTTTCTCCACTGCTCTGCTGTGTCAACTCTCTACCCAGCCAGCGGTCTATAAATGAAAAAGTCAATTTCTAATGGTCTATTTGTCTATCCTTTGTCAATATCACAGCCTCCAGATGAGCCCAATCCAAAAAATACAGAGGTCCACGGACACCCAAATGCTTGCAAAATAAACTCTGCCACCTTTAGGACTTTGCCTAGAGTTGGTTGGCTCTGCACGATGTGGTTTGATCAAGAACCTCAAAGGGCTCATAGCCTGATTAGGAGACACAAGGTAAAAGCTTTCTTCTCCAATTACAAATAAACAGAAGCAGAGATGATCTTCCCTTAGGAAATGACTGGACCTCTTTCACCTTTGACTTCTTATTTTTAAAATGCCAACAATAATGCATTCAAACTTGAAGAGTTGGTATAAAATTTAACTTAGAAAACAGACGTGAGAAGGTGTGACTAGACACCTAGTGGGATAGCAGAATAGCACCGACTGTACAGAAGCAAGGACTCAGCTCCCTAAACAGGATAGAGTCCTCTGGGGCAGATACTACAGAAATCGGCCCCCTCGGTCCCATTACAATCCCCTTCTGTCTTGACTTTCAGTGATCCCAAAACCACATTTGCAGGTTTCCCAGGCACGAAAACTACTCAGGCCACCTGGCTTCTGCCAATTATGCAAAACTCCACCAAGAAATGAGTGACTGATAGGAGCTAAGAGCCAGTGTCCTTGCATGGAAGACGGTGAAAGATGTCTTCTCGGCGGAGACACTGAAGTGTCCCTAGGAGTCCCAGCTGAATAGCTTTCGAACCATGTTTTCTACATCTTCAGAACACAGCCTGACCTTTGTACTGTTTTCATTTGTTCCACTAATGTTTGCAACGCACCCACTGTGTCTCAGTACCACTTCCGTGTTTGGAAGACAGTAGTTAAAACCCGACAGAGATCCTGCTCCCTTGGGCTTCCATTTCAGCAGGTGAAGACAAATACGCAACAGAATAAATCAAAAATTAGAACAGTACAGGAGAAGGTGGCAAGTGCCCCGGAAAAATACAAGGTAGAGTCAGGAAGAGGGATCAAGGGTGGTGAACGGAGTGAGGGGCTGCAGTTGTTAAACAACGGGTTGGCTTGTGCTCGTGGCGCAGGTGGGACCTGAAAGGAGGTTTTAAGGAGGGCGAGAGTGGTGCGTGAACAAGTAATCTTGTAACGCTGGAAAAATAAAATAAAAGTATTTGGGGAAAAAATAGAATAGAATAGAATAGAATAGAATAGAATAGAATAGAATAGAATAGAATAGAATAGAATAGAATTAAATTTAAAAAAAAAGGGGGGGAGAGAGTTGCCCGGGTGGATGTCTTGGGGAGGCTCACTCCGAGAGGCGGGAGCCCCCGCTGGCTGGGAGGCAGGCCATGTGGCCGCAGCAGGTTGGGCCTGGAGCAGGGGAGACAGGAGCTGTTTTGGGCGCAGCTTCTCAGACTAGGCGCCTGAGGTCCAACCACAGGCAATGGCTGAGCTCTGCAGCCTGATGCCACATCTGGCTCTGCTCCCTGGACCACCTGATTCTCTGGACACCTGCCCGCGGCAGCTCCATGTTCGCTCCTTTGGAAGCCCCCCCCCCAGCCACCCCCGTCCACACCATCAGATACTCTCCAGGCTCCCTGGCTTCCTGCTCAGCCCCAGGAAGAGAGCGGACTTGGGGCTGCCAGTGTCCCGGGAAAGGGTGGGACTTGCTGACCCTTGAGGCTTCGGCTCTCAGCTGGGAGACGCTCACCCTGTAGAAAGGGGTGCTGCAGAGGTGAGTAAGGAGACGGAAGAGAAATGATTATAATCTGCATTTTCCACCATTAGGTCAATCAATGGTTACAGTCCCCATTATCCGATGGCGTATGTGTCGCACGTGAAACTGTCCCACCGACCGTGATCTGTAGGCAGTCTTGTCAAAGTGTGAGTTCGCTTCCATCGTTAAGGTAAGACGTAAACGGACTCAGCAAGTTACTGCCCCTAACGAGCCAGGATTTCTCGCCCTCAACCCCAGCCCGGGAGTAAACACTTCTGGGTGTGATTCCAGAC
>CM053611.1:409069-442388 GCA_028646535.1 Procyon lotor
CATTTGCTAAAGAGGACCTGCAGATACCCGAGGCCTTGCCAATGTCAGGCCGAGATTGTTTTTCCCTCTAGCAAGGTATTAACATAGTTGCCAGATTCCAGGAGAAACGTTATGCGTCCCACCCAGGAGTGGGGGTAGGGGGAGGTCACTGGCGTGTCAGCTTCTGTTTGTCCTCGGCTTGCCTTCTGTTCCCTCAAAGTGGCAAACAGTCTAAATGCCTATCAACACGGGGACGGTAAAATGCCTTCGATTTCTTCGATTTGGTCATGATTCCGATGTGGGGGTGCCCCCCAGGCCGGCTGCGTGTGCTCCAATCCAGCTCCGCTCTGACTGTGGCCCTGGACGCGGGGCAGACCCCACAGGCTCAGGGCCCAGTCCCCTAACCCCGCCCCCAGCACACGCACTTCAGACCCCATCAAGGTCCCGGTGGTCCCCTGGGCTTCTGAGCGACAGATGGGACACTGGAGGCTCCCACGTGCCCCCCTAGGGGTCATGTCCTTTGCCAGCGGCTCACAGAACTCATGTTACTCACTGGATCACGGGTACAACATTCTCATGAAAGGGTACAACTCAGGAAGAGCCGGAGGGACGGAGCTGCCTGGGGTGAGGTGCGGGGAGAGCGCGAGCAGCGCTCCTCTGTCCCAGGGTCCCCACGAGCTCGCCGACCCGGAACCTCCCCCAACCCCTTCCTTTGGGGCTTGACAGGGTCCTCAGTGCACAAGCAAGATTGATTAAATCATTGACCGTGGTGATTGATCCAACCTCCGGCCCCGCCCCTCTCCAAGGGGTCAGAGGGGGAGGGGCTGAAAGTTCAGCCAACTGAGGGACGGGTTGGTTCCCATGGCAACCAGCCCAGCCCCAGGTGGGGCCCAAAGGCCGGTCCTTAGCCTAACAAAACACACCTTGATGGCCCTGATCACTTGGGGAACTCCTAGGGGTTTGGGAGTCTGAGCCCGGACCTGGGAAACCCGGCCTACAGTCCTGCTGTGAATCACGTTTTCACGGTACCCGCTCCCCTGGGTCGGTCGGTCCTAAACACGGTCCTGGAGGGGGGCGCCCGGGGGGCTCAGGGGGTGGGGCCTCTGCCTTCCGCTCGGGTCATGGTCTCAGGGTCCTGGGATCAAGCCCCGCATCGGGCTCTCTGTTCACCAGGGAGCCTGCTTCCCCCTCTCTCTCTGCCTGCCTCTCTGCCTGCTTGTGATCTCTCTCCCTCTGTCAAATAAATAAATAAAATCTTAAAAAAAAACCAAACCACCATCATGTAGAGTCACATCTATTGATATTTTATAACGAAAGACTCAGGTTCCAAACAGTAAGTACAATTAGACTGTAGTAAATCCAGGAAAAGGAGAAAAAAATGGAAAATCTGGTACGATCTCTAAGGCCGGTTAGTGCAGCACGGTGCCTTGTTTTCTGTCTTCCCCCTTATTTTTTTTCACCGATATTTAGAACGAATATACACTTTATCGAAAATATTTAAGCAGCTATGATTTACGTAATATAGAGACATTGGGGTTGGGGGGGCGCAGTCCCCGGGGGGCCTGGGAACTCGCATCCTGCTGCTATTTCAGCTGCCAAGACATTTAGGAAAGTCATTTAACCATGTGAGCCTGAGTTGCCCCACAAAAATAAAGAGGTTTTCGAGTTTGTTAATGGTTTTTGGGGTTTTTTTTCGAGTTCGCTAATGGTTATATAATTTGGACTGAGGGCCGTATCTCACTGTATTATCTGCCCACCCGGCAGACAGCCACTGGTTGCTGACAAAACCCCAAGACAGTGAAACACGGACCCTGAAACCAGAAAGGAATTTATTCCCGTGAGGCTGACACCAGGAAGACGGCCGGCCAAGAATCCTTGGTCTCCAAAGTGCTGAACGTACTTTCAGGTTTATAGAAAGAAGATGTGGGCCCGTGTCATGGACAGAGAAGGTCACAGGGAGCATTGTCCTGGGGTCACTCGTGGGCGGGGTCTTCCTGGCTCAGGGCAGTCCTGGATACTCGAGGGGGGAGTTCCAGTTCATCCTGGGACGCTTGGCCTTCAGGCCTGGGAAATTTGAACCCAACTGGCAAGTGTAGGGTCCAAATGGAGGCAGCCGAAGCCCTCTGTCAGAGTGGGGGGTCCTGGGGACTAGCTCCCCTGGCGAGGAGGGTGCAGCCCCGGGAACCGGGCCATCTTCAGATTGGGTGGCGGAGAGCCTGGTGGGGCAGGCAAGGGAAGCGCTCCTTGTCTCTCCAGCCGGAGGATGCAGGGGAAAGGGGCCTGGGGAAGCTCAGCCTGGTGCAGACGTGCAGGAGGAATCAGAGCTTGGGGAGTACTGGCCCAGGACTCGGGAGGCCGTGGCCCAAATCTGGGCACGAAGGACCGGAAACAGGCCGAGTCCACAGTCCTAGGCAGGATGATGCGGCCCTCACCCCATCCCCGCAGGTACAACGCTCAGGCTCAGGTGTGCAAGTGGGGAGTCTGACTCGCTGCTTCTGAACTCCTGGACACAAAGTGGCTGCCTTGCTCCCCCACCCGCACCCCGAGCCCCCGTCATCCTTGCTGCACACATCTTTTCTCAGTGTCTTCCTCCCGGGGAAGGAGGGGTCTCCGATACACCCAGGCCGTGGGGGAACAGGATGGGCAGAAATGGGGAAGGGAGCATGCTCTCCAAGTGAGAAAAGGACTTTAATCCAGTTTGATTTTCAGGAAAGACCCTTACTTCATTACGGAAATGAAAAGCTTTTTTACATTCCCACCTGGGGAGTGATAAAAAGCATCTACCTGACCAGGAACCATGGGAGTTCCTAACAAGGAACCGAGCCAGCAGGCAGAGTCTTAAATCTATGCGCACAACCCAGAGATGATGAAAACAAGGCCTTTTCCTGGGTATTGTTTCGTGGGATTGGCTGCAGTTTCAAAATTTGTATGTCTCATTAGTAGCACAATGTTCTACGCTTACCCCCTCGTAAATATTTTTGCAAGATAATATTTAACGATAACGGTATTTTGCTCACTGGATTGTTCCCCATCGACAGCTGGGAGCTGACCTCTTACTCGCCCAAAGCTGAGCAAACAGCGGTGGTGGATATTCTCATCGGCCGCATCTAAAAACGCCTTCCTTTTGAAAGCTGGTGTGAAAGAGTTTCCTCCACCCAATCCCCCACCCGTCCTCCTGAAAAAAAAAAAAAAAGTCTACCAAAATGAAATTTCGCTTCTGACAAATCCTTTTTTCTGCCTTTTCTGATCATAGACAGTTGGCATTTGCCACCTTTCCCTCCTCGTCTCTGTCCCTCACCCCCAAAACCCTGTCTGGAAGCGAGGCTCAGGGGACGGAGCACTTTTGTGTCTCGCTGTCCTGTGCGGACAGAAGGTTACTCCCTGGGAGTCCAGACGCCCCGGTGCCCTTGCGACTGGCCGCACAATGTGGCTCGTGGCCACCTCCCCTCCCCGGGGCCTCGGGTCCTGGGTGTCCGAGGAAGAGCCGGGAAGGAAACCATTCAGGTAGCAGAGGATTTTTCCACCATCGCAGGCAAGGATTGCAGGCAGAAATTTTACAAAAGACCTTGCCCGAAGATCTGGAACCTCTCAGGCTAGCTCTGAGATCTAAGGCTGCGTCCTCCACGGGCTTGGACCTTCCGGGGACAGACCTGAAGCCGAGAGCCCAGCGCGCACACGGGGTGCCAGCGGCCCGCCACTGTGGGAGTTGGGGGTCCCTGCCGCATGGAGAGCCCAGGAGAGGCGTGTGGCCTCCGTACCCGGAGCATTTGTTTCCTGAACACCGGGCGGCCGCAGTGTGACCCACGGGGTCCTGGAGAGCTCCCCCTCTCAGAGAAGTCAGCCCTAGGGAGCACTTGTGGTTGGTTTCCTTCTATTTATAGGGAACCCACTGCCTAGAAGCGGGGATGCGGATTCCAGTCCATAGGCTACGGAGAAGGAAAAGTTCCCAAAGTGGCTCGATGACTATTTTTAAAGTCACAGCTAATAATTTACCGTCTGACGCCCTGGGGCTCGCCGGGGCCTAAAAATAGTTGTTCCTGACTCAGGGACAGGGTCAGGGAGCAGGGTTGACAGCAGGGGAGCCGCAGCGTGCCCTCCCAACCACCAGGAAGAACACAACAAAATTGAATCCAACCGTCCGAGATTTGATTTTTAAAAGATGGATGTGACAGTCGATTTTCTATTCATTAGATTTGTAAAGGTATTTTAAGGATAGAAATAAAATGATAGCCAGCCGGATGCGTTCTTTGGGCTTAAGGCTGAGTCTAAAATCGCATTAGCTCACCTTTTTAGCAGTGGTTTAGCGACATCAGAGAACCTGGGTAAAGCAAATGGCCCACTTAGGGCTGACAGCTGACCCTCAGCCCAGCTGACGGCACCGTGATGGGGTCAGGGGCCCCCCGGGGGACCAGCCCGGCCACAGGCAGTCTTGAAACTTGGGCTTCTCCAACGCAGGGCACTCTGCTGCCCGCATGATGTGGAAGGAAACAGACTGGAGGGCTTTCCTTTCTCCCCAGCGCAAAAGCGGAGATCATTTGGAACTTGTCCAAGGACTGAAAACAGCTCTGTCCAAGTGCTTTTTTGATAGCCGATATTTAACAAAGGAGCTGAAATTTCTTTGTACGTATGGGCTTGAATTTTTAAGGAATATTTGATTCACGTTTCTAGGCTGAGAACGTCTTGTGCAGAACGCAGGAAAGGAAGCTCAGACGGGAGTGCCCAGTATTTTCTGTTCTTGTTTTTGTTTTGTTTCTACTTTTGCTACTTTTCCTTTGACTTCTTTCTGGCTACTTTTAAAGTCACATTTATTATGCTCTTCTGTGGATACATCTGACTACCCGTCTACCCTTCTATCTATCAGTCGATCGATCGATCTTGGGATGGAGAAATTAAATGGGGGGGAGGGGCTCAAGTTGCAAGTGGATTGCTTCCTTCACCTTCCTATTAATGTATTTTAAATTCTCAGCTACGTGCAATAGAGTCCTGAGCCTAAATACACAGTGAAATGAAGGTTCAGACCTCGTGGCAAGATATTAAGGTGGGGAGGGCAGAAAGAGAGAAAGCATGAGTAGTTTCATTGACACTACGGGACAAAATCTTTATCCCCAAACAGGAGAGAATGCTTGTTATTTCTAAGTATGTTATTTCTCTGCCTTAACCTTAGTTGAGGTGACAGGTACACACAGAAATCACCTTTGTACAGAGGAGATGGTTTGTGATAAAGAAGACACACTTCTCCCTCTGACACACACACACACACACACACACACACAAGGACCCCCTCTCCACCACCCAGAAGTGAATCAGAGGCATCTGTTGGAATCCAGCCTCCAGGAACTGGTCATGGGAAGGCGAGGGGTGTGGGACACAGGCTGGTGGGTCTGTCTTCCTGGCCGGTGGGCAGACGTATGCTTCCCGCAGTCCGGTTTCCTTTGATATCTGAGATCAGACCTAACAGCCAGGCTGTGGAGCTTTCAGACGGAGGCTTAGGGAATCCTGTGCTGTTTCCCGACTTTCTGTGTGTTTTCACTCAAACGGAGAAAAACGGGGAGACAAATGAGTGCAATCGGGCTGTGTTGGAGCCAAGACTATGAGGCCATATTGTTTGATTTTATAAGGAAATCCTGCAAGAGTCTCACATTGAAACTAAGCTTAGGGACCAAGTACTTTATCAGGTCTGTTTTAGGACGACAAATACAGTATTTTACCAAATTAACACCATGGGGGAGGGGGAGGCGAAGGAAAATATGTCCTGTGCATTGTAGAATATTTAAAATGGCTTTGAGTGGTAGAGATTGAGAAGATTGCAGTAATCAGTCGTCGCGGTGGAGGAAGACGTCTGGTGGTATGGATTTTCTTACATGAGGACAGGTGTTTCCCTTGTGGTGTAGTCCAGGCACATTAGTCCCCAATTTTTATTAATCAGTAAGACATTTGGTGCAGATGAAGAGAATTTCAGGAGTTATTTTAGAATGTTTTTTTTCCATTAAATTTACTCATACAGTCTTTTCTTTTAAAGATCTTATTATTTATTTATGTGTGTGTGTGAGAGAGAGAGGAGTACAAGTGGGGGGCAGGCAGAGAGAGAGGGAGAAGCAGGCTCCCTACTGAGCAGGGACCCTGGGATCATGACCTGAGCCGAAAGCAGACGCTTAACCACCCAGGTGGCCCCATATAGTCCTTTCCATAAATATATATATATATATTTTTTCCATTGTAACACAGTATATATCTAATAGCAGGAACTTTTTCTCACCTAAGTTAAAAATAACACAGACTACCTTCCTTAAGATTAGTCCTCATCGTAAAAGATTTTAGGAGTGTTAGAATAGGTAAATCTTTTAGAAATACGTCTTGTATCGTCTCTAATTTGATCTCATCTTTTCACCCTTCGTATGAATAGAGCCTCGTTCTAACAAAAAATAAACAACACCACCAAGGCACTTGGGCTGAGTTTAGGTTTCAGAAATTGGAATCAGCCAGTTTTCTCAAGAATACATCCCTGTGGTCTCTGACATCCTTTCAACTGGAAAGAGGCGGAAATTGGCCCAGAAAATTGCAGAGGGTCAGGCAGGATGCAGGAGAGAAACCCCAGCACTGAGCGTCCGTGTTCTATGGAAACAAGCCTAGAGGTGAGGGGGAGCAGGTGCTTGGAGAAAGTCCTGCCAAACTGCCTGAGCCTTAGAAAGGCCTGGGCTGGGGGGCGGGGGCGGGGGGAGGGGGCTCTGTTTTTAGACTGTGCTTATGTCATTCATGCAATCTTTCCCATTACGAGGTAGTCGGGATCATAAAAACCATTCCGAGGACTCAAGAAAACCATCCTGTTTTAACGTCGATTTCTTGTGAGGACTTTTTTCTTCCAGATAGTCTCAAGCAAGAAGCAGGCTGCCCATAGACCAGTTCAGGGATGACTGGCAAGCCAACAAGAATGCTCTTGATTTTTTATTTATTTTTTTTAAAAAGAAGAAGAAGAAATCTCATCAGAAAGCAGTTTGAAGACTTAGAACAAGAACAAAAGGTCATGCAACATAATCAGATCCTGGGAAAGACGAGACCTTTGATGGGCAGAGTCCTGGGAGATAGGGAGCAGGTGTTCAAGCTGGAGGCTGATGGAACGCTGAAGAATCTCTTGCCCAGTCTCAGAGAAGAGGGAAGAAAACTTTCTGGGATGAGAGGTTCGCTCGGGCCGGACGGAGCTGACCTGGGAACACCGAGGAGAGTCTGGTCTCCTCTTGTCTAGCAAGCGACTGTTGGAATGTTTGCCACCCATGCATTTTCTCTTTCAGACCATGCAATGGGACGTCCAGAATAAGAGGATCCTACAACACCCTAACCAGTGACTCTCAGCTGGGGACCGTTTGGGTCCCCCCACCGGCGGGGGGCGGAATGCTGCCTAATGTCTGCTGCATGACGTCAAAACTCGGGGTGGGTGCTGCCAGCATCTAGCGGGTCACCTAGTGGGTCAGGGCTGGGGGTGAGGCTGAAACACCACAGTGCACAGGGCAGCCCCCAACCCGCCCCGCCCCCCACCCCAACAGAGAATTATCTGGGCTGAAATGTCAATACGTCGAGGCTGAGAAAACATAACCCAAACTATTCGGCATGAAATGGATCTGATGTCTTAAATTTATGTATGTTATATATAAATTCCCTTATGCATATCAGACTACACGGAGAGATTTAGGGTTCTTAATGAATCTTAGCGTTGTATGAACTCAAGCACTGCTCTGGAGTTGGGTCAGATCTTGTAAAGCAGTATTTTCTTGGCTACGTTCCTGAAAATGGAGAGGATTATAAAGATAACCTTTCGATTTGCAGGGAGCGACTGCCCGGCCGCACGCACACGGACTACTAGCTCTGGGCGACCTCTGAGGCTCGGTTTCCTCATCCGTCCCAGGGTGAGAGAAACACTATGTAGTTCAGAGCTTCCCGGGGTATTAAATATTATAAAACACTCCTCTTCACGCTGTGTGCACAAGAAACCCTGATACCTATTTGCTAGAATTCTACAGTATTTAGCGTCTTACCTGGGTTATTACACAGACACAAACAGACGTTCAGAGTGACCGACTGAGAGAACAGATCAACACAAGATCTTGCGGGTTGATTAACATAAATCCACAAAATCACCTACATTTGCAACAGGAGCTATTTTCTCCAGGCCCTCATCCCAAACTGTGAAGGGAGCATGGGTGGCGAGTGCCGAGAGGAGGAACCCACGTCTCACGGGCATCCTCTGCAAGGGCCGCCGTGAGCAGCGACCACCACTAAACCCGTGTTGGCCACGAAGCAAGTCCCTTCTTGAGCGACGCCCAGGACAAGACCCTCGCCTCCTGGAGGAGTCTTTGCTCTCTCCCCAGTTCTCTTCGTGGAGTTTGAAACTTAAACGCGGCCTTGCCAGGCTTCCTTGGCTGTGATTCGTGCAAGGCTGTTCCTAGGATCCTAACGCATCCTCCTGCTGGCTGAGTCATCAGCTGTGACATCAGGTTTTATCATCCTGCCTGCAGATGAAAGGGCCCAGGAGGCTGACGGAGCCGTGAGCCTCCCCACTGCCGTCTGGGGGCCGCGGACAGCGTTGCGTGAGCTCGGATACCCGGGCCCCCGGTGATCCAGGCGTGCGATGGGCAGACGCAGCTGTCTGAGTCTTCATCTGGGAGGGGGCATGGAAAGGGGGCAGCCACAGTGCACACACAATGGGGTCGCCTGTCTGTACTCATCACTGTAGAAAGACTCCGGGGGGAGGGGCCGTTTTAGGGTCCCCAGGACCCTGGACCACCTCCCACCGGAGATGCTCCCAAACCAGCAGCCCTGGGCTCATGTCACTAATTTAACAGAAATGACACACGTCTCTCTGAATGACGGGTCACAAGGCAAAGAGTACGGCTGAGCCTTGGAGTGCCTGACGGTAGAAGGTCCTGGGGGTCTGTGACCCGGATGATCTGTAAGTCCTGCCCTTTCGATGGACAGGCAGACAGACAGATGGATGTGCCCATCTAGGCTGTATCCCCAGGGCCTCCAGCTCTGGCCATGGCTAACGACTCCTGGGGGCCCGGAACCAGGGGGGTCTGCCCTTCCCCGGCAACCACGTTCCCCTCCGTAGCCACGCTCCCTCAGACTCCTAGCATTTCGGTTTTAAAATGCCCATGCTGTGCGTGTGAGAAGAAAGTCTCAGTTACTCAAAAGTAGACAGCAAAGGACAAAGATGACCTGCAGCCTCTGGAAGCAAGCATCTCGCACAGGTTCCCAGTCCTACAGCTGAGCAGGGTGCCCGCGGGACTGCGGAGTGGACGTTCCAAGAAGGAAAGTCAAATGACAGACGAACATCACCCAGACTGAGGACAAGGGACATCTGCTCGACAGGCTGCCCGCGGGCCTGGGCCTGTTCTTTTATCAGTGGACAGTGTTTTCCTGGAAGGGACCTACAGGGGACAGTTGTCCTTGGTCAGGGGCCCCAGTGTGGGGCGTCTCTGTGTCTACCGGAGAAAGCCCGTTCCATACAGGACAGGGACGCCTCCTTCTGCGTTTCTATTAGGAACTTGAAAACCCAGATGGTGTGAGCAAGTGCTTTTTTAATTTCCCTAAGAGGGAAACTTCCCCTGGACAGGAGAGCAGAGTTCTCGAACAGCCCGCACGGATGCAAGAACACCCTTCTCTAAAAGACACACATCAGAGCCAGCAGGACGCCGCTCCCCTTACTCCTGGGGACGGAAACCGTCCTCCCCGTCCCAGGAGGTCCCGGCCGGCTGGGCGCCCCGCTCAGGTCCTCGGGTCTGACCGAGCTCCCCCGGTCCTGCCTCTCCTCACTCTCTGCACGTCCGTCCACGGAGCCGCTCCCGGCAGTGAAGCACACTGGGGAAGGGAAGCGCGCTCCAGGGGGTGATGGACCAGAGGGTGGAGGCTCCCACTGCTCAGCCCTGTCTTTATTGAAACTATCTGTTCTCATTATTTCCATCCATGGTGTTATTCGGTGTATTCTCTGAAACTTTAAGCAAGTGGAGTCGTGCAGAAAACGCAGTAAATAAGTTAAATGAGATGAAGAACAGATAATGCCGTGTTTCCAGACGTAAGAACAACCGTGAGGTCAGAAGGGGCCTGGTCGATGCTCCTCTAGTCGGTGCTGCTGAAGCCACTGGCTGGTCCCCCGGGCGCGGTCCCCGGAGACCAGGTGTCCCTTCAGCGCGGGAGCCCGCTCTGTCCTTCCACGCCTGCCGGCAGCCGACTGTCACCCCTGCCACGGAGCCGCCGTGGAGCCTGGCCGACGACCCCGGGTGCACACGCGCGGGGGGCTGAGCCGATGCCCTTCTGCGGGGGCCAGTGCAGCAGCAGGGCCCAGAGCAGACCGATGGTGGCCGCACACTGCACGGCTGCACCCGGGCGACTGCCTGAGGACACGGAGGACCGAATGCCGTGTCCCCGTGTGTGGAGGCCGGACCCCCAAGGGGATGGTCTTAAGAGAAGCAGACTGCAAGAGGGAAGGAGGTCATGTGGGCGGGGTCCCCAGGGAGCTCCCTGGGCCTTCCCCCCACGCGAGGACACAATGAACTGGGAAATGGGGTCTCGGCCGATGCTGAATCTGCAGGTGCCTGGATCTCGGACTCCAGCCTCCAGAGCAGGGGGAGCAAACGTCTGGTGTTCGTAAGCTCCACCGTGTGCGGTGCGCATTACAACCTTGCGGCGTGCCTGCACCCCTCGATCTTGTCTGCCCAGCTCTCACATGGTTAGGCTTTGGAACAAGGGGGGAAAACCTCAGTTACTGCCGAAGCTTGTGGTTTATCATCGTGAGCAGTGAATGGCAATTCTAAGGAGCATTGTAGTGACTCCCCTGCCAGTACCCACAGCAGGGGACTTTCCCTGTCCTTGTCCAGACGTCCCTCGGCACCAGGACGGGCGTCCTGCAGCTGCCCATCTCTTAGAGCCCACACTGTGGTTCAGGCAGCAAAGCATGCTTATTGGGGCCCCCGTGACATACGTAGGTTAAATCAAGTAATATTCATTTATGAGAGATATGCAATTATTTCCAGATGAAAAGAGAGGCCCCAATGCCCTGCCCAGGGCCAAGGTCAAGGTGGTGGCAGAATGGGAACCCAAGCCCAGGTCCCTGGGGCTCCCTCCCCACACAGCCAGCTTCCGAGCTCTGAAAATCACAGATAAGCACACTCCCTCAAAAACCTCAAGAACCCCTTGGAAGATGTGATGTGAAGGAAGAGGGGACAAGCCCTGCAAATCTGTTCTTCCTTCTGCCCCCGGCCCTGTGCCCCCACTCTCTCTGGAGCCGGCGAGCCGTGTGCATCACATCCCGACCCCCCGAGGTGGAGAAGGTCCGGGGCTGGGGTGCTCCATAGTTCCCTGGGTGTGGGGCTGGGGTGCTCCGTAGTTCCCTGGGTGTGGGGTCCCGTGCCCTCCCCTGGCTCATTTCCCAGGCGTCCGAGCCAGGATGCACCTTGTACCACTGGGATGGTTGGAAGGTGCAAATCTCAGGCAGGACAAGGCTCTGCGGCCGGATGCAGAACTCACATTTCATATGCTCCTCCTTGTCCTTCTGCAAAGTGAGATTAACTGAGACAATGAATTACACAAAACACTAAAAGGGTTGGGGGCCCCTGGGGGTCCCAGTCGGTCAAGTGTCCGACTCCTGCTTTCAGCTCAGGTCTGATCTCAGGGTCGTGAGATCGAGCCCCGCGTTGGGCTCTGTGCTCAGTGCGGAGTCTGCTGGACATTCTCTCTCCCCCCTTTCCTTCTCCCCCTGCTCCTGCTCTCTCTCCCTGAAAACAAATAAATCTCTAAAAAATAAATAAATAGAAGGGGCTCTCGTTTTCCTTTTTCAAATGTGTTCTAGATAATTCTCAGAATGCCCCTGAGTGATAACAAACGTCCTCTCACAGTTTGGGCACGTGGAAGGCCAGGGGACCTGCTGAATCATGACAAGAGCTGCCAGGGAATGTGACCGGAACAGCCAGGGGACCCCTCCAAGACTTCCGCCCCTCCGCCTCGCCCTCAGATCACTCTTCTTCCAAAACAGTTCGTTTGGGGCTTAACTAAGGAATTTGAGCTGAATTATTCGCATCAAGGAGAACACTGAAGGCTGGTGATGATTGGTCCCTCCTTTTCCAAAGTGCACAAAACAGGCCCATTTGTTTCTTTCCTTTTGGGTGCATGTTCAGGATTCAGGATCTGTATATTTAAAGAGAAGCTAAATTTTTAATCTCTGAGCCAAGGGCTGTGGGTGACGTTCAAGTTCCCCCTGAATCTTCTGATTTTCACTCTGGTTCAAAACCGCAGTTCCATGTGCAGTTGGAATGGCGTTTTCCTCCGGTCCCTGACTTCTGCATTTAGTATCAAGTTCTGGGCTACGTGCGCTGCTGCAGGAATGAGTGTGGGGCTCTTCCCACAGGGTGAGCTGCGGGAGTGCTCACCTCTACCTTGGGGATTGCTCCCCGGGATGAACCAGAGTCCTGTGCCCCCACGACAGATGAGGGCACAGCCTTGCCCCTCGGACTGCCAGCACAGAGATGCAAGAAGCTGCTCTTAGCGGGGTGCTCAGTACAGGAAATGAAAGAGGGAACCAATGGTTTCCACCAACTTAGAGCAGAACTGAAAGTCTGCAAATAAAAATTACAGATCCTTCATCACATCTCCCCTCCCCCTACACGGGCTGCATGAAAACACGCGATTCTGTAAGAGACTTGCCTTTTTTCGAGGGTGTTTGAGTCATCTTGGTTTCTATCTCCTAATTTAGATTTGACTTGGAAAACAATAAAATAAAATAGTAAAAGGCCCGCATTTCCCTGCTCTGCGTGCAGAGCACGGGGACGGTCTTGCTCCATGAAAAGACCCCACTTTGGGACTCTTTGTGGGACCCATCCTGTGCTCGGCTTGACCTTCTTTCCGGGTGTTTTTGAAAAAGCAGAGTAGCACCTCCAACCCTAACCTTTGGTTTTGCTTCTGGGCCAAACACTTGGGGCTTCCTAAAAAAGTATACTGAGATAAATCCATCAATCACTGTGGAAAAGAAGGTCAGGCAGAAAATAAATTGTACATATTCCTTAAACATTAAAGACTAAATGGGCTGCCGAAGAGACTGATCGCAAGCCTACGTGATCCGTGCACAGTCTCTGTTCCAGCCCCGCTCATGCCTTTCCTCCCTTCTGTTCTTGCTTCTGATCTGCCAAATTCCCCAGCTAGAAAGCAGAAGGACATACACATGAACAACTTTTTGCCTATCCTTGGCAATCTAACTTTTGATCCATACCCATTCCGCAAAGCGTTAGGTCAGATGTGCATATTTTTCTGCACTTTGGGGAAAAAGGAGGACTGACCATTATTACCAGACCCCAGACCCCACTGCAATGCTGACCATTCACCTTGTGCAGACTCTGCACAAGGTACACTCTGCTCCAGCCTTCCTTGTGGGGAAACATCTGCACAGCCCATACCTACAACTGGCATGTAACCTTCTCAGCGACCTGCTCCTCGGAGCCGACTGTTTAGTCAAAATATGTTGGTACATCTGTTTTTCCGTCCATTAAGGACACGACAAATAGATTTTGAATGAGGAGAAATCTGGAAACCCAAGCTTTTATGTTATGAGAGCATCATGTAGAAGATTAGCATGTCAACATATTTCAATAAGCATTCACTACTTACGGGGCCCAAGAGTGCTTATGCAATACTCCTTTGAGTGTGTTTGTAGATTTTATTGTTTTCATTGGGAGGTACTTGAAGGTAAGTGTCCTAAGTGTCACTGAGGCCTTAGCAAAGGCACATGTGTGGCAGTTGGATCAAAGGAAGCCTGCGAATTCTAAGGCATATCATAAACTGAAAATAAGAGGAAGAATAGTGTCTTCATTGGATTAACACTGGATACAGTAACACCCACGAATACAATATGTGATAATATAAAATTATGCCCCAAGTAAGTATTCTACCCAGTAGTCATCGTATGTGAATGCACCAGCCTTGTCACTTCCTTTTTTTTTTATGATTTTATTTATTTATTTGAGAGAAAGAGCACCATTGAGGGGAGGGATAGAGGGAGAAGCAGGCTCCCCATGGAGCAGGGAACCCGATGCAGGGCTCAGTCCCAGGACCCTGGGACCGTGACCTGAGCTGAAGGCAGCTGCTTAGCCGACTGAGCCACCCAACCCCCTTGTTGCTTCTGCACCTGTATCCGCCAGCCCACCTGATTCTAAAGCCCTATGTTAAATATAGGATTGCACGCCACTGTCCTAAACAGCTGTCCCCTGACCATCCCTCTCGTGGCCCCTAGAAAATTCAAATCCCTACCTTTGAAAGAAAAGGGAATTTGTATTTGCCAAATACCTACTTGATACCATCCCTCTGAAGTTTTGCCAGGAAGATGTCCTTTGTCCACAGCCCTTGCTCCAAAGACTCAGAGAGGTCGAGTGACTTGTCCAGAGCCGCACAGCTCAGACGGGCCGGCAGGACTCAGACCTGGCTCTCCAAGCAGCCTCACCCTATGACTCCGCGCTGCCTCCGTGTGATAAGTCAGGCCCCAACAATCCAGTTCTACAAGGACACACCTCGCATTTCTTCAGCGAGTCTCCGCCGGCCCCTCCCTTCGTCTCTAAGGTTAAGGGTGCAGCTCCCCTGTGTGCACATGCTTAGGTGATGAAGTCTGGTGACATGCGTCAGGCTGCCGTCCCCGGGCTCGACAGATTTTCCCAGAACAGTATGAATGGGCAAGGAAAGTGCAGAGATTTGTTGGACGGCCCCACCCAGGGCTCATGCTCTGAGTCACGGGCTGCGTGTGGGGTGCAAGGCCAGGGCAACTGAGTCACCGCAGCCTTCCTCCACCGTCCTGCATGGAGAGGCTCTCCCATGAGTCTTGCCAACGCCCTGCTTTTTCTGGGTCCATCTTCTCATGCAGGGCCTGTGCAGAGGCTTGTCCTCAAGGGCACAAGACTTGTCCTGTCCCTCAGTTGCTGCAGTTGTAGGATCTGCCGATGGCGAGACGGGCGGCCAGAGTGGGCCACGGGGCCGGGACGGGGCAGAGCAGGAGTGTGTGGAATTCGAAAGGGAAGTTGCGCCAAGGTGTTGACCTTCCCGTTCGTTGTAGAGACAGGCATTGTTTGTGATCTGTGCCCGCTATTACTCCGCCGTCCGCTCGGTGGCTGCTGGGGCTGATCGCTAGGGGAGGAGATGCAGGGAAGGATGGAGGCCGCCTTTTTGAGGCCGGGTGGCAGCCCACGCGCTCTCCATCTATGGTCAGCCATGAATGTGCGCCCAGGACGATGGGGCCGCGTGTGGACACGGCGCTGCCTGAGGGGACGGTCTGACCGTGTCCTGACCAAGCATCGTGTGAGCGGGGTTTTCCTCTGCCAGGAATACTGCCTCTTCATAAGGAAAGCGCTGTCGGGTCGTGAAAACTGTGAGCCATCATGAAGCACGCAGGAGGAGGACCGACCCATCGGTGGTCACTGTGGCTGCTGCTCCCCGTGCGGCCCCAGCCGTGGTCCCCTCGTGGCCTCAGCCCGGGCGCTCAGGGTGAGGGTCCCTTGCTGGAGCGGGGACGTTGCTGCACGGGCGCAGGTCAAGGCCCCGGTGGAGCCAGCAGCGTCCACGCAGGCTGGGGTGGACCTAGTCCGTAGCGCCGATGTCTGAGTCCCCTGGACTCGCCCAGTGGCTTCCGGACGCTGTCCTTTCCTTGCTGCTCCTGTTTCTCCCCAGACAGGCTATAGTGATCGTCGGAGCCTGAGGGAACCGCGATGCCCGTCGCCCGCCGTGGGGCCTGGTCCAAGGGCATGCCCCCCACGAGGTCCCTGCGGGCCCAGCAACTGCGCACGGCGGCTGTGATCGGCTCCGGCATTCAGTCCAAGGCCGGGGGTCATGGGGAAGCAGCAGCAGTTTGGACACCGGAGCACAGTCCTGCCCGCGGCCCGCGTTTGCCCAGGCCTGAGCCACCGAGAGCCGCACACCTGTCTCGGAGAACTGCCAAAGCCACGGAGCTGGCGGTGCTGCCGACCGAGCGAGCACCAGGCCTTCGGGCTCAGATGCATTGTATGCGCTCCTGAGATCTCCTGAAAGGCTATTTCCCAGTGACTGATCCCCAAAATCGATGGAATAAGGAAGGGGCACTGAAGGGAGTCACGGCAAGCAGAGAAAGTTCTATCCAAGGACCTGAGACAAAACGACTGAGCCACCTGGAGAGGAGTGGATTGGGGTTTGACCTCCTGCCACCTGGGGGCACGGGGGGCGTGGGGCGCAGACACGAGCCCCGTGTCTACCACTGGCGGCAGCGCCCGGGGGAGCCAGACCCTGTAGACCCTGCCCGCGGGTGTGACACGATCCAGGTGGGGATTCAGAATCGAAGTTCTCATCTCAGCCGGTCACCGGGTCCTGGTCCCTGCACGGCCAGGTCCTGCCTGGATCGAGCAGGTGAGAAGCAGGTGAGAAGCGATCATCCCGGGGGCCTGGAGAAAAGAGGGGGCGCACTGGTGAATCCACCTCGAACTGTTGGCAAAGAGGAAAAGGCGCAGCGCTCCTGGGGGAGGAGGTTCGGGGTTTGCAGAGGAGTAAACCCGCCGCCTGGGAACACCCGGCTTGTCCCACGGTTTAAAAGGCTTTGCGTTTAGTTTAGAAGTAATATGTCAAAACACTTGATTATTTAAATTTGAATGACAGACACAGAACCCACTCAATAAAGTTTCATTTTCGTTTTCCCCGAGTAGCTCGACTGCGAGGCATGGGGCTCTTCCTGGAACATTCGGTGCGTTTGTAGGAGGGGTAAGTCCTTGGAATTCGTGTCAAGTGGAAAGAGGGGACCTCAGGTGGGTGACGTGCCCCTGTGAATGCTGCATATTTGGAACCGAGTCTTGGCACGTTTATGGATTCCTCCCATCATCTTCCTCTGATCTTCAGCAGCTTCAAACTCTCCAAGAGCTTTTGCATGGACGGTGACAGGGAGAAGGAAACCAATGAGCACAGGCGGGGGGAGGGGCCTTCCCCAGGCCCCTCTGGGCACGAGGTTTCCCGAAGATGTCTCGTATTCTGGATCCAGTGAGTAGCTGGGCTGTGTTAGGACTGGGGTCTGCATGCTGCCGGCAGCAGGAGTGAAGCAGACGTTTAGTCCTTCATGCGTGGACCCAACAGGTGCATTCCCCCCACGCTGGGCGCCGAGCCGGCCACTCACTGCCCGAAGGGACTCCTACTCTGGGGAGCGGGAGAGAAAGTGGAGAAACCCAGAGAAGGGGCAGATGTTGGAGGTTCAGGACTCAGAGCTGGCTGTCCCGGGGACGCTGTCATCCGTTTCTGAAATGCCATCATACCTTGGGAAGGACGGGCAGGGCACTCTCTTAGTACGATTCGACCGCCTCCTAGCAGATGGGAGAAGAAATTCTACGTATATATTGATTGAGTCCCTCTTCGGTGTTTGGTGGTAGAAACTCCGACATTGGTCCAGAAATCAGGGCAGGCACCTGCCAGTCATCCTCAGGGGCACAGTTCCCGACAGCAGGGTCTGCTTTGTGGCCAGCAGGAATGGCCCGGGTGACTTGATACCGGATCGAATCAAATGTGGGACACTCGTGAAGGAGCCGTGGGCACACACAGCCATACACACGTCCATCATCGCTGCCAGACTAGCAAGCATTCACTGAGCACTGACGTGAGGGGCAGTCATGTGATTTGGGTGCAGGGAGGGGGCCACAAATACACCAGCGTGGCTTTGGAAGGCTTAACTCCGTGGCATTTCATATGAAAAAGAAAAGCATAGAGGTGCCTTGCACTGCACATCAGATAAGGCAAATAAAAAGCAAGGCACAGAAACTCAGAGAAGGAGACCCTTGTCGACTGGCCCGGCCCCGGGGGCTGGTGGAAGGGGTCTGCTTCTACCCTAAAGCTTGGAGAAAAGGGTCCAAACTCAATTGTATGCCTGTCTTTGGTGGCTGGGCGTCCCGTTGAGTGAATGAATGAAATAGGGGCTTTGCCCTCAGATCCTCTGTCCCTGGCTCATGTGGACTTCAGCGATGGGTCGGTTGACAAGGTGAACATGAGTCTGACCGGGAGTCCACACACACTTTGCACAGGGGTACCTGTTACTTCTGTGGAGGCTAATTCCTGACATTGATGAGAAAGCCACACAGAACCTACCACGAGAGCAGGATGAGACAGGTTGGCATCACGTTCTTGCTGATCCGATTTGTTACCTGCGACGGCCACCTGCACCAGATCCCGCGGGAGGGCTCATTTGTCAAAGGACAGCGGCCAGTGAGACTGATGGACAGACCGACAACAGCAGCAACACCAGAACAGAGGGAAACAAAGGGGAAAAACAACCAAAACAAAACCCCCAAAAAAGCTCTGCAAACATATGGTATCATATTTTTGCTAAAAGTCATGGAGGCCTGGGAAAAAGAGGTGCAAATAAAAAACAAGTAAACATCAGGGAACTAAAAGAAAACAAGAAAGAAAACAAACCAACATATGTATCTGAACATAAGCATGGGAATTTCTTTTTTTTAATTTTCCATTCGTTTACCTGACAGAGAGAGATCACAAGCAGGCAGAGAGGCAGGCAGAGAGAGAGGAGGAAGCAGGCTCCCTGCTGAGCAGGGAGCCCGACGCGGGGCTTGATCCCAGGACCTTGGGATCATGACCTGAGCCGAAGGCAGAGGCTTCAACCCACTGAGCCACCCAGGTGCCCAGGGTAGGACTTTCTACTGGGCAGACCACAGGCCGGATCGGAGGAGCCTAGAGCAGGGGGGCTGAGACTCGGTGATGAATGAGGCTTCCCAGGTGCAGAATCCATTCCATCCAAAAGAACGCAGCGGTCCGTTAAATAACACAGTTATATCAACCGGAGGAGGTACCTCCGGACGAGGTATCTATTTGATGGGAGCCTAAGCACGGGCAACCCGATTCGGAGCAATTGGACCAGTCCAGGGATTTAGAGCTGTGCGTGAAATCGGCGGTAACCCCGGGAACTTCAGTGTTCTTTGTCATTTGTCAAAGACGCTGCGAATTCAGCTCCCCGAACGTGTTGGTCAGTTCCATTCTGCCATTGGTCAGCATGTTCACGGCTTCTGACAGGAAGTGTTTTACTCAAAGATTTGCAGAACTTCCTTCCTGAAAGATTTCAGTGGCATGGCAAGAATTGCGAGAGGAAGCTACGGTATTGATCATAAAAACACCCCGCAAAGCCTGAGGTTGTCCTTCACTGGATTTACAGGAAAATGTTGTAGAAAGCTAACATGAGTGAAATTTGCCTAATGCTGAGTTTAGAAAAAAAATCTATTTTTAAATAAATTCTGTGGCAGAAAACAAGAGTTATTTTCCCAGTTGAGAAATAAATCTCCACCACACAATGAGCATAATCATCAGCTATCGATTACATATGTAGGGTTCCAGACCTCCTGCTAAGTCCCCGCCGACCTGTCTTTTCTCTAGGCTTCCAACAATCTCAAAAGGATTTGCCTTATTCCCATTTTGGAGACGGGAAAGATAAAGTTTAAAGCGCTTAGGAAACCATCACGCAGCAGAGAATTAATGAATCTTCTCGTTTGTAAGTTCCACGCAGGAAGGTTCACCGCGGGTTCCCCAGAACGTCGGAGGGTAAATGCCTGGTCTTGGCAAATAGAATTGCTAGAATTCCCTTAAAAACAAAACAAAAAAACAGTAGTTCCTAGATGGGGTCACTGTTAGAAGTTTCCGGGGGAAGTCACAGCTTGAAGAAAGGGCTCCGGGGTATTTGGACAGCAGCTTTCCCACATTCTGGCTTGGCTGTGAGCTTTTCAGGTGCGCCCCCCCCCCCCGCCCTCCCCCCAGCTGTCACTGGAGTACATGAATCCTTAAAAGGCAATGCTCCTGATTACCTAGGCATAGGACACTCAGTGGGTGGGTCGTGATTGATTCACGATGACCCAGAAGTGGTTGGCGGGCCTTCCTCTCTCAAACCCCATGAACTTCTCTAGTCACCAGGGGACTGGAACCGGTTCCCATTGCCCCCTTCCCGCCCGTGCTTGAAGCTGAGTGTGTTGCATCACAGCCTGGAGGAGCCCACACACAGGGGCCCGCGTCACAGGAGCATCCTCACCTGCTCAGTCAAGGCCCCTCGTGGCTCTTGCGGCCTGCCCCGGCCAACCCCGCTGGGCACGGGGTGGGGGGCCGTGGTGCTGCCAGCGCCCCTCCCCCCAGAGGTGCTGAATTTCCGTGGCCTGTTGCCCACCAGCCCCTAGCCCCTGCCACCTGTGTTGAGCACCACGCCAGAGAGGTCATTGCAACTCGATTGTTGCGGGTCCCTGTTTCCAATCTGCAGGGAGCACCCATGTTCTCTTTCATTGCCTTTAACTCAACGACTCATCTATCTGGATTCTGCCTGCAGGCCATTCTACCATGAAGAGTTAACTTTTTCCAGTGAAAACACAGGCACACATATGTCTCGTGATGAGTCGGCTTGCTTCAGCTTCTGAGCCGTAAATATATGACCTGGTCTGGGGAGGGTGGTAAATTGTTCGGGCGCGAGCGAAGAGCTTCTCCGATTCCCGTCTCTACGGGGAGCGAGGGCGTGCGGGCCATCCGCTGCCCTTGAACCTGTCCGGTGTCTCCTCGGCTGCAGGAGAGCAGGGACGCTCCTCGACGCTGCCTTCACGGTGACCTCATAGAGAGCGCCAGCTCAGGCCTTCGCCTGTCTTGCACAGCTGGAAGGAAGTCTTGCACAAACAGAGTGAAGTGTGGCAACGTGAAACTGAAGAAATGGATGCAACAGAACATGCTCGCCCTGAACATGCTCGGGCGCCTGGCACTGTGGGGAGCCGCAGAGAACGCTCATCTGTGGTGTGGGGAAGAGTTATCCGTTGTCTAAGCAGCTAAGCTGTTTTAAAAAGTCAATAATTGTTTATGGCAGCTTTGAATTGGGGGCTGTTAATTTGAGGAACAGTTCCAGATCATACAATAGCTTTGCCTTTTTGGGGGGTGGGCGGGTACGGCTTACGTAAAGGGAAGTCAAGGCCTAGCGCCCCGAGTTTGGAGGAACCGTCAGGGGCATCAGGCATTCCAGGGAAATCGGCTTTTATTGAAAATTCTGCAGGGACTGCTCAGCCCAGCATGGCTCCTATCAGGACATGTGGTACCCAGACTTTTTCTCCTCTTTGTCTCTTCTCACTCACAGACGTTTAGAGAATTCTCATTAAAATTACTTAGAGCGAAACGGAGAGACCATGTTATAAAATAAACCTAGTTAAATACACTTTGTTGTATTGCCTCATTTGTGTGATGCATGGACTTAATTTTCCTCTCTTTGTGTCTTAACTATGTACATTAGGTGAAGCTTGCCAATTAATGCGGGATGTCACATCCCCGATTGCTTTCTCTATCTTCTTAAACATTAAAAATAAATACATGCCATCTGTCTCATATCTTGAAAGCAATTCAAAATGGTTACTTTTGTTTGCTCAGGATTACAGCATAGTTTATAGCTTTAGTGCCTCTGAATTGTAGGAAAGGTCTGTCTCTATTTCATAAATGTAACTTCATTTTAAAGTGCACCCAGTGGAGCGAGCCGAAGGCTGTCAGGAGAGCCTGGACGAAACAAAACAGGGGTGGGTGGTGATGGAAACCTTGCTCTTCGGCATTTGAGGGAGCTGGCCCGGGTGCTTAGCCTGCGGTTTCTTGGCTGAGCCATCTTGGGAGAAGAGCTGTAACTTGGTGAAGCCTCAGTATTCCCTATCTGTGGAATGGGGATGACACCTACTGTGTGAAACACACACACGCACACGCAGAGGCAGAGACAGAGAGAAGACATACTTGCCTACCCAACTCCTGGTTAAGGCGCAAGAAATAGCGATCCTCTTCATCATTGCCCGAATTTGGGAGGGGGATGATTCAGTTTGAGAAGGAGGATTGTGGTAAAAAAATAAAACATAGCTCAGAGTAGCAGAAGGCTAAATCCTGAGAAAGGAACTACATGGGGAAGCTATGCTCTTCCTCCATAGCAATTAAAATATGCAGGTAAACAACTTGACTCCGATCGCCCCAATCGGGGCCAGCGGGGATGTGCAGATATGTTGGTGCCTCGGGACAACCTGCAACACTGACCGGATCCATGATGGCTACAATGACACTTTTCAAGGGCTTTTTTTTTTTCTAAATAAAAAAAATGGTATGCCACAAAGCACCAAATGCCCGAATAACTTATCTATAATTAAAGGGGCAAAGGGCAATTTGAGAACATTCCACTTTCCATTCTAAGTCAGAGCCATTTTCCCAACAATACTTTCTACTGTAGCACAGAGAAGTTTTCTAGATGCAAGCCGAGCGTTCTGAGAACGGTGAACGTGTAATTTGAAATGCACCCTATACTCACAGACCGCAGAATTGCAGTGCTGTAGAAAATGCCAGACACACGTGACCCGGCCCAAACTATTTTAGCAGGAAGAAAATTGAGGTCCGGTGAAACACGGCAAATCGTCCAGAAGCACCCAGCTTGTTCAAACGGGAACATGTCCTTTCTTTGAGCCAGGTTTCAAAAAAATTCGTTAAACATGCTGAAATTTTTTAGCCTTCTATAAATACCCTTGGTCGACAGCCGATTCCTTACGGCTTCTGACAGCCTTATTTGAGCATAACTGGGCTGTTGGGCATAGTCTTCGCGTGACAAAGTGGCCAAGTCTTACTAGTAGCCGAGACTGCATTACCAAGGCTTTATTTAGCTGCACTGTCAAGGCAATGCAACTATTAGGCACCTGACATGTGCTCAGAACGCCACACCCCGAGTCCTGGAGAAAGGGCATCTGCTTCCTGCCTCCTCCCACACGGCAACTCTGCAAATTGCAGATATTTTTGCTGCCGTTCTAGAAAGAAAATTACTTAACATTCCTAATCTGGGGAGGCATTTAAACTTCCCCTCCCTAATTATAAAATTAAAAGCCAGCTAGTGTAAACCCTGCACACGTAGCAAAAGGAAGATCCTCTAGGAAGAGCAGGAGAGAGCGCGAGAGAGAATCAAGAACTTCCTGAAAAGAACCGGGACGTCAGGAAGCTCGGAGGCCCCCGTCATCCCTGCAGCCTCCTTCTTCTAGAAAGCGCTCTGAGGGCACCGTCACTCCCGAGTCTTAAGACGCTCAGGAAGTGGACTCGTGGGTGAAGGGTGAACCAACCGGTACTCATCACACAGCAAATCCAAGACGAAGATCTAAAGCTACTCACACGAAGCGTTTCTGAAAACCAAAAGCTACTGTATTTTCCAACAAACCCCACAGTTAATACGTCCTGCTGGCCCTTAAAATTATATAGATCTATAAAATCATGCGGTGATCATGTAAACAATCTCTTACTTTCTGGCCTATTTTACTGGGTCCATCAGTAAATACATATTTGGAGAGAAGAGTGGGTGAAAGGCCAGGGGCTGACTTTTGGGCCTGCTGCCCATGCTCTGTCATTTCCACTTTCCCGAGAGCGACATCAGGGTCCTCTTTCCACGTTAGCTCCCAGGACAAGCTGTTTAAAAGTCAGGGGGAAAAAAGGCAGGCCAGTGGCTGTCAGAATTGCACAAGCGATATTTCCCAAGAAGGAACCAGGCTGATTAATAGACCAAGAATCTCTTTCGACATCCTCGCCTAACCCCCCAACCCCAACCCCCCCAAAAAAGAACCACCAGACTCAAGATGCTGATAAGAATTCTTTTATGTTATTCCAATAAAAAATACATTCATACAGAAATATAACAATCTTGCAAAAAACAATTTCAAATAAAATCTTGTAAAACAAAATTTTACAAAAATCTTACAAAGATTCTTTAGATAACAGGGTGCTTCAAAAAAAAGAAAAGAAATTTCACTAATAGAAATTTTTTTTTTTAACGTCAAGCAAAAAGTTTCTGCTTGATTGAGGCTCAGTTATCACCTGAACAAAATGGAATTCTTTATGTCCTTGCTTATTATGAAAATTACAGGCATTGGCATTGACACACACGGCTCCCGGCCCCACCCCGGTCCAACAGCTTTGTGGTGTTTCGTAAGTGAGACAAGCCAGTGCAAGTTAGTGTGGGTTTCGTTTTTTTTTTTTTTTTCCTTTTTTGTCTTTTGTTTACCTTCTTGCTTAATGGAATTGTTATGGCTAAGAAACACAGCAGGGCCAAAAAAGGAGTTTCCCCAAACCCAGCAAACCAAGTGCCTGGATTTGGAGCTGCCAAAAGAAAAGTGCATTTTCCCCTCAGCAAAATGAAATGAGTTCTTCACGTAAGTGTATCCGTCAGCCCAGATAAAAAAAAAAAAAAACAAACCAGTTCTGTGAGCTTTCCTCATTGCTCATTTTCAGGAAGATCAAACAAAATACCAGCCCAGCCAGACCCATATGTGTATATATATATATATATATACATATATATAAAGGAAAGATCCACACCCACAAGCCACAGCTGGATGACCTATCAGCTGTCCATGCTGCGGTATGCCAATTCGGGGAAATTACTCGGAAGAATCTATGTGCTGGAAAAAATAGCTTCATCTGCATAAAAAGTATTCTAAAAAAGAATCCCTGTGATTAGCTTCCTCTTAGGTTAGATGTTCTAATAAGGCTGAAATTCAAAATCAAACCCTTAGTGTGTCTGAGACCAATTAGTGGGCTAGGATTCCCTCCGTGCCACTTTCGAATGGCCGAAGGTCCCTTATTCTGGTCCTGCCAATAATGATGACCAAAGTCAGCAGTTTGGAACAGGTTGGATGCCAAGGATCTGTAGCAAATCGTAAAATTACAGATAAAGCTTTTATAAAAGTTACGGTTTTCACTTTTACCTCCTTTATGGCCATTCTGAAATATTTCTTCACAGGCTGTGGAATTTTCTATCTAAACATTCTCATTTCTCCTTAAAAAAATATTTATATATTATCTATATATATGTATATATATATATACACACACACACACACACATACACACGTACACATACTACACACACAAATATACATACACAAGAATTCCGCCCACTTTTTAAAAAAAAGTAATATACTTTCTGTATTACCGACAGATAGCTAGATAGATATGTGGAGCTTGTGCCTTTTAAGCAAATACGTTAACATTGTTTCTTTATACTTCTGTATCTTTAATATGTGTGAAAATGTTACATATTAAATACAGCCGGTGTGTGATCTATACAATTGTTGTGCAAAGTCTCTATGAAAGTCTCATGGTGGCAGAAATGGTCCGATTTTCCAATTATCATGTGTTTTCCACTTTAACACTGACAGTCGAGTTGTCTAAAATATCAAGTAAATACTGACTTGTTTGGGGAGTTTTATCTCTCTATTTGTCTTTGTGAAGGAGGACTTTAAAGAGATTTTTTTTTCTGTATTATATATTGATACAGTACAATGCCAGGTGAAAAAAGAGCCTTAATAAAGCATGCATCACCCATACCCCTGTATGAGACCCCCATAGAAGGGGCCACTTGCATAAGGCACCATTATTAAGATCTACAGTGCATTAACAGCTAGAAAACCAGAAATTAGTCCTCAAGGCATAAATAAGAGAAACTTAGCTGCATGAGAAAACAGTTTCTAAGCTTTAGTGGTTTTACCCACCCAACGGAGAAAAATTTTAGGTTCTCAGTCTAATGCAACATTAGACCAGCAATTCCCAGCAGGAGAGTTCTTGATACCCAACACATGCCCGATGTTTCCAAAGGGCATCAGGAAATTCTCCAAAAAGGTCATTCAAATTCAGAATCATTTCAAAAATAACCCTATGCTGCACAACGCCTTTCTGAAAGGGGAGTGTTATAAAATCGTGGGGGTGGGGTGGGGAGGTGGGGGGTTGTGTATTACCAGACCCAGACGGCTAGGGATCACTGAAGTTGGCCAACCCTATCTTAGCTGCTCAGTAACTGGAATCGACATTGTAGTCCCGATTTGACAATGGAAAGCAGATAGTTCCCCAGACCATGCATTACTTTTTGTCTTATAAGGAAAAGTGATCAATGTGTTATATTGGTAAATACACAGCTTACACAACGGGTAACAAACGGGCTCTGTTGTAGCAAGTAAACAAGCTACTTGACACATTGCACTTTTTTTTTTTTTCTCTCGTAGCTGCACCAGACACCGAAAGTTCTCTCACACGGGGAGGGGGCCTCCCCTACCCACACGCATTCGCCACTCCGGGGGTCTCGACCACCCACTCCCGCCCTCCAAGTTGTCCCTTCTTTTTTTTTTTTTTTCTGTCTTTTTCTTTCCCCCCTAAGGCGCAGACCCCGCCCCCCGAGAAGTGATCGGCGGTCGTCTGGTCTCGTGGGACACTCCTCGCACACAGAACATTCAAACTACGCGCTTGCTGCCTCCTGCGGTCCCGCCAGCGCAGGGGACAAAGACTCGAGCCCGCATCACACAGTCAGTAACTACCAGACCCTCCGCACACAGTCCACCCGACCATTAACATTCTCAGTGCACATGCTCACGGCAAAGGCTCGGGGACCACTCGGAAGAGTCCAGCGTGGCCCAAACACCGCACCCCGGGGTGCTCTGCCGCTTCTGACGTGACGTTTCCGCCCTCGAAAGACCTTCCAAGTCGAGGTCCTGGAGGCAACTGGGTGCGTGCAAAATGGCATGCTTCGGCTGGAACGCGCACCCTCCTTCCACGGCTGGCTCTCAGCCTGGAAGCCTTTAGCCCGCAGGATTCGCCGCTCTGCTCCCTCACAGGTGCCTCTTCATGTGCAGGGCCAGGTGGTCGGACCTGGAGAAACACCTGCGGAGCAATCGGGCCCCGACAAGTTAGGTCCCCGAGGGCCGAGCTCACAGCCCCCCGGCCCGGCCCGCTGGGAGGGAAGCCCGGGATCCGCGGGGCCACGGCCATTCCCACTGGTGCTTCTGGGCCGGGACACCGCAGCGCAGGGGCCCAGAGAGGAAGAACCCCGACGGGCTCTTCGGAGGACGGCACCTGACCTTATTACTCAGCCGTCTAGTCTGCACGGCTGCAGGCCAACCTCGGGGAAGTATGAATGAAATCACTCAGCGCTCAGGCACCCAGAACCCAGTTCTTCCTAATTTGGACAAGGGGCAGATTACAGCCCTGCTCAGAAGGTCCCAGGCCCGAGCGCGGGATAGGGAAGCGCCTGCCTTCTTTCCTGCGGCCTGTCCCTCCCCAGAGAGGCCCTCCTGCGTCCCTGGGGCTTTGTGCACGTACCTGTCACAGTGAGAACATTTAAAAGGCTTGGCACCAGTGTGCTTTCTGAAGTGTCTGGTTAACTCATCACTTCTTGCAAAACGCCACTCACACCCTTCCCATGAGCATCTGTAAGGCTTTTCTCCTGGGAAGAGAGCACACGACAGGCACACCGTGATTTCACTGAACAGGAGGAGGTGTGCAGCAACCGAACACACAGAAGCAGCTGGACAAAAACCAACTCATTCGCCAGCTCCGGGGCGGCCTTGGTTAGGGCCTGAGCTCACCCTCGAGGGGACACAGCGGGGCCCCCTCCTGACCCAGCAGCCCGGGCCTCCCGGCGCTGCAGACGGGACCCCGGCCGGGCAGGGCCCACGTGACCGTCCTCAGCGTTACCGTATAAGAATGACAAACACTCAGACTGGCGAAATACTTCTGAGGTGACGTGTCAGCCCACCGGGCCCACAGCCCGGGCGGGGGCAGGGTTTATTGCTCTCTCCATGGAAACGGTTTCTCTCGAGCACTTATTTTGTCCCTTACTCACTTCCCTGTGGAATGAGGCTTTGTACTTTCCTCCGGGAAACGACATTTCTCCAAAACTGAGGTCATGAGTTTCTGGGAAATCCCATCCTGGGGCCTTCAAAGCACTTTCTAAATGACAATCGAGCGACCAAATCGACCTCTTTCATCGGGCAGACCATAGATATGAATTCACTAGAAGTGCTGCCCGAGGAAATGCAACGTGTTGCCCCAGGCAGTGCCCGAGGGGGCGGTCGGGACAGACCCGGGTCCTCACCGGGGCTCTGCCGGGGACCTCGACGCCAGGACTCCGAGGTCCCCTCTCGTCCACGTCCCCGGGCGGGTCAGAGCTGACGTGAGTCCACGTGCAAGACCCCTCCCCGCTTGGGAACGTGGGTGACCCTTCACCCAGCTACTATCACGGGAATTTCAGATTCGAGTTTCATCTGAGTTGTGGGCTTTCATCACAGAGCTGTTCTGTTCTGTTTTTTAAACTGGTATCAGAAAACAAAGGCCACGTGATGCACAGAGGCCTTCTCAGCGAGGACCCGGGATCAGTACCGCTTCCCACGGAGCGCGGGGGTCAGGCTCCCACCTCCCCGCCCCAGGACGCCCCCCAGCATGCTCCACACCCCCAGCCGCCCCCGACCCCCCACCCTTGAGTTTCAGTGCAGAAAATCGGAGGTAGCGCCACATGACGGGATGCCCGCACTGGGCACAGGGGCACCCCCCCGATCGCCCGGAAGGTTGGAGTGAGTGAGGGATGGGGTGTAGGCGGAGAACGGGATTTACCTCATTTGTTTAATCTGAAAGTCTCGCCCTGCATCGGGCACACACGTCCAGTCCTTCAGCTCCTACTCTGTCCTCCCCAGAGACCCAACTCTTTTGGGGAAGCATGAGGTGAGGACGTGTCTGGTCTGCCAGCCTCCTGCGGAGCCCCGGCCCCCTCCCAGGGCTGGTGCACTTCAGTGGCGCCCACCAGCGGCCCACCTCCCGCATCGCAGGAGGGACTGACCTGTGTGAGTGCGCTGATGTGCTTTCAAGTGAGAGCTTTTGGTGTAAACTTTCCTGCAGCCGTTAAAGTGGCAGCGGTGCACCCGCCTCCGGCCATCCGGGGAGGCGTCCCCGCTGCCCTTGTCACCCGGCTTCCCCGCAGTCCCGCTGCGCGGCTTCCCCGGGGGGTGCAGCTCGCCCGGCACGCAGCCCCACAGGTGGGAGGGCTCCCTGCTCAGTTCCGGAGAAGACGGGGGCGTGGAGGTGACAGAGTTGCTCAGGGTCCCCGAGCTGACCAGGACTTCGCCGATGGGGTCGGAGGTAAACTTAGTGGTGGGAGAAAGTTCCTCGGAGCTGTCGGACGCCTCGCTGCTCACGTCCGAGTTCAGGCTGTTGGTCTCTGGGTTGTAGGCAAAGCCGGGGCTGTTCAGAGCATCCTCGGGGGGGCTGGAGGGAAGCTTCAGGTCCGGGTCCTCCTTTTTCTCCCGAGCCAGGATGATTTTGGTCCACAGATCTTCCTGGCTGTCGAACTTGATTTCGGAGGCCGACACATAGCAGGGTTCGCTCTGGAGGTAACGTTCCAACTCCAGGCAGGTCTGTGCGAAAGGAACCACAAGAAGGCACGTGATCGTGGTGGCGACTAACAATGGGACTGAAAGCACGTTTCCAAAAAACATGCAGGAGTCAAGGGCAAACAGAATGTGGCCGTGGTGCTGGAAGAATCGCGTCTCTAGGAGAGCGAGAGGAAGGCGGTTTCTAGGAATGGACATGTGCAATCGGGAGCAGGACCGGCGCTGGCGCCTCCCCGGGCCTCCCAGGGAGGACCAGTGGCCACAAGGACGGAGGGTCACTAGGCCACCTTGGTCACAGCTACCAGCGCTGACGTGACTACTGAGTTTCTGGAAACCACGCAAAGAAAACTGGCCTGAGACACATGTCCCCCGACAGGTTTGACTGGATCAGCTGACAGTCTCGAGAACCATGTGCCTTAAGGAATGCTCGGGCCGCCCTCCTTTCTCACGCACAACACAGCAAGGCCGCACTGCACGCGAGGCGATGCGCCGTGACATTGCGTGTGTCTTTCTTTAGAGAGCCGAGAGCACAGGGCCACACTCAGCGAGCAGACGCAGCCAGCGGAGGGTCCGCGTTCTGGGCCCTCAGGGGAGCCGCGGAGAAACCACCCCATTTCCTGTAGAGCCCCGACCTACGAGGCTCTGGAAGAATGCCATTCCCCAGTGCTGCGGGCCCGGCTCGCACACAACGTGAACGGCTTGCACAGTGGTCGGAGAAAAACAGGAGCTTCAACAACACGAGTGGAGAGTAATTCCAGAACGGCCATCTGCTATCGTAAACGATGCAGGACGGGAAATTCCTCCCCAGCCCTGCTGGGAGTCCCACAATGGACAAGAACTTTATCTACTGGCCAAGAGTACAACTGTATGAGTCATCACTCTGTTTCTTTCACGCAATGCCAAAGGAGACTTCCTTTTGAAATTCTGACCAGCGGCCAAAAAAGGACCCGGTTCAAATATACATGCAGTGTGTCATGGACAGCGCCCCTCTCCCCCAGCCCCACAACCAACCTTTCAAGAAGCTACAACTGCCGAGACACCAGCATCCCCTCTCCCCACCATCTCAAACTTTCTAGCCACTGGAAAAGAAAAACGGTAGGAAACATTTTAGGATTAAATTATGTCTGCCCTTCTCTCTACTAGGATCAGCTGCCTGGATGTCCATATAAGGCTTGTCTATACAGCTGCGACTCTATAGACTTACATTTCTACAGCAAACTCTGCTCCTTTTAGCAAATCATTTTCAGGACCGGCAAAGCCAACCCAAAGGGCTCATGCTTGCTTGCTTACTTAGCAAATGTGCCTGCTATAATATAGCACACACCCTTCCCCCTCCCCACAGACTCGTCACATAGCGAGCATGAGCAAGCAAAGGGGAAAAAAACAATCATTGTTTTCTCTTTACCCCTAAAATTAGACGTCTGAGTTACACTGCATACCACAGGGTTCTGAGAAACCATGTTCCGGAGGAGAGACGGCAAGGCATTTTATTGACAGTGCCGAAGAAAAAGGAAAGCACATTTACTGAGATCTTGTTAAACTTTAATAATCTGGCTAATTTAAAATCTCCATTATGCTGATAAGCGCTGGGGACTGAAACGCAGCTCTCGCAGAGTTTAAAAGCCTCTGAAGGCCACCGGGAGCTCAGCCTGGCTTGGGGCCCAAATCCCAAATGCCCGAAGGAAACTACTTAGATCAATTTCAATCACGTCCTAGCCAGCAGCTTCTTTAGGAGGAAAAGGGGGGAGGGGAGAGGAAGGCAGGATAGGGCTGGGAACAATTAAGCAGGCTTGTGAAGGTTGCAACACTTTGCATTTCATCCCTTTTAAAAGCTTTCTAGGCTTTGAAACGCACAGAATATATTTGATCTGCTAATTCACTTTGTTGTGACAAAAAGCAAACAGCCTAGCAGGGCAGAGACAGCCCGGACCCCTCCTTCTATCTTTTTAAAGACAATGGGACAAGTGTCAGAATCTCTCTCCCTTCAAGCAATCCTAACGATTTGGGGGATTGGAGGGTTAACTTTCTGAAATGTCCAATGTCAAAAATTCCAGTTCTACTAAAAAAATGCCGGAAACCGAGACTCTTCTTCTCAAACTCAAGACTTGAAGCAATTTGGACGGGCTCATTGTCATATGACTGATAAGTCACTGGTTGTGCAAACATTGTTGGCTCTTTTTTTTTTTTTTTTTTTTCTGGTCAACAAAAGAAGCAGGAAAGAAAAACAAGGCAGATCGAAACAAATCTTAAGGATTCCAAAGAGGAAAAAGAAACTGGAAATGACCTAGTAGAGAAAAAAGGAGCTGGTGGAGGTTTCGCTGGTGACATTTTTAAATAAATTAAAAAAAAAAAAATCAACTCTATGTACAAACACCAAAAAAGCAAAAACAAAAACAAATTCCCCATTACAAAAAGAAAATCCTTGGCTGTCCAGGCAAGTTCATATGACAAGATCCAGCTGTGGTGGCTGGAGCTCCTACAAGGCACCAAACTTCTGCCAAGGGCTCGGGCCGGGATCAGGCCGCGGAGCTGGGACTGCCCTCGGGAGGACGCCGTCCAGAAGCCCCAGAAACGGGCGAAAGCACTCGGAGACCGAGCGCCGCTGCGCCGCGCTCATATGACAACTCCTCTCCGCGCCGTCAAAGGCCCCTTTCAAGTGCCTTCCGCACGCAGGCAGCACAAGTACGTTTTAAGACTAATTATTTCAATTTTTAAAAAATGTACCCAAACCGTTAAAAAAAAAAAAAGAAGAAGAAGAAAAAGAAAAGCACCTCCAACCACACACCATCCTGTCTGTGCGTGCATGCACTCCCTCCGCGGTGCACCGGGCACCTGGCACACGAAAATTCCTATTTACCTGTTGCCAATATTCCTCCAGGGAGGGCAGCGCCGAGAAGTAACCAGTCTCGTGCACAATCTGGAGTTCCTGGAAGATGCTGCACATTGGGAGTACATCCATGTCGGGTTGGAAAAGACAGTCACTGCTGTTGTGACAACAGGGAGGTGTGCGGTCTGCAGTCGGGAGCGCAGCAGCCGTGCCTGCAGCGCCGGGGAAAGTTTCATGCAAACTCAGTGCACAGCAATTAGGCGCCGCGGGTTCGGATCCTGCCGGAGCCCAGAGCCGCGCTCGCGAGCCCACACAATATTTGCAAACACCGGACTGACTGCAAACGTAACCCCTGCAAAACTTCCCTATTCAAAGCTCCGCTGCCAGCCTCCCCCTCCTCCCCGCCTGGCTCCCCCCACTCCCTCCCCCCACGTGACTCGCCCGCGCCCGCCCCGCGCACCGCCCAATCACGCTGCGCCCGGCCCGGGGGCCGCGCGCCGGTGATGTCAGCTCCGGCCAATGGCAGGCGGTGACTCACAGCGGCCCCGCCTGGCGTGACCGAGCCTCTCCATCACAGCCCTCGCCATTGGCTCAATTCGAACTTCAGGCGGCTCTGATTGGAAGGCGTCCTCGCAGGCTATTTTTAGCAGGGTATATAAGGCGCGGGCCGCCGCGCGCCGGAGGAGTCGGCGCTGGGAGGTGCGGGCCGAGCGGCTCAGTGAGCCTGCGGCCGGCCGAGGGAGCCGCTCCTCCCGTGCGCGGTCCGCGTCCCATCCCCCGGTCCCCTGCCCCGTGCCCCGGTCCCCGGGTCGGGCCCCGGCCGGGTCGCCTCGCCCCCCGCTCGGGCCGGCGGTCCCGTCCCCGCCCCGCTCCCCGCGGTTCTCCTCGCTCAGGCCCCGGCCCCATCCCCGTCCTGGTCCCGAGACCGGACGCTCCGTCCCGTGTCCGCGCCGGTCACTAGGGCCCCGTCGCCCCGGGCCCCGCTCCCCGCTCCCGGTCCCCGGCAGGGTGGTTCAGTGCGCATCGGCTGCGGCCGGGCCGAGGGGAGCCAGGCGCGCCCCCTGTCCCCGTCCCCCTGCTCCCCTCGGCCTTCCTGGGCTCTGTCCCTCCCGCTCCAGCCTCGGGCCGCCCTGCGCCCCTGGCCCGCTTTGTTCCCCTCCATCGCCTCCACCTCCTCTGTGACCCTTCTCTGTCCCCCGTCAGCCCTCTGCGCCCCATTTTCTGTCCCCCCACCCCGTCTCCCCTCCACCCTCCTCAGCCCCCGGCAGTCCATCCACTTCTGGCCATGCACCTTCCTCTGTCCCCCAGCCCCGTCCCCCTC
>CM053611.1:442888-457262 GCA_028646535.1 Procyon lotor
GGTGATGGTGCTGACAGTGATGGTGGTGATGGTGATGGTGATGATGATGGTTTTGGTGATGATGGTGTTGACAGTGGTGGTGGTGATGGTGATGATAATAGTGCTGACAGTGTTGACAGTGGTGGTGGTGATGGTGCTGACAGTGATGGTGGGGGTGATGGTGGTGATGGTGGTGATCACGGACCTGTTCTATATCTGGATATAGGTGTGTGCACAGGTGATTGCATTTGTCTGAATTGATCCGATGGCACATTTAAGACGCATGCATTTAACTTTCTGTAGCTTCTGCTTCCCCCCACCTAAACCAAGAACCGCATACAGACACTGCACTCTGGCTAACTAAGGGGTGCGAGCTGCAGAGGGGAAGTATACCGGGGTGTGCAGTGGGCTTTGAAGCCGAGAAGGACTGAGAGACGCGCCAGGGACAGAAAGGAGGAATGTGCCGTGTTGCCGTGAAGCAGGGAACAAGTCATAACATGAAGTTAATGCTTGTTTAGGCCATGAGTCTCCTTTGGGTGCTGGACTGATCCCCGCAGACCCACCTGAAGGTCATTCTCACGGTTCTGGAGGCCATGAGTCTGAACCAAGGTGTTGCAGGGCCACGCTCCCCCTGGGGGCTCTGGGGAAAGACACTTCCTTGTCCCCTCTGTCATCCGGTGGCCTCTGGCTCCCTTGGCTTGTGGCTGCATCACTGCCCTTTTAGGGCCGAGTCACATAATTCGGGAAGCCTTCATCTCAAGGCCCTTGATTTAATTACATCTGCAAAGACCCATTTTCCAAATAAGATCATATGCCTCGTTTCCAGGGATTTGACGTGGGCATCTTTTGGGAGGTCACTGTTTTGCACTCTGTAAGAAGAAGTTAAATTCACTCGTTTATACTGGTTTAGGACAGGAGTGAACTAAGTCCTACTGCTTTAGGACAGGCGTGAACTAAGCAAGCTCTAGAAGTGATCATATTATATATGGATATAAAAAAAACCCCTCTGGAATGTTAAGTAACATATGCTCTACTATAGGAAAATGTTTGCTGGTGGTGTTGTAGGCAAGTAGGTGGGGTCTGTCATATCCCAGTATTCTACGGCCGGAAGTAGTATTTAACACAATGAGCGCAACAGATTCGACATCTTGTTTGAAATTATCCAGCTGGGAGCAAGGAAACGTGATCCTTCGTGTGCGCTGGGCCCTCCAGCCCTCTGAGGTCCGTGTTCTTGTTATGTCATTGCAGAGGTCCCGAAGCCAAGATGAGTGGTGGCGGGTCACTTGCCGGAGGTCGCCGGCTGAGAGTGGCTGGTGGGAACGGGTAGTGAGTGGAGTGCAGGAATGTTCCTGAGCTCACAGCTCGAGCTCTGTGGCCTTGGGATGGGGGAACCGGGCTGGGGTTGGAGCCGGGGCCACCGGAGCCGGACCCCAACACACGACCACCAGCCTGCATGGCTGTAGCCACGGGAACCCAGAGAAAAGACCACAGGTTTGCTTCTGAGGATTGTCACCAGGATCTGGTAGCAGGGAGGTAAGGCTTGGGGTGGTGAGCTATGGGGCCCACACATCAGCCCTCAGGGCTTGGGTGCTCCCTCGGACCTGGCTGCCCCAGCGCTGGGCGGTCCCAGCCTGTGTCAAGGTCTCCTCCAAATCCTCCGTCCTGATTTGGTGAGCCAGGCATGTCCCACCTCTTGATACCCGGGAGCCCTCTGTCACGGTCCCCTGCCCGCCCTTGGAGACTCCGCCCAAACGCCCCCCCAAGAAGCCCTCCCCAGCACCCCATAACATGCTCGGCACCTTGCCATGCCGTCTGTCGCCTCTGCAGTAACGGCCTCTGTGACTGTGGCTCTGTGCTTTTGTTCTTCTCGAGGTCTGCGAGCCCCCCCGAGGGGCGCCGACTGCCGCGGCCACGTCTCACGGCCACGGCCTCAGACACGCCACTGAGCCTGCCCTCTGCGAGGTGGTTCCCGAGTTTACCTGTCGAGAGGTGTGGGCTGTCTCGGCCCCCAGCTCTCCGGGATGCTTCCCCCCAGGACACTTGCAGCTTCCCCGAGCAATACTGAGGACCGCCGCGCTCCGTCCCGACGCAGCTGTCAGCAGGCACTCATCTTTAGAGCATTTTCTAGAGGCAGCAATGCTGCCTCCTCACCCTGTGAGGCGGCCTCGAAACATTGAGATTCAGAGCTGGAGTTTATAAGAGGACACAAAGAAAGGGGACGATTGCCAGAAATTGATGATTGATGCATTTGGTCTAAATCCAAAGCCTGTCATTGAGCCTTAAATTGTTAAAGGAAAAAAAAAAAGAGAGTGAGAGAGAACATAAAAAAACTCAAGAGTTGAGTGAAAGAATTGCAGGCGGGTGACTACAAGTAAGAGTAAAGTCTGCAGCTGTAAATCAGATAAGGTGGGGTGATGCTTGCCGGCCAGTACCTCTCATCTTCTTGTCGCCCTACTACGTTCTAAACAAAAA
Source organism: Procyon lotor (assembly GCA_028646535.1). NCBI lineage: Eukaryota > Metazoa > Chordata > Mammalia > Carnivora > Procyonidae > Procyon > Procyon lotor. Next base: position 445,340 of record CM053611.1, read on the forward strand.
GGAACTGCTAGGAGTGCCTGCTAAAAACTTAGCCGTCACTAAAAATTTCCCCAGGAAATTAAATTTCCTAAGCACGTCATGATATAGATGGTCTTCGGGGGTTGCACCCCTGCAAATACAGAGCCCGCAAATAAGCAAATAACCCGCTCACACTTGCGGGATGTCTACACTGCCTTTTAGTGCCACTCAGGGCTTCAGTGGCTGGCTCGTGCCTGTCTCCCCTACCAGGCTGAACAAAGAGGGTACTCGTTCTTTTTTCTTAACTAGCTCTTAGCATGATGCTTGATCTAGCAGCCATTCAATAAATCCTCTCCGAGTGGCTGCACACGTCCGGGTGAGGGATCTATCTTCAGGTGAAAGATGTCACTTCAAAGTATTTTCTAATTTTAGTAAATGAAGATGATACTGGTTCTCTAATTCTACTTCGCTTTTCTCCCCTTTTTTTGCCCATCTAGAAATTAAAACAAAGGATGACTCTTTTCATCCTAAAGAAGTCATAGTTGATTTTGTGTCCTAAATTGCTTTGCACTTAGGGACTCACTATATGAGGTGCAGGCCTGAATCAACGCACAGCCATGGGATACGTTGCAGGCTAACTCAGGAATATTTTTAAAAATGATATTTTATTGGTGGCCGGAGAAATTGAAGGAAGAAAAAATAAAATGGAGCGTTGGACGGGGTGACACTCTAGGTGACAAAGAGCCAGTCTAGATGTGCCCCACTGTTCCTGGATCCACCACTGCTCTGGGTGGATCCCCTTTTCTCTTGTTTTCTAGGTTTCTTCCTCCGTTTCTCTGGAGTACATCCTCAGTAACCCCTTGGTTCTCCTCATGTGGCTGGGGGTCCCTGGATGCACCAGTGCTCTTCCAGCATTTTCCGTTTCTAGAGGTTTCCAAGGACATCTCTCTGGTAGCAGTTCTTTCCAGAACTCTAAGGGACAAATCATTTAGGATAAGTGGGGGCGGGGAGCTCCCACCCATGGCCAGATATTGTCAGAAACATTTGCTCTCGTGTCTTTGGGAAGGGAGGGGTCTGATGTTTTGCTGGAATGTGAATGCCTGAGCTCTAAGGGTTTGGCTCTAGTAGGATTGAGGTTTGACTGGCGCACCCTCCCATAGAGAGGGCTTCAGTTGTTCCTCCTGCCTCCACCCCCTTCTCACCCCACGCCCGTCTGTGTGGCGCTCTGGCTCCGGCCTCTCTGCGGTTCAGTTGGGTGAGTGACACTCGCCTCGTCTGAAACCCACTGCCAGCACATTCCAGGCCGTAGACGTCTCCACCTGATACCTCGCTCCCCCCCACTGTTGCCGAATCGTTCTCTGGACCCATATTGAGATGGGTCTAATCCCCGTTACGCGTTTATTGTTGCAACGGTGCATTTTTATTTCAGTGGTGTCTAGAGAGAGAATGGAGGCAAAATCATGGGCCTGGACTGTTAACTTAAACCAAAGGGAGTGAATTTCATTAGAAAAAAAAAATAAGCTTAACAACCCACAGTAGTGATCACAGTTATGTTTTTTTCTCACTCTGCCAATGATAGACATCTGTGTTCTTTCCGTTTTCGTGTATTGGGTTTTATACAACTTGATAAGCCCAAGATGTAAGGGGAGGGGGAAGCGAGCACGTGAGCAGGGGGCAGGGAGAGAAAGAACACAAAGAAAGGATGGAAAGAAACATCGTGCCTTTAAGCACAGTCGCTTGGTATTTCAGAAAGAACCCCAAACGAACTTCCCATAACCAAGGAACCACATTCAGAACTTGGCAAATCCATACGTGGGTCAAACTTCTGTGACCCTCGTCTCCGAGAAGAGAAGTCTCTGATGAAGGTGATCTCCAGCTGAGCTCAGTGCAGAAGTTTGTCTGTCCTTCTGTGCAACTTTCGCATTTTGAAATGTTCACATTTTCGGATGAGTCACAAATCTTTATCGTCTATGGTAACATCTTGCCATTGCACGTGTGCAGAAACATCCCAAGCGCTCAGAGAAAATCCTATTTTGTTTCCTAATGTTTGCTCTTGTTTCAGCACCATCCTGTGCCTTCAGGTTACAACGGTGTCCGAAACTCCACCCCCCGCCCCCCCAGCGCGTGCTCTGTTGGGGGGACAGCAGGTAAACAGTGATAACTCAGGAGATGACAGACGCCGTGAAGGGGGTGAGATGGGGAGCCAGGCGCGGGGAGTTAGTGAACGCTGTCTTAGACAGCTTCTCGGAGGACGTGCATTCGTGCCGAGGGGTAAAGTAGGGGATAAAAGGAAGGCACGGTGGTGTCTGGCAGGAAGTGCGTGCAGAAGGAATGATCAAGTGACAGTCATGCCTCTTCCGCCAGGACTTTGAAAGATATTTAAGTATTTCCTATCGCTTTAGGAACTTCTCTATGTATTAATTGGCTTTTGTTGTTGTTGCTGTTAGACAACATGTGTTCCCAGGCGGTCTCAGATAGAAAGTCCTAGCGGTCATGACAACCTACACGAAAAGTTTTGGAGGAAATCAGTGCTTAAAACTTATAATAAGTATGTGCGTGGAAAGTCTTCTGTTTGAATATGTTATTGAATTTGAGATGGGAAACCAGGTTGACCGTGGTCCGGGGAAGATGAGACCATTTCTAAAGCCCCTCAGCTCTCCAGCCAGTGCGACATCCCTGTTTTATGGTTTTGTCGGTCTGATGAAGAGCCTAGAACATTGTGGGGCACATCGTGGGGGGGGGGGGGTCTTCTGGAGGAATAGAGTCCTGAGCACTCCAGCCTCCTTTCTGGAATGTTCTCCAAGATTTATTTCACGTGGTGCCCGGACTGCCGAGAGCGGGACAAACATGAGCTGGCTTCTGAGTAATAGTGTCTGCTTGGGCCGTTTGCACACCTGGGCCCTTTGCACACCTGGGCCCTTTGCACACCTGGGCCCTTTGCATGGCCGTGTAGCTGGGGGTGTTTCTTTTCTGCTTCAGTAGGCGACCCTTTGCTTTCTCTCAGAGTCCGTGGACACGTGCTAGGAGACCTCGCAGCTCCGAGTTCCGCTTCTCACACAAACCCTGGGCAGCCTGGTGGCCACACCACGTCTCCCAAATCCACAAGTGACCTTGGGTTGGTGGATTAGCCTGGTACCGAGGCCCTTCCCAGCCCACCCCTGCCAGCGTCCTCGGCCCCTGCGAAGGGCTCTGCGGAGTGTCGCCGGAGCTAAAAGATTTCCGCGTCAGTCCCCAGAGATGGAATTGGAACAGCAAGGGTTGGAGTGATTTCCTGCTCCCTATTTGTTATTGAAGACTTTGGAAGCCAGCCTGGGTGGCCGGGGATCCATAACCTCTAATAACGTATCCTTCGTCTATGGAGTTGAAACACGCAATGTTGATTTTATTTCATTTGACCTCCTTCGGGGTCATGGCCGGGGGTCTGCTCTACCTGATCTCCAATGTCTGCTGGTGGCTTGACTCGACTCTCCGGCACGGCAGCGACAAACATCGTCCCTCCACGACTGGCTGGGGATTACATGAGGTAATGAGCGCTTAGCCCACAGTCCTAGACGCAGCTCTGTTTAAAGTCTGGTGACAAATCCAGCCTGACTCCCAGGCAGGCTCCGCAGCTATTAAACATGGGGTAACAGTTACCGCAGACTGCCGAGGATTGTCTTCCCCATTTTGGGGCTCGGGGGGCAGTCATAGCAGTGGGCACGGACGGCAGGTGGATTCTTGGAGGAGGAACGCTGGTCTTGTTGGCTTTTCTCCCCTCTATTTCCATCTCTTCTTGGTTGGAGGGACAGCTGGTCACATATTGGCTTTAAGTGGCCTCAGACCCTAGGGAAGTCCCCATGTCCCCACTGTTGTGATGGCTTCTCGGTCCTTGGTGGCTGGCATGTGGGAAGGTCTGGTGGCTGACCGTGCAGTCGTCCCTGTGACCGTGGTGCAAATGCACGCCGTCTTCCTTGACTTCTCTGATCGCTCGTTATTATTTTTTTTAAAGATTTTTATTTATTTGAGAGAGAGAAAAAGAGAGCAGGGGGAGGGTCAGAGGGAGAAAGAAAGAAAATCTCAAGCAGACTCTCCACTGAGTGTGGAGCCCAACATGGGGCTCGATTTCATGACCCTGAGATTATGACCTGAGCGGAAACCAATCGATGCTCAACCGACTGAGCCACCCGGGCACCCTAATTGCCCGGTTTTTATTCCTCCTAGAGATAGCCTTGGTTGGGACTAGGCACACAGACAGACACAAATGGACACATTCACGCACACACATTCACACACAAAAGCGCAGAGACACACAGGTGCACACATGCACACACACGATAGACACAGAGACATACCACTCACACGAGTACATACAGACACGCACGACAACTCAAAGGTCCACACATACACACACACACACACACACACACACACACACACACACACACGCAGGAGGGAGCGGCTCCAGGCTATATCACAGCTCATTAATTCCTGGGCTGTTGAGAGTTTGTAGCTGACCCAAGGCCAAGTACAGCCCGGATGAATGCCTTTAGATTCACTTGAGATTATAGTATTGTTGTGATAAACAGATTCATAAAAAACACACCAGATTCCAAGAGCATCTGAATGGTTAATTTGAGGGGCTGAGTAGGTAGCAAATATTTGGCTAGAATTACCCAGCCTCTGTGCCCATTGAAAGAAATGCCCCTGAATGATGGGCTATTTATAACACTGTTTTAAAAAGGTTACCTTGTTGAAATGCAACATCTCATTAGGAGTTAAATCCTGGAACTGGCTGGGGGGGGGGGTGGTACTTGAAAATAACAGGTTGTCAGGGGAGCGAGGCAATGTTACAATGTGACTCTCTCTCTGAAGTGAGCATAGACCTCCAGCCCCGGACCATCCGTGGCGAGAAATCCGGCCGCTCTCCTGAGCCCAGAAGCCTATACAGATGGCAGAGCAGAGAGATGTTTTCTTAGTGCTTCAAGGTAAAATATTACATGACGGAGCACAAGAAAACATGTTCCTCTAAGAAGCAAATTGACGGAATCTGTCATTTCAGAAAGCTAAAATTATCAAGGACTCTTCGTGTCTCCAGGAAAATAATGGAGAGGAAATGTCAGCCACTGTGGTTTTCCTGAATAGGCTTTAGTTGCTGTACACGAGAAGTCAGTTTTTAGGAAAGTCAATTTTTCACACATTTACAGAAATAATTCACTTCGGATCTGCAACGAAGGCTTGAAACCACATGCGTTTTTGAAACTGCCAATCCAGGATACTGTCTGGGGTATCTTTTTTTTTTTTTTTTTTTTAAATACCTAAATTAGATCAATGCAGAATGTGGAAATAGCAGATAACAGGCAATGTGGAGCTAATAAAGACAAAAATGTTACAGGCACCTTCTTGAGCCCATCGCTCCCTCCAGACACAGGGAAGGGACTGTGCAGTGGGTCTACCCCCCAGGGTCACGGGCAGCCAAGGCGTGAATCCTTTCAGAGACAACATTAGGTGTCTTGGTTCATTTTAAAGCTAGAAAGCCAACAATTACAGATCGGAACTATTCGTTCTGAGATTTAAGGTGGGGGGAGAGCAGAAGAAGGCTGAAAAAGAGCCCATGTCCTCTGAGTGTCCCTGGAGCCCAGGGCAGGAAGAGGAGCCAGGAGCCAGCACAGTCAGGACCCTCCCACAAGGGGACACGGGCTCGAGGGGACAGAGGCAGGAGGCACGGGGACCATGCTGTGGGTCTGGCTTGGGCGTCTGTGCCCAAAGAGGCCCGCCTGGAACCCTCCCTTCCAGGGTCCGTCCGCCGCATCCCATCGTGGGTGACACTCCTTAGCAGCACGCCGTGCCTCCGGCGGGGGTATTTCTGGACAGCCAGCACTCAACAAGAATGTCACACGTCTGACTCCGGAGCCAGAGAAGACTTTCTATCTGAATCATCAAAAGGCTGGCCGGGGGATTTGTGAGCACCTAATAACAGAATTTCAAAAATCTTTTTTATTTATTTTAAGCACATTTCAGGAGTAGAGGCATTGTTCCTGAACAGCCCACGCACTACGTATTCCCAGTGTTCGGTAGGCAAAGGGCTTCAGTGGTTGCATTTATGGAAATGTATTTAAGTTTTTCAACATTTGTCCTGAAATGTATTTTTTGTTGCCAGTTTACACTGTCTAGATGCAGAGATTTAATGGAGAAGGGCAGTCTTGATCCTAGCCCTGCTCAGAGTTAATGAATAAAAAATTCTGAAATTCGTAATATCTAAAAATTCAGTCCCTTTGAGTGTCTTAAAAAGTCCCCCTGAATGAGTCTAAGCTTTCAGTTCATAGCAATCAGAGGACCTCTCTTCAGTTTGCAGGTCTTACGAAGAATACCAAATAGTAGAATCCATGTCCTTGAAAGTATTAAACCTGCCTCTCCTTTTGTTAAAAACATACTTGTTTGATTCTGTTAGAATAACTGTGAAAACCATTTTGCAAAATGTTAACGATGAGATCCTGATTGAGGAAGTGTCTCCTAATTTCCTGGAAACCATTAATTAAAATTTCAAAGTATCAACCTCTGTGTTACACGCTCATCCGAAAAAAATGTATTATTTAGACAACAAATGCTGTTGCCTCGCGATAGGTTATTTTTTTTTCAAGTGAGCCAACACAGCGGAATAAAATATATGACCTGCCGAGGCTGACTCACTTCCTGTTTCAGTAACAAGAATGTCATCCGCTCAGGGCTGAGCAGCACACTTCGTTACTGTGTGTGTGGCTTGGTGTGGACACGTTGCCAGAAAGTTCTTCGGGAAAATACACTCATCATCCTAATACCAAGAAAGAAACTTTCGGTGAGCTGTTCTGGCTGCGGCACTTGCCCTATTTATTATTCTTGCTATAACCGGAGCTCCCCTAATGGGAGCCACGATGCTTGCCCGAGAGTGGGGAGCACCGGTGCTGCTGTGATTTTGCCCATCCAAGTAGCCAGTCACTCCTGTCCTCCGAGTCCTAACCCCAGTGAGCAGCGGCTTCCCCCAGGGTGGACAGGTGTGCCCCTGCTGGTCCCCTGGCTTTGCGCTCAAGGGACCACCTGACCTCGGGTCTCCATTTCACATTTGTGAAATGACGGTGTCGAATAGCATCATGTCCCCGGGCTTCTTCCAGTGCCAGACTCCGGGGCCCTTTGCCCAGAATCACGAAATCGTGTTGGCATGCTTCTGTGCGACCCGTGCCCGCTGCTCCCTGAGTTTAGGACCCAGCCCCCCCAGAGGGTCACGGGGCACATTTTAGGTGAGTCACCTGTGTGACTCACGGCCACACTGCCTTGAGGGACAAGGCAGCCGTAGCTCCGGGCTGCTGGCCTTTTTGCACATCAGTGCAGTTCAGCAGCTGAAGAGCTGTGGACTGGCCCGGGGACACATCGCAAGGCCCCCGCGGGCTCCAGCAGCAGGCAGCCCCCTCGCCGACTCAGGAGGTGGGCTAGCTCCCTAAGAATGAAGCAAGCGCTTTTCGGAGGGGAGCGGGACTTCCTGCGGTGGAAAGGGAACTTCAGACACCCGGTCATGGATTCGTGGCCCCCGCCCCCGCAGCATCTGGGGACCAAGCATCTCTCTTTCAAAATCCCCGCAGAGAATTACATGATGACCAAGTTGCTCTCCCAAGTGGGTGTTAAAAATTCATCCAGAGCCTCACTCCCAAGGCATCATTAAGTGAGAATAATTAGCATCTTATTTACATTCCGTAGAACTCTACCCAAGTGTCTCCTGCGGGGGAGGCATTCTGTAATTGTAGGTCAATATTCACCCTCATTTACAAAGAATGAGTACAACAGGCACGACCCTGCTTTCCTGTCACCGTCGGCCCAAGGTGGCCTTGGTGTGAGTGGTGTGTGAGTGTCGCTGGGCCGGACGGACCTGCACCATCAGAGGGATGCACCTGCGGGTCCCTGCGTGCCTGGGGTGAGGGTCAGCACCCCGTATTGTGACTGCCGCTTGGGCCTCGGTCACGTGAGCACGTTTAAGACCACGGTGCCGCGAGAACTGCTGAGAAGAGGTTCATCCTCCTTCCTTCTGCTAAGGCCTGAAGTTCCGAGGGGAACACGTATCGTCCTCAGGAGCTGGGCTCACTACCCCTAGATGGGCCTTGGGCCATGGGTTCAGGTCCCCGTCGGACACAATCCGGGGATGCGGAAGTAGGTTGGGCTGATTTCAGGGTTTCAGTCCAGCAGTAGCATTTGGAAGTCATTTGGATGTCTGGGTCCCATGGAGAACCTACATGAGAAATACAAAGTCCACCCCCGAATTGCTTCTGCTTATCGAGAGCTTGTGGGCCGTATGTTGACCTGGGCTGGTTGCCTCTTGCTTCTGCTCAAATAAAAGCAACAGGCCAGGCCTTCATCCCCTATGCGGGAGGCTCGATCCGATTACCCTCAGGTCTTGACGGCCCTGCAGCAAAGTGACAGGCGATTCCCCGCATCTTGCTCTCACTCCCCACGGTGTGGTCTCAAAACCCCTCCAGCCCGAGTCCCATAGCTGGCCATCCACGTGGAAAGCCCCTCGATCTGAAGATCCAGTGTACGGCAGTTACGAGTTCAAGGGTACCGAAGCTACACTTGCTAAAGGGCTGAAAACGCCCCTCTTCTCCTTGGGCTCCTCTCTCGTGAGCTGCCCCCACCCCCACCCCCTTGGCTTCGCCACGATGTCCCTTCCTTCCTTCCACCCTCTTCTTCCCAGGCATCCCTGCTTTGCCTGACCTTCCTCCCTTGCCTGTCTGCGGGCCTCTGTGTCCCGTGGTTTGTTTGGCAAACGCAGAGCTCCCTCTGCGTGACCGTCTTCCGTTCGGGGTGGGCCAGGTAAAGCTGTTTCCGCGACCCCCAGCTCCCTCGTCCATCTGTGGTTTTCTAGAAGGAGCTTTCCAGTGGTGCGGCCTGGAGCTGCCCTCCTCTGCAGCGTGAGGACACAGACAGGCTCTGCAGAGTCTCAGCGAGGGGACCTGGCCGGTCTGCTGCTTGACCCAGAGCTGGCGCTCGGTGGCTGTCACTGCCCACCTCTCCTGGGTCACTGGAAGCAAACTCAGACGGTTCTGCCCAAGGTGCCACCGTTGGACAATCTGACTCGTGGTCCTGCACTCGCAGGCTGGGCGGCCTGCTGGCCTCCGCACCCGCACCCTCCCTCGCCCCCCGAGAGCAGCGAGCCAGAGTCAAGGGCCCTGGCAGATGATTGACAGCCATTCCTGCTGCCCTGGTTATAAGCCCGGCTGCTATTTTGGGGCCCGTACTGTTCAGTCTGGGTTTCGTTTCCTTCACCAGCTTTTTTGGCAACTGCCTGGCTCCAAAAGGGCAGGCCTCGCCGAGGGGCCCCGTCCAGTGTCACTCAGTGAGACGGCAGTCACCCGGGGAAGGAAGAAAGGGGGGAGAGAGGGTGGGAGAAGGTACCCCGATTATCTTTCACCCAGAATGGTTTTAAAAATACCTTTTTCAACAAGAGAGAGGCATTAGAACGTTTCAAAGTGTGTTTTCATACGCAAAGTTGGAAGAAATCCGGTTTACACAGTGACGTCACCGTGAATTATTGGAGACAGAAATCGTAAAGAACATTCTAGAACGTCTATGTGTATACATTACAGCGTGTGTGTGCACACGCGCATGTGTGTATGTGTGTGCATGTGTGTGTGTGCGTGTGCGCGTGCACGTACGTGTGTGTGCGTGCGTGTGCATGTGCGTGTGTGCACGCATGCACGTTTGGGGGAATTCCTCGTCTGTTGGGCTGTTTCTGAAGGGGACGGCTCCTGGGATCCCAGCTAAGAGGCTTCCCCTACATCTCTCAGGGAAGTCTGTCCATACACGTGTCCCTAAGAACATGGGCGTGTGATCGAAGAGTAACCGAGGTGTAGGGAGTTTGGGCTGTGGTGTTTTGACAATGTGACCCCACATATGAAAAACTACAAGACTCACTTCAGGCCCGCGAGGGTCAGAGTACTTTGTGTTGATCGTTCCGTGTTTTTCCGACGGCCAGAGGCGCGGGCGGCCTTGTGAGGACGACGGCAGGCCTCCGAGTGCAGAGAGTGCGTGTGGGATTTTCTGTAATCCGGAGGTGGTCCTGAGGCTGACGCGTGTGAAAACCGGTGGGGTTGGCCTCCCTGTCCAGACCGGCCGGCTCCCCACACGTAAGGCCCGTACGAGCCAGGCTGACAGCAAATGCCCTCCCAGGTGAGACGACAACCTTGGCAGCCAAGCCTTAGCTTTCAGTTCAGAGGACGGCGAGTTCCCGGGACCGGGGAGTGGAAGCTGATGTCATCGAGAAGGTATTGCCCTGCTCTGCAATCAGCCAGGGCGTTCAAAGTCCCCCAGCAAACACACACACACATCCTGGAACACGTTTCGAAGAGCTCCGAGCAACCCTTTGGTCAAGAGATGTTCCCCAAACAAGCAGCAAACAAACAAGCAAACAGAATCAAAGACGTGTGTGTGGTTTCTGCCGAAGAATGCTCTCTAGTTTGTGCACGGGTGTTCTAATCCTATTTTCACTTACCACTTTCCTGGAAGACGTTGCTGGGAGTGAAACCCAAAATTAGCTCTAGGCCAAGAGTGAATAATTTCGACAGCCACTGCTAAAATGGTTTGTATGTTCGGAGCCATATATGGGTGAAAGTAACAATTTCAACAGGAAGCAAAAAAAAAAAAAAAAAAAAGGAAAACTTTTGCACACACCAGAAAAATACTTTCATTTGTGAAAGAGGTCAGATCCCCAAGACTTACTGAATGATACTCTAGGTAGTTTTAAAATTTGCTTTCATAAAATTTATTTGAAATGCCTCACCAACTTTCAGGGCCAAATCAGGAAACATTGCTTCTACTAATTATTATTTAACAGTTGGCTAGCATTTCCCTTCTCTATGTGTTCTTTTCACATAACGAAAAACCAGTGAACATTTAATTGAATTTTGATGATAATCTTAATAGTGCCATTCTACATTTAGTCCTTAAAGCAATTTCATGTTTGCAAATTACTTTTGCATTCCTTGTAGCTAGTTACATAACTTACTTTGCTCAAAGAGTAAAATTAAACTCTTCCTAATATGACGTGGTTTGCCTTTTCCAGGGTAAACACAAATATGTCAAGAAATGCACCAAGAGTGAGCTCACGTGGGCAGGGACTTACCGGGGCTCCTTATGAAGTGTCTCTCCGCAGACTTTCTGGTAGACCACACGCGGCCATTCTTACAGAGCTGGGGGTGGGCACCGAAATGAAGTTCTGCAATGTAGCATTTCCTGACATACTGGCAAGTTGACTTCGTCACCTAAATTCCCATCAGTCAGCGTGCTTGGCAGCTGGATGGTGAGCTGGTTAGAGCCCAGAGATATAAGCCCCTAATGTTTCCCAGCCAGAGAGGAAAGAAAACAATCCATTGCCCTGACTTCTCAGCAAATAGGTACCAGGCATTTCTGAGTAAGTAAAAGCTGGAGATCCCAAAGTATCTCAAAGGACACAGAACCCAGCAGGTTCGTGGTTCTGCCGGTGAGCACCTCTGTTTCCTTGTGCCGGGCACAGGGCGGCTGTGCTGATGATTATGAGGAGATACTTAAAAATTCGTCTTCCTCTAGATCACTGGCTTCGCTGATTTGAAGAAGTGCTTTTTCTCGAAATCTAAAACCCGAGGGGTAAGAACTAGTGTTCTTTCTGTTTTTTCAAAGTCCTAAAGATGAGTTCTTTCCTTATAACAGGGGCCTGAGGTTGCCGCAAAACTCCAAGAGGGACCCACCAGGACACCTTCTCCAGAGTTCCGTGGGGGCTCATGGACTGGCTCTTTCCTCTGCCCAATGTCCCGAGCACTAGAGAAAGGCCACACATCCGCTGTTTGGACCATGGTGACGCTTCCAGAAGCATTCATGGTTATCCATCATCCTTCCTGCCTTAGAGCTCGTTTCAGCAAAGGCCCCTGAAAGACATCTGTCTCTGACTGCCACCTTCTACAATTCACAGGCCGCCGTACCGGGAATCACAGTG
>CM053611.1:464810-498807 GCA_028646535.1 Procyon lotor
TGGCTTTGGAGGGAGGTGGGTGGACAAGGCAGGGATCGCCCTGCTGTAAGCTGGGGTCTAGCCTGGGCAGGCTTCGTGCACCTGTGATGAGAAAGTCCTCACCTTCAGGAGTGTGGTCCCTGCCTCACAGGCTCCAAGTTCGGATGGTTCAAATCTATCTCCTCAAAGGCACATTGGCAAGACTCATTCTGATACCCTCTGGGTTGTGGGGTATCATCAGAAATTTGAGGTCAGGAAGGCAGGACCCCTGGGGTTAGAGCCTTCCAGGGCCCCCGCTGCTATTTCTGTGTCCCCCAGATGTGCAGGTGTGTTTGGTGGGTTGTGCACATGCCTGTGAGTGGGTCAGTGACCGAGTGAGCACTAACCTCATCTCTTTAAGCCTTTCTATTTCTCTCTCAGTAAAAGGACAACATTACCTTCTCTCCTCGAGGACTAAGCATATAGGTTCCAATAACTTTTTATCTCTGGCAAAATAGATTTCCAGCATAGGATAGTTTAATTTTTTCCAGCTTTATTGAACTACGATTGACAGATAAAAGTTGTGTATGTTTCAGGTACACGGCATGATGCTCTGCTGTATGTTGTGAAATGAACAGCACCACCAAGCTGGCTAATACACCCATCACCTCCTGTAGTTACCACGGTTCTTGTGTGTGTGTATCGTGAGGACTCCTGAGATCCACTTGCAAAGCAACTTTCAAGTGTACAATATAGTATAATTAATTACAGTCACCACCTTGTGCCTGAGATCCCCAGATTGTCCTCATTTCCACATCTGAATGAGATGATTCAGTGTTCATCTTTCTGTGTCCGGCTTCTCTCAAGAGGCATGATGTCCTCCAAGTCCATCTACATTGTTGCAAATGGCAGGATTTCCTTCTTTTTAAGGCTGAAACAATATTCTATGGCCTCTGCAATTCATATCATTCTTAGATGTTGGCACTATGTATCCCCATCTAAAATCACCGTCAATCCTTAGGCCATGCCTCCAAACTTCTCATGGCAGAAAATCTTTTTAAGAGAAACACCATCGATCAGATTACCAGAAGGAACTGGATTCTGGGCCTATGAACTGGTTATTGTGCTCTGACCTCACCACGGACCAGAGTCAGGAGGGGGCTGATTTGGGCTTCAGCTCTCTGGAGATGCTGGGTCAACCCAGAAATTGTGTCTCATAAACCGGCGTGATGACTCCCACTGAAATGTGTTTTAAATGCCACTGTGGGTACTTTGTGAAGTGGACATTTTATCCCATACATTCCATCAATAAGATGGAGATGTTTTTCTCCTGAGTGATCTTTGAACTCGGCCCAACAACACATTGAAATACCCTAAGTACGGATGCTGACACGCTGTTTTTGTAAGTCCGCTTCCTTTTCGGGGGCTCACAACGAAGCACACACAAATACAGAGTCAGGAAGCACACACTCAGAGACAAATGAGTCACACAGCGAATGAGCTCAAACTCACATGCAGATAAATCCCCTCAGCGGTTGGTAGTTTAAAGCATCCTACAACCTTACAGTGTTTAGGAAGGTGGCCACGCTACAATTTTGCAGTGCCTTCGACATTTACTGTACTTCACAAAAACTATGTCTCTTTTTCATGAATTCCATGAAAAGGTATCTAAGAAGAATCTATGTGCGTCATCTAGCTGCCAGCTCGAGGATGACCCCTTGTTCCTAAGACTTGGGGTCAGAGTGGGCTGAGACGCCAGCTGTCGGGACTACCTGGAAATGTACCAGCCTCTCCCCCTGCCTCAAAACGAACAAAAAAATAAGGCATTGCCGTTCTTTGAAGCCATCAGGTTTTCTCTATGATGTGAGGCTGTTTGAATTCTCTCTGCGTGTCTGGCGTGGTATTATCTGAATTTCCTGTTCATCTCTCTCTCTCAAGCGGCAACTGTGTTCCTTCATCTACATTTGGTCAATTAAGATAAGCCCGGCGTTCGTGTGAATTACAACTACAAGTCCCTTCTTTGTGGCATCGTTAAGACTGAGACATGGGAAAGAAAATCACGTCAATCAAGAATAACATCCTGGGGCCCTGGGGGGCTCAGCGGGTTAAGCCTCTGCGTTCGGCCCAGGTCATGATCTCAGGGTCCTGGGATCGAGCCCCACATCGGGCTCTCTGCTCAGCAGGGAGCCTGCTTCCCCCTCTCTCTCTGCCTGCCTCTCTGCCTGCTTGTGATCACTCTGTGTCACATAAATAAATAAAATCTTAAAAAAAAAAAAAAGAATAACATCCTATTGTAGAAAGTACACCTAGTATGCGATTCCCTATGGTTCCCAGTAGCCTGGCACAGTGTTGCTTCTGGTTCTAAAAACACACCCTTTCTTTTGTGTGGGCCTTTGTGTAAAGCAGAGGAATGCTAAGCACTTTATTTTAATCAGACTTGGTTTCTGGGAAATTCAGCCATTCTCCCCTCCTGTTTATCAAGGTGGTGATGGAGGTCTAATAGCCCCACTGATTAGATAGTTGGTCAAACCAGCGCAGGATCAAGCTAGAGCTGCTCCCTGTGATCTTCAAAGAGAAAGAAAGTCTAGATGAAAAGTGAAGGCATCCTGATGATAACAGCCCTCCACGTACTTGAGAAATTAGGTTGTGATGAAGAGTCTTAACAGATACTGCGACTTAATCTTTCGTCTGTAAGCCATTTGACTGGCACTAACTTAAGTTAGGAAGGACTTGACTTCTCAAAGAGAATAACTTTGGTTCATCTTTTCCATACAGATTTTCTTTTTCTAGGTATGACATGAAGATTTTTAGGAATGAATGTGAGATGTTACAATATAATTATCAAGGTGACTTCAGGCTCTTTATCTCACTGATAAGCCCAAAAGAGCAGTGTGGACTTTTTTTTTTTTAATTTAATCTTTTCAGTGTTACAAGATTAATTGTTTATGCACCACACCCAGTGCTCCGTGCAGTATGTGCCCCCCTCAGTACCCACCACCAGGCTCGCCCAACCCCCCATCCCCTCCCCTCCAAAACCCTCAGTTTGTTGCTCAGAGTCCACAGTCTCTCATGGTTCATCTCCCCCTCTGATTCCCCCCATTCACCCTTCCCTTCCTTCTCACAATGCCCTCCGTGTTTTTCCTTATGTTCCCAGTGTGGACTTTTCAGACGTATTCCTATCTCCTTGAAACAGAAGAGGATATAGAACTCAGTGGAGTTTAAGTGACTTCTTGGGGCCAGTGGCTAGACAAGGATGGATTTGGGGCTAGATCAATTTCATGTACTAATTCTCTCTTCTGCACACCGTACAAATAGTTTTAAAACATATATTCTGCTTACTGTGCATTATTGGAAAAAAAAGGCGATTTCCTTTTGACTTTAGCATATTAAGAAAGGAGTTTTTGGAAACATATGCTTAATATTATTGTCCTGATGACTTTATAAATCTATCCAGGTCACAATTTTGTATACTTAAGGATTCTACATTGGAATAGTATCCAAAATACTCATCTGGTAGATTCAGATTTTGGGAGGGGGGGTCAGTGTTACAACAATTCTGGACACTGTTACGTAAAAATGTGATTGTTTAGCTGAGGTGGAAATATTCCAGAAAGAGTATGGAGTACAGCTCTTAAACCTTCTTCAGAGCCTATTTTCACCAGAGATCTCCAACCTCTCAGAAGGCGTTTTGGCTAAAAACTCATTTTTTTTGCTTATGACTTTGTCTACGTAGAAGATGAATACTTACTCGGTATGACAGCAGGCTCGGAGGTATGAGGCTGAGCTTCTTCAAGGAAAAAAGCTGTAGTTAAGAAAAAAATAGTAGGTGAACGGCATATGCACGCAACAAGACCTATGGGAACGCGATATAAAACAATTTAAATACACTGTATTTTTGTATGTCATCGTGGGTGGTTCCCATCACTATGCTGGTGTTCAATCCCCAAGCAACAAAAAATAACTTGGGAGAGGAAATCTGGCTGTGAGTACACCTTTATTTAGGATTGATGGGAAAGGACTCTCAGCTGAGATGTATGTCCTGAGCCCAGGAGCAGAATCCCCCAGCCATGAGGTCACGGGGGAGTTTCTGCTCTGAAAATAAAGGATCTTGGGGAGAGATGAGGGCAGAGTATGTGCCCCGGATGCTGGATCCAGGCTGAATCTAGCCTGAGCAGTTGGACTTCAGTAGACTGTTAACCTCCGGCTACCTCGGGACAATTCTGTTTACCTTAAAGCCAGTGTTTGAATGATGCGGCTTGCATATCGGAGACTTGCACGCTGGCACAGTCTTCTGGAGCGGAATGAGGGCACAGCCCATTTTACAGTGTCTGTAGAAAGAGAGTGGCCTTAACTCGGGGTGGGGATCACTTAAAAAACAAAACAAAAACAAAAATCCTTAAAAACATAGAATAGAGTCGTTTAATGACAGGGACATTATAGCAAGTCGGCCGTCGATGAAGTCGGTTTCTGAGAGCAGGGAGTTTGGGGAGGGCCGAGGTCCCAAGCGGCCACGTGGTGTCAGCCTCGTGCTCAGGACCACACGGGCGGAGTGGCTGCAACCGTGCAGGTGCGTCACCGCCGGTGCGAGAGGGGCCGCTGGAGCCCAGAGTGGGGGCTGCGGGTCGACTTGACTCTCAGAAATGCGTGAGTCACGCGGGGCCGAGGTCGTATCTGGCTCACTCACCCCTGAAAACCACTCTAGGGATACGACTCCTCGTGCACGAGGGGCCACGGCACGTGGTGCTCTGGGTTGCTGTTTGTGCGTTGGTTAAAGCAAGCTCTGCGCCCAGGGTGGGACTTGAACTCCCAACCCTCTGAGCAAGAGTCAGATCGGCACCGGCCAGGCACCCCCAGGGCGTTGGGTTCCGATTCTCACCGTTGCCTACTCCCCGAGACAGAGAGTCGCTGGTGGTGGCTGGTGGGCGAGAACCTCGCCGGGCATGGATAGAAGGCACTGGCCGGGGGACTGGCTCTCGCTCTCCCTCTGGGTTTGAATACACTGGTGAGAGGCGCCTTCCGTGAGTCCCAGGGGCCCCCCTGGGCTGCCGCGTCCACGTCAGTGGCTCCCAGTTTCTTCAGTTGAAAAGTCGCCCCGAGACCCGGCTAGAATATTAGGAAGGTATCCTAGGAGTTGGGTGGAGGGAGGGGTCGCTTAGATGTCTCCCCGTGGTCTCAGATCCGGACATCTCTGTAAGGTGTCAGCGGGAATGAGAAAGCTGCGTGTGCAACCAGAATATTCTGGAAGGTTGCTAACTCTCTCAAGAGACCAGGCCCACGGTATGTCGACTGGATTCACTTTCAAAAGTCTTTCTGAGGCTTGACCCCAACGTTGGCTGGAAAAACGTGCCTTCCCGGGGGGACCGGGGCAGCTTTGGCTGCGGACACTGCTTCCCTGGAGGCGTGGGAGTCACAGAAGCTGTGAAAACCCCGCCAGAGCCCCCCAGGCCCGAGGACACCAGCTCCCGCCCCAGCAGGACCCTGGCGGATAAATGAAAGGATCCTCGAAACCCGCTGCTTTTTTTTGAGGACAATAATGAGGAAGAGGAGAAAGGAGGGAAGTGTCAGGAACCACACGTCATCACAGGGCATTTGCAAAGGTTTGAAAAGTGCCTGTGACTTGAGCTGATCGCGGGGGGAACGACCCGTGACACCCTCCGAGGGAGCCCAGTCTGTCCCTGGGGCGCACAGTGAGGCCTGACGGTTTCTTCCCCGCTCCGTCCCCCCACCTCCATGCACACGTTCCAACTCCATGTGTGGCCCTCACGGGGGATAGAAATGATGTCCCAGAGGAGGTGGCCGCAGGACCGAGCTGGAAGGTGGGCAGGGGGTCGTGCGCTGGAGACGGGCCAGCCGGCTGGGCGCAGGGGTGCAGGGGGAGCAAGGCGGACTGGAGTTCCTGTCACCCCCCCATCTCCTGGATGTGTAAGTAGACTCGGGCCCCAGAGCCATCACCCCTGGTGGGCACACAGCCTTCGTGGGTCGGGGGAGAGAGCTCGGGCCAGGTCTGGGTGACCCTCGTCACGCTCCAGGGCATCAGCCCCAATTAAGTACCTTGTTAACACCTCTTTGCTTTTCTTCACTCAAGAGGGAGCTTGTATAAAATCCTGGGTATCTTCGGGGAGGAGCCCCAGGGTCTGGGTGAGAAAGCCCAGAGGTGGTGTTTATCTGCCGGCAATCCCTGCTCCTTGTCCCTGGCCAGGCTCGCCTGACTTCTGTTCCAACATAGTAGCGACAGGGGTCCTCTCTGGGATGACTGGCTTGACATCTGCTGGGGCTTCCTCCTGGCCCCGGGGGCCGAGCGAGTGCTGGCTGGAGTGCGGGGTAGGGAGAGAGAAGAAAGGGGAGGTTACTTGCTTGCCTCCCACCCCCCATCTCTGGGTGTGAGCATTGTGTGCATGTGTGTATTCGAGTGCTTGTGCATGTACTTGTGTACACGTCTATGTGTGCACATGTGTCTCTGTGTCTGTGTATATGGATTATGTGTCTTTGTGCGTGTGTACATGTGTCTCCCCGAGCATGTGTGCACGCATATGTGGTTTGTGCATGTGTATATGTCGATGTGTGTCTGAGCGTGCATGTGCACGTGTCTATGTGTGTGCATACGTTTACACACGCGCATGTGTGTATAAGTGTGACTGTGGCTGGGTGGCTGGGTGTGTGCATACATGTGTGTGCACGTGCGTGCCTCTGTGTGGGGGTATGTGTGTGTCTGTGTGCAAGTGGGGGTGCATATGTGCATTGTGTGAGTGTGTATTTGTGAGTGTGTGCGTGTGAGTGCTTGTGCGCGGGGTAGGGCTGTGCAGTATGCGCACGGGGCACTCGTGTGCTCTCGGGAAGCAAATGCACCTGCTGTTGGACATGAGGCTCTCAAGCCCGCGGAGTCATTGTGCCCTGTGGCCTCATGCAGAAGCAGAGCCCCGCGGGAGGCATGGCTGTCCATCTCCCCTTGCGGTAAAGGGGGGCCAGTGAACTGAGTTCATACGCATACGCAGGAATCGATTTTGAAAGGGCTTGTAAAACAACCACAAGGCACAGCTCTAAAGACGCAGCATAGACTACACCGCCGTGTTGGAGGAAGAGACCCTCCTTCGGGGTTCAAGGTCGGGACACCCCCACGCCCCTGCGTCCATTTCCTCTTTGTTACTACTGAGTCCTTTGACCTTCGACTGAATGACGTGCACTGTTTCTGTGCCTGCTTGCCTGCCCCTTTCACAGCACGATCAGAGTTGCAGTGGAAGCCAGAGAAACTCCAGGACTCCGGGGTGCCTTTCAAGCCCTGAACATTGTCAGCAAGAAACAAAACGATATCATTAGGAAAAAGTTACATTTGTAAAACCTGGCATCAAAGATTTTCTAGTTTCTATTTATAAAATCCAAGAGTCGATGCATGTTGGTTTTAAAAGGGGGCACATCTTGCATCGCTAGAGCCCTGGGGGGGACGCATCAGGAATGATGCTGCCACGGCTTGGCTGGGAGGCAGGGACCCAAGCTCACCTCACCACAGCTGCCGTAATCTCGCAGTGAGGTCACCGAATCCTCCCGCATTTGGCTGAGCACGCAAACAGAACAATAGTCTCTCCTCAAAAAACAAAGAAAAAAAAATGAGGCTGCCTCCCCTGTGGCCCTTTGCCTGAGTGGTCGGCATCCAGGTGGAGCTTCTAGGAGGTCTGTTCTGGGGTGCTCCATGTCGAGTTGTCCTACATTGGGCTCCCTGCTCAACGGGGAGCCTGCTTCTCCCTCTCCTGCTCCCCCTGCTTGCGCTCTCTCTCTCTCTCTCTGTCAAACAAAAAGAATCTTTTTCTTTTAAAAAGATGTGCTCCCTGTTCCTGGGGCACAGACTCTCGCCCCCCCCACCCCCCCAGCGTTTGGGGGTGGGCTCCTTCCCTGCCCCCATCCTCCCTGACCAGAGCCTCCTCTCTTAGCTCTGCCCCCCAGGACCTAACCCAGGGCTTGAATCAGTGCACACCCTTCAGCGGGTGAGTCAAAGCCAAGTGACTAATGTGCAGCTCCCTGGTGGTGAGCTCAGTCACGTCCAGGAGGGACGTGAGGGCAGGCAGGGGACGTCTCCTGGTGCTCTGTGAGCCCGGCTTGCAAGGATGTGCACGTCTCCAGAGACTGTCTCCCTCATGGCATCTCGAGGTTGGTCCCTGCCGTGGGGGACACACACGCTCAGGCACTCCAGACCCTGAGTCCACAGTGCCGTTGGCTACCATCGGGGGCTATGACTTCCGACGGCTGAAAAAGTCTGCCGCGCGTTGTTTCAGTGTGTGTTTCCCATCCCACATTGGGTGGACCAAGGACACTTCAAAAAATAGCAGTGACCTCTCCTAGCATCTCCTGGAGTTCGCTGCCATGGAAACGGTAGGAGGGAGGCGGTGACATCACACCCGCTGGGAGGGGTTTGGGTTGAGGCCCGTTTCCAGTCCTGGGTCTGCAGCGCCTCACATTCCGTGTGACCCACCGCGTGCCAGGTCACGTGTCCAAGCATTTCCTCTCAGTAAAACATGGATAAAATCCAAAGTTAGAAACAAAACCGGGAAGATGCCTAGAACACAGCAACCATTTAGCACAATAAGTGCCGGCATGCCCTGGGGCAGCGGAAAATGCTACCATTTATGTGATCAAAGAGGCAGAGGGGTGTTTTGTGGTTTTTGGTTTTTCTTTTTTTTAACTATTGTATTACAGCATTCTGACTGGCTGTCTATACAAGCACCTTTAAATCCCCATGGTTTAGATTAGGATTCTAGTAGGAGCAAATTTGAAAAATACTAATATGCCAATCATTTGCTTTTCTATTATTGATTCAAGTTTCCATGTAAGTCAACTGACAGTGGGTTTCAGGAAAACAGGTCCCAACACACTCAAAAAGTACGCCACAAATTCATTTGAAATTTCAAACTTTGGAACTCCAAACTCAGAAGCTGCTGGCGGCAGAATTCAAAAAAGAAGGCTGATAACAGTTGTAAGCCAAACCTAGGGACAGCGGAGTGTCCCGGTCAGGTCATCAAATTTCCCATTAGGCAGATTAGATTTTAATCCGTTTTCAAAGTGACTGTTTGAACTTGCACAATCGAAATAACTACCCCCCGCCACAAAAGGAGAGCTCTTTCTGTAAAATGCAAGCAACATTTATAAGCAATTTCTATTTAAAATCGTATCTGTAGAGAGCTTATTTGCATCCTAAAGATGTGAAGATGGGTTATTATTGTGTTCTGTGCACGGAGCTGCCCGCTGATGGTGATGCTTCAGGAGGCGGGAGACAGAGGGGGAGAAAATGTACAGCTTGGTTCGTCCCATTGATTTGGAAAGGTCGACTCTAGATTGCCAACGTGTCCCTTCTGTCTCAGATCCCTTTTCTTTCGAGAAGTCACATCAGTTTTACACATGGGTTGATGCAACTCGGAAACAAGTGGAAAAGGGAGGCTGGGATAAGACATCATCGGCTTGGATGGTGGAAGGGAGGGGATTTCCCATTTTTGAATGAAACAACGTCTGCATGAATATTTTCTGAATCGTGCCCTGCATTCCATTAAGGAAATACCTCCAATGTGTTGTTTTTATGGAGAGGAATTACCTTGGTTGCAAAAGAGGCATTTCTTTGGACTCGGGGAGTCATTGGGTTTCAGCAAGTCTACATCAACCTGCCGAGATGGACAACTGTCCCAGAATGTGTGCCCTTGTCTCTGGTGACCTAGTGATTCTGCCTGGAGTTCATGCAACTGCACGAAGAGCTCTAGATAGGAAAAACTGAGTTCCTTCCTCGCTTTTATATCCAATGTAACTGGGACTAAACATATCCTTGGGAGACATTGAGGTTGGAACAGTCTTAGATTTCTGGTGTGCACTTGAAGTCTCTCTTTGTGCCACCGACACAGCAGGGCTCCGCCGGGCAGAGGCTCGCAGGGCACCACGTAGAAAACGCGTGAGGCAGTGGGAATGTGGGAGGGAGTTTTCAATCCTAAACCAATTCCCTTAAAAACTAAAAGGAAGGAAGGAACTTTTATTTGTAACGGTTTGCATTTGTTTTATTTGTCACTTTTACTTGTAGCAGTGAAAGTGTTTGCATTTTCGTAACTTTTAGTATAAACCAATCTTTTCCAGAAGTCACTGTGAGGAGGTTCATGCATCATAACTCCCATTTCGCGAATGAAAATGGACACTCAGATTTTAAAGCGTCTTGAGGTCTGACAAAAATCTTCACGGTGAACACAAAACCCAAGTATTGTATCTTTTTGCTTACTGCTTCCTCTTAGTTAAATATTAATATCCCACAGAATGAAAGAGACAGAAATTATCACACCAGCCGCCGGGTAGACATGTCGCGGATTGCTGACCATCTTCTCCTCCCTGTTTTTCTTCCCTAGACATGGGCAAACATTCCAGAGCTTGAGGTCTCATTTAGGGCTTTTTTTTTTTTTTTTTAACCCTGCTTATCAAAGTGTGAAGCATCCTTTGGAATCAATGGGAAAAAGATCTTTTTTTTAAAGATTTTATTTATTTGTGTTGGAGAGAGAGTGAGCACAAGCAGGGGGAGAAGGAGAGGGAGAAACAGACTCCCGGAGGAGCAAGGAGCCCGATGTGGGACTCGATCCCAGGACCCTGGGGTCACGATCTGAGCTGACAGCAGAGGCCGAACGAACCGGACTACCCAGGTGCCCCCAAGGGAAAGAAAAAGATTGTTTTAAAGGCGACGGCTGGCTAGTCCTGAGCGAGAGAGGAGACGTGTCCCGGGAAGCCTGCCTGGGAGAGGAGAATCTTTACAGAGGCCCAAAAGCACAGATTTGCAGGGAGGTGGGGCCGAGAGGAGATGGACGTCAGGCAGGCATTCTAGCACTTTCCTGACAAGGGAGCCAGACCATCACGCTCGCTGGTGGGCGGGAACCCCGAGTCCTCCACGTGCCCCTCAGGGCAGATGTAATTCCTTCCGTGGGTCGAGCGCAGGTCCAGCACCTGTTACGTGCTCAGTGTCCTTCCAGAATTTCAGCCCAGCGTCTGACTGAGAGTCACGCGAACATGCCGACCTCTGGGAAGGGGCTGCCCAGGTGGGGCTGTCGGTCCCTTTCTTGTTGGGGCCTCGAGGGCCCGTGACTTAACCCGGCTACACTGCACTTTCCCAGTTACGATGCCAGGACTCCGTCCCTCCTGTGAGGCCAAGAGACCATCCGTGTCAAACGCCCGGCTCTCTGCCTGGGATGGACTGGAGCTCACCATTGCTTCTCCTGCCGGTGTGGGCGAGTCCGTTGTCACCGTCATTGGCTGAGGGAAGCCGTAAAGCACCTTCAACCCAAAGAAAACAGATGTCTGATCGAAGGGCGTGCGTCTGCTTCTGCACGGTGGTTGAGACCCCAGGCTGGCGGATCCCCGGCAGCTTCCGAGAGAGGCAGGTCGTTTCCAGACAGCCCTTGAAGTGAACCGGGAACAGTTGAGTTGGCAGGGAGCAGAGAAGGGAGGATTTGGGAACGGCCGGCTGCAGAGGCTCTTGAAGAAGCCCCTCCCGGTGCTGGACCTCTTTGGTGTGTTATACACGATGGGATGATGCCCAGGAAGAAAGCCGGGTCCCCTTTTCTCAGTCTGGGTGGAGAAGGAAGTGTCGCGATGTGGGTCAATCCCCTCTGTCTCATCTCTGTCCCAGACTCTCTGTCCGGACTGTCTGTCCCAGACTCAGCTCCCCACGGGAGGACCAGGTGTGTCCCCCGTCACGGGTGTATGCCAAGGACAGTGTGTGGCCGCGGGAGGCGCTTCCGTACTTGTTCCATAGATGATGAGCAAGTTTTTGTTGTGTATAAAGATGTCTTCTCGCTCCTTGGCCATATCTGAAAAACGTTCGTTTGGCTTGAAATGTTTACATTAGCAACATTATGAGACCCTGTACGGATGATCATCATGTCTATTTTATGTCGGAGCTGTGGGTTTCTGCGGACTGAATTATGACCTCTTGGAGGGAAGTATTTCTGTTTATTCGTCTTTGTTTCATCAAATGTCTGTAAACCCACAGTGCTTTTCCATATGGACCCTCAAAAAAAATCTTCCTGCTGTCAGATTAAATTTAATCTACTGAAAAGGACCAGAGTTGATGGTCTCGAGAAGGAATGAAACCAAAAGTTTAAGTGTTCCCCACTGAGGTATAGAATGGCGAAACAATTGATATATTTAGTCAGACGTTTGGGGCAATATGTGGACAAGACAGTAAAAATTGCTTTGATTCTGTATGGAGTTGGTTGAGTTAATCATGCCATTTGTCATTAAACACATTTTTTAAAACCCAAATGAATAAAATTTTAATGAACTGAGCTTATCTTCAACATCTACAGTATTTAGTTGAAAACTTTCCATGATAGAGGCTTAATTAACACTTCTTACCTATTTTCCTCTCATGAGCGTTTTATCTACTTAATAAAATTTTGTTGTCTGAAAATGTACACGTGTGTAATTAAAGCTTTGTTGGTTATTCTAATGTAAGCCATGCATCTATAAAGTGAATTTTAAAATTTGTTTAAATTAATAATCGCCAAGTTTCCAGTTATTTATTAAATCTCTTAATAAATGCATTAATTTATTAACTCTGTTAACAGATGTTAATAGCTCTCTAAACACACTGACTTACTGAGTAATAGTCAACCATTTGTCAAGTTTTTTCTCTCCGAGGGCCTTAAAAATGACTTCAGCTCGGTCGTGACTGTTTAAGTTCCGAGGAGAACCAAATTTAAATAAATGACTCCTTCCTTCTTCAGGCACACGACGCGAACAGAGTTCTGTGTTTTGTTTTGCTTTGTTTGTAACACCAAACTGCTCTCTGATTTCTCAAGTCATTTTTTTTGGAGATTGGCTGCTTATGGAATCCTACTTTCTAATTAAAATGAAACCAGTCAGTTCATTAGTGAGCTACCTGTCCAAGGCAGACGGAAGTTTCGAGGACCTTTGGCAGGAGAAACCGATTTCACTGACAGCTGCAATTCCCACTTGAAAAAGCAAGTTTGCAGGTTATTGACGGGTAGACACTCAGAGGCTCGGCTTTGTGTTCTGTGCAGGACTTTCCAGCTCAAAACCACTGCAGTCTGGTTCAGCTTTACTGAGTTACTGCTCGTACCTTAGTGTCCTTAAATCATCGGGGATGTTGACTAGAATAGACGAGCGCCTGGGCAGACTTTGGGGCAAGAAAGCATGTGAGACTTACCAATGCTTTATGAAGGGTCCTAATGGGTTTTCATGCATATGGTGGAACTCACGAGGTCCTTGAATTTATGTGGCTTACAGACTTTCACATCTTCATTGCAGACTTCCCACACGTCAGCTATGGGCTCATCCATGTATGCAAATTATTAATTTTTTTAAAGATTTTATTTATTTATTTGACAGAGAGAGAGAGATCACAAGTAGGCAGAGGGGCAGGCAGAGAGAGAGGAGAAGCAGGCTCCCTGCTGAGCAGAGAGCCCGATGCGGGGCTCAATCCTAGGACCCTGAGATCACGACCTGAGCCAAAGGCAGAGGGTTTAACCCACTGAGCCACCCAGGCGCCCCGTGTATGCAGATTATGACGTGGCACTTTTCCTTACCGATTTATGGAAGCTCTCATGTGGCATTCATTGTTGGTTTTATATTCCAAAAATATAAATATAGTCATATTTCCAAATACCTTCTAGAAAAGTCATAGCTAGTTTCTAAAGCATCTATTTGTGTGCATCTCTTTCTATTACTGTGAAGCGTTTCTATCCAGGGAGAGATTAGAACTGGAGCTACCCTGTGTTTTCCATCATGTGAGTGTCGTGTCCATGTAGGGATGTCTTCCTTCTCAGCGCCGTGGAGAGCGGCAGGTCCACATTTTCTGGATGTGACCCAACTGTCTGAACTTGGAAACTGTAACCACTCAGCTTGTCAATTTTTCCTGTGCTCTTACAATTGGGAATAATGGTTATAGATTACAATTGGGAACAATAATTATAGATTACAATTGGGAATAATGGTTATTGATTACATCTGGGAATAAGAAGTTATAAATTACAGAATGCCAGTCACGGAGAAGCCAGACTTCCCACAGGTCAAGTCTTCATGATGCATCAGCCCTGTAATAGTCATGCTTATGTGGCAAACCAGACTTCCATTTGAATGTTATCTTGTGTACATACCTCCCGAGGTACGTTTATCTTCAGGACAAAGTCTGGCTGGCTGTAAATAGCTACACCGTTTCCCCAAAGCCTGTGGGGATTTAATTTTAGTAATGCAAAAGGGCTGCAGAGTTATTTGCTATTGTCGTTTGTATGTTTCATCAGCCGACCTAAATAATCTGCTATTTCCGGCAAGGAAAATAATGCGCGTAGAGTCGCACAGTTGCACACATCTCACACGGACTCAACAATGCCGACTGGGTTTTCCTCGAGCAGTTTCACTGTGCGATTGACAAACCACCAATCCTGAGTTACGCACACGGGGTTCATGAGTCGTCAGCTGCCAACCCTAATCCTTGCTGCTATTTATCAAGGGCCACCCCGGCATGGAGAAGGGAAGGATCTCAGGTCAAGAAGTTGGTTTGCAATTCCTGTTTCACCAATTTCTACTTCTTCTCTCTCGGCCTCAGTTTACTTATCTAAGATACGGTACCCATTTCCTAGGGTTCCTAGGGATGAAGTGAGTTACGACCTCTAAAACAATAAGAACACTGCAGGCTCACAGTCATTCCTGTGTTTGGTTGCGCTGTCAGCGCCCCCCCCCCCCATATTAACAGTAATAAAACTCACCATGTCTGAATGATCCAGAAAGGTTTACACATTAAATCTAAATCCTCACACTGGAGCAGATTTTCTGTGCTCTGGCTGCTTTATTTTTTAATGGCAAAAATTTTATGACTGATGGCATGTTTCTAGCATGTGTAAGTGGTTTCAATCATCCTTATTAGTTTAATAGTGCCCTGGAGCGGTCTCTTGACCTTTCTCACACTTCAGCGATTCTCTGGGAGTTTTCCGTAGACCTTTGGCTCGCGGACAGCGGAGACACACGGGTCTCGTTAGAAGCCCCCCACGTTATCCACCCTCTTGGGTTAGGCTGGGCAAATGGCATAAGGGGCCTGATTGTGGGATATATTCCCTTCTAGAACAATTCCTTTGTCCCCTTGCAGCACAGTCATTCCTGCATTTTATTCTGCTTTAAAAATTACTCCTTCTAGATACAATGTGTCCTAAATCCCCCACGATGATCATTAAGGGGCCGAGAAGCCAGAGGCAGATATTGTCCATGGGCCTGAAAGCCATGGTGACATTGGTCGAATAAGAGGACATTGGGCTTCCAGTATGTTCAGAACGATTTTATTGTGTTATGACAATTTCGTCAGTATCTCCCCAAATGGACTGAGAGAATTATGGTGCTGCAAATACATACAGTTTAGTACATTCCTTCATTCAACATGGAAGAGTGTGGTTAAAATGGCCGGACCAGTGGAGGAAGTCGGAACAAAGTAGGATTAGTCTCAGGGGGGTGCAGAAGGCCAGCAGGGCTGGGAGCAGTGTCTCTGGGGAGGGCACTGGCTGGAACCCCGGGGGCCCCTGTACAAGCAAGGTCAGTGTCTGGAGCAGTCGGAGCAGGTGGGGGGATGGGAACGTAGTCCAGGGTCTGTGTGCTTGCTGGTGGGCGCTCCACACCGAAGCCGGGTGGAAGGGAGATCCCAGGGGGAGACTGGAAAGGGGCCGTGGGCCTGACCCACTAAGAAAGGCCAGGCTATGTCTTGGAGGTGATGGGGGGGCATCTCTGCAGGATGGTAGTCTGTCTAACCAGACCGGCAAGACACAGCAATAATGAAAACAACAGCAACAAAGGCACTTGAGCAAGCATTAGAGACTCTGGTCACTTCCTGCTGAGCTCGGCCGCGTTAAGCTCAGAGGAGGACATCCTGTGTCAGCCAGGAGAATCCAGTTGGTCCCTCTTTCCCCATCTGTCCTACAACAAACCCAGAGTTTCTGAATGAAACTGACACAATGTGCCCTTGAAGGTGAGGAGGGAGGGGAGGGGGGAGGAAAGACAGAAGGGATGTGGGAGTGGATCCACTTCAGAAGAAAGGACGTGAGCGGTTGGGAAGTCAAAACCACAATGGGAGACCACCTCACACCTGTCAGAAGGGCTAAAGCCAACAACACAAGAGACAACAGGTGCTGGCGAGGATGTGGAGACGGGGAGCCTCGTGCACTGTTGGTGGGAACGCAAACTGGTGCAACCACTGTGGAAAACAGTGTGGAGGGTCCTCAGAAAGTTAAAAATAGATCTGACCTACAATCCAGCAACTGCACTTCTTTGTGTATCTGAAGAAAACAGAAACACTAACTCAATATGCACCCCTACGGTCACGGCAGGCCAACAACCTTAGTGTCTCTTGACGGATGGATGGATGAAGAAATGAGGAGTATGGGCACCATGGAAGACTGGTCAGACATAAAATAGAAGGAGCTCCTGCCGTTTGCAACAACAGGGATGGAGCTTGAGGGTGTAATGCTCAGCAAAATAAGTCAGACAGAGAGGGGCAAATACAGCATGGTCTCTCTTGTATGAGGAATCTAAAAAAATGAAATAAAATAAAATTTTAAAAACCTACAGAGAACAGATTGGTGGTTGCCAGAGACGGGGGATGGGAAGTAGGCTAAAGCACAAACCCGCAGATAGACACACACACACGCACACACACACACGCACACACATGCACACACACATGCACACACACATACACCTACAACCTATACACACACATGCACACACTCCATATCACGGGGATGGAATGTATAGCTTGGTGGTTAGAGTTAACAATACTGGGCTACCTATTTGAATGTTTGTAAGAGAATAAATCTTAGAAGTTCTCATGACCATACAAAATTCTGTGACTCTGTCTACCAGCGGACCTTAACTGGACTTACTGCAGCCATCGTTTCACAAGGCCTACAAATATAGAGTCATCGTGTTGTTCACAACTGATACAGTGTCATATGTCAGTTACACCACCACAAGTTTTTAGAAATACTAATCCTCTTGGGATTTTTTTCAGCCATTTAAAAATGTAGACATTATTCTGAGATCATGGTCCTACAAAAATAGGCAACAGGCTGGAACTATTCTGAGGGCTACAGTTTGAAGATCCTGGATGATGCCAGTCAGGGAAAGTAGGGCTGTGGTCTTGGGAGTGATTCCATCGGTGATATTCGGGGTGCCTGGAGCAGGAGGGTAACGCATAATTATTCAGCGAAAGGGCCGATGAATTGGATGGTTGCTGGGCAAAATGCTGTTGGTTTACTTATTTGATTTATTCTGTTAGTT
Organism: Procyon lotor; assembly: GCA_028646535.1. Taxonomy (NCBI): domain Eukaryota; kingdom Metazoa; phylum Chordata; class Mammalia; order Carnivora; family Procyonidae; genus Procyon; species Procyon lotor. The sequence continues at coordinate 482,055 of CM053611.1, forward strand.
TTTAATTCCAAAATGCTGTTGGTTTTAGAAAGATAAATTTCAGTGTACTATTGCTCCATAGAACACATTATGTCCCACACCAAGATTTCGTCCCTAACTGCCAATCCTAGTTCTCTGGAGCCAACCCTTGAATTCACACTCCCGTCCTCTACTGTGGACTCTACTCCTGGCCCTATTAGCTCAGTCTGAAGTGCTGTCCTATGCAGAGCTATCCAAATCCCCCCCAAAAGAGATTTGGTCATCGTCCTGGCCAATCCGGCCCCGGTCCATGAGGCTGACATCGTGGCAGTCCGATCTGGTGCAGAAGCAGATAAAGGGCTGAAATGGACTGTGCTGGTCTCAGGCTTACAGTCAGGGGGAGCTGATACCCAAGATACTCCTCGGGGAAGCACTGTCCCCAACCCCACAGCCCATCCAGGACAGTCCATGGTGCCTGCACCAATGAGGAACGGGAGCACAGGTTGATAATCAGGAAGTCCCTCAGGAGTGCCCTGGATAGTCGGTTTTCTAGATGTTGTTCTAGGGAGATTCCCGAGAAACTTGAATCTCACTGTTAGACTAGTTGAAATGTAAAACGGTATTATATATATATATATATATATATATATATATATAACCATTCACTGCAAGGTATACAGTGATTGCTGGCCACGTGCCAGGCGTTTTGCTAGATGTTGGGAATAGGATGGCAAGGCAGACGTAATATCCAGTCCCAGGAAGAGTATAACCTGAAAATTATCATTACTTAAATCTATATCATATTATACCTCTGTGTCTATCTATATTTTTATCTATCCTATCTGTCCATCCACCATCCATCCATCTATCCATCCATCCATCCATCTTTGTATGTGTGCATAATAATCATAATAATAATGACATATTATTTAAGTTAAATTAAGTAATAATACATAGTAATAACATTGTGCTATTTGAAAGATCACAAAGACTGGGGTGCTTGTCAGTGGCTCAGTTAGTTAAACATCTGACTCTTAATCTCAGCTCAGATCTTGATCTCAGGGTCCTGAGTTCAAGCCCCACATTGGACTCTATGCAGGGTATGGAGCCTACTTAAAAAAAAGGTTCACATGGGGCGCCTGGGTGGCTCAGTGGGTTAAAGCCTCTGCCTTCAGCTCAGGTCATGATCTCAGGGTCCTGGGATCGAGCCCCGCATCGGGCTCTCTGCTCAGCGGGGAGCCTGCTTCCCCCTCTCTCTCTGCCTGCCTCTCTGCCTACTTGTGATCTCTCTCTTTCTATGTCAAATAAATAAATAAATAATCTTTAAAAGAAAAAGGTTCACAAAGATTAGGAATAAAATGATTAACTTTTTGGTATATATACACAGAACATTTTTAGAGAATAAGTGCACACACACACACACACACACACACACACTTATCTCAAAGGACATGCAAGTCGACATGGAACATGGGGCTCTCGCAGGGAAACCCCACTGTGGTCTTCAAACTCCCAGTCACCTTCGAGGTTAAGGTGCACACAGAGATGACTTGATAACATTTTGGGAAAAGGCCTAGTAGTCTGCTTTTTTTTTTTACAAGGTCTCTAGCTGATGGTGTTGAAGGTGCTATAGAACTCACATTTTAATTTTCGTTTGCCCATATCATCTCCTTAGAATGACTTTGGAACATTCAGCGTTGTCTGAATGTTTTCATCCACAGCGATCCCTGGATTTTAGGCTCTGTGATGCCCAAGGATTGAAAATAGTTTTATAATTTTTTTTTTTAAGATTTTATTTATTTGATAGAGAGAAACACAGCGAGAGAGGGAATACAGGCAGAGGGAATGGTAGTGGAAGAAGCGGGCTTCCCATCGAGCAGGGAGCCCGATGCAGAGCTGGATCCCAGGACCCTGGGATCATGACCTGAGCCGAAGGCAGACGCTTAACGACTGAGCCACCCAGGCGCCCCCGAAAATAGTTTTGATGTCATTTACAAAATACCTTTCTTCTTATTGCTTCTTTGTGTTTTTTTTTTTTTTAAGTGGAATGTTCAGTACAATAGTCAGACTTATTGTTTTCAATAGTGTAATAACTTTTTTACTTGGTAATCTTACCACATTATTGTCTAATCAGTCCCTGGAGGGTTACTTAGTTGTCGACATTTTTTTCTTCCTTCTCCTTCATTTCTTGAGACATATCTGGGTTAATGAAACACTCAGAATAATCAACTCTGGTATTGAGCTACCCATCGCTGTTGAAATCGAATTGAACTGGGCTTTGGGGGATTATTTTAGATATGCCAAATTACTAATTACTGTGATTTCCGGTTTACAAAAACATTGAATGAATGGATCTTATTGTTCATCGGAAGTTAGTAGGAACTCCTAATTCTTGACATAGAAAGATGTTTGAGATAATGCCTCAAACATTGCATATGATTTTTTATTTTTATCTTTCATTTATTTTTGCATATGATTTTTAAGCACATTTGTCTCCCCACTGACCTACCCTTGCAAACATTTCAGTTATCCTTATAGACGTTAGCAATCTGAAAAATTTTAAATAATATTTTCATTATTATCAAAATTTCTTCTTCCCTCCAGGTCACTTATTTTCTTGTTGGGTGCGAGGGGCCTGGGCTAATCAGCAGTGTTTTTGAATTGTGTTAAGCCAGTATTTACTGGTCAGTGTTAACTCTTCAGTTCACGTTCTCACAGAGTGATGCTTCTAGGATAGATTCCTTTATCTGCTCATCTCACTTTTTGTAACATGGGAAGATTTTAATTTAATTCAGATCAAATATGGCCAACACTTGAAAGAACCGGTATTTCATTTCCATATGTCCCTATAGAGGAGAATCACCTCCTCTATGTGACCCCGATTTCCCAGTGGAATTCCCTCACCCAGTCTGAGTATGTCAAATCAGTTCTTCAATTAATTTGAGCAGACTACTTATGTATGGGGAATATTTAAGTACTGGGGGTTCCAAGTCACTTAAGGACGTCTCTCCTGATAAACTCATGACTGAAGGCTGGTTCCTCACATCAGTTCTTTAAAGATTTCTTTATTTGAGAGAGAGAGAGTAAGCAGGAGTGGGAGGGGTGGAGGGAGAGGAAGTCTTGACCAGACTCCCTACAAAGCATGGAGCCGGATATGGGGCTCGATCCCAGGGCCCTGAGATCATGACCTGAGCCGACCAAGGCTTAACTGACTCCACCACCCAGGCGCCCCTAATGTCAATATTTTTTAATCCCACTGAGAAACTTCCTAACAAGGTAAGGTGGAGAAAAGCATGCTTTCTGTCACTTAACTTTTTACAACTCCCAAGTGATTCATAAACTCGGACCGTCTCCCCCCGGGGGCGAAACTGCACACACTCATTGCTTGGAGTAACGACTTGAAGACACTGACTGTTCCCTGCCTTGGTATTTCTTCACCCAGGTTCTAATTTACAGACTCCTTACATGAGCTCCACATGCTGCAAAAACCAAAATTGTACGGTGTTGCTTGGGGTCAACTTTCTGATGTAACATCAAAATGACTAGATAAGAGTCAGCCCTGTATCAGACTGAAATTGGAGCATTGCTTCTCCATAACTTCGTTTGATCTTGATGTTAAGATATTTGGAAAGAGAGCAATAATCATCAGATGTCTCAAGTCTACTGAAAAAATAACCACACCATATTTAACTGGTGTGGTTATTAGCGGGACAGAATGGTGTTTCTTGAAATACAGAATGAGAGTTATGCTATATCTTTAACTCAAGACTAAGAAGAACCTGACCTCTCTCTCTGTACATATGTGTGTGTGTGTGTGTGTGTGTGTAACTGTAGCTATGAATAATATATAAGTATATTATATACAAGGTAGATACAACTTTACATGTGTTTAATATAGAGTAAAATATGTGTAATAAATACTTATATATTACATTATGTATTTTAGATACAATATTAAAACCGTATTATTATAACTATATATATTTATATATACAACTTTTCTTTGTGCTATACTAACTGAAACAATGACAATAAAAAATATAAGGTGGCCCGAATATTATATACAAGGTAGATACAACTTTACATGTGTTTAATATAGAGTAAAATATGTGTAATAAATACTTATATATTACATTATGTATTTTAGATACAATATTAAAGCAGTATTATTATAACTATATATATTTATATATACAACTTTTCTTTGGGCTATACTAACTGAAACAATGACAATAAAAAATATAAGGTGGCCCGAATCTACAAGAATTGCCATAGAGATTCTAGGTAATTTCACTTCTAATTTACTGAGTCAAACAATTTCCTACTGAGGTGAAATGAACTGTATCAGTAGCTTTCATGAAATAGTAATTTAATTTTTTGAGAATTTGTTAACTGGAATTCCCTGTAGCTGTTAACCTCTTTTTTTACTTGTTTGGGAGAGGGGCAATCTCTTTCTTTTTCCTTTCTCTAATTTTTTTAAATTCTCACTCATTCATATAATTGGCATCCCAAATGCTTTGAGAATGTGATGCAAAATCTCAACTAAATGTTTGTATATAAATATGTATATTTAAATCTTCAGTATCTTGCTTTTATTTCTGTAATAAACAAAAACTGAGCAAGACATTTAATATCTTGCACCTACTTTTATTGAACAAGTAAAAATACCAGTGCTTGTCAAGGAAAAGATGCTGGCGGGAGTGACCAGGGACCAGGGAGAAAGTGTCGGCTTGGATTGTGTCATAACTTTGGTTTTACCGGGGGGCAATAAAACCAGAGGAATGTCACTGTGACCACAATCACGTTCCCTCCCCTGGCGAGCCAGTTTTGCTGGCTGCCAAGGCCACCAGGGATTTTATGTTTTCTACAAGATCACTGCCTTTCAGTGGGTTTACTCCACTGGAACAGGTTTCCAATTTGCTGGAATCAAATAATTGAAAGCGTAGTACTTGTCATTTAAATTTTAGAACCGTGTAAGTCATTTCAGATATAGGCAAAATCACTAGTCTGGAAAAATCTTGCATCAGATTACTAATTTTATTTTGATTCAGGAAGTATATGTGTGTTTGTTCGAGGGGCAGAGGAAGCTGGCGGGGGGCTTCCTGCTCACGTGTGTGAGGGTCCTGTGCTTTTCCTCGGCATCTCATGGTTGAAATGGTAATGCACTTGGGGGCTTCTCTGGTTCCTGCCTCAGTGAAGGTAAGGGTACTCTGTGTGCATGCCTGGCTTCGGAGTGTGAGGCAGTGGGGGGCAGCCCCGAGAGGCTGGGCCATCCAGCACTTTTCAGCATCTAGACGACAGGAGCCCTTCGGACCAATGCGGTCCTTTCCCAGCCTGGCTGAAATAAGACTGAAATCGTGACATAGTGGGGAAAACCTTGGTATGTGAGCCTAGCATAAGAGAGAAATTTTAACCAAGAACAAAGAGAAAAAAATAAAGTCACATTGTCAGTTTCACCCTTAAAACGAAGTTTTCCCAAGGGTAGAATAAGTTTTGATAAGAGAGCCGAGACCACCGTTTTTGTAGCTTTTTGGAGTAACCCAAATCATCAAAGAACAAATGTATCTGGCCGTTACTAACCTATTGAAACCTCTAGAAGGACGTCCAGGGGAAACGATCTATTTAAGAATCCCTTTTTGGGGTCTGTGTATTTATTTTTGTTACTGGTAAATATGGCTCTGGTCTTTAAAGATGCCAGTCTTGGTTCTGATGAGATATATCTCCTAGAGATCACTCGAGGCCGTGGACACAGGATTGCACTGGAAAGTGAGATGAGGTATCCTCTTGGCATCTGCAGTAGGAAGGGGCATGGCGTAGAGAACCCCCAGATAGGGGCACAGACACCCAGAGTTCTAGAGATGAGCCTTGTTGTAAGATTTCACGGAACTCCTTCTGACTGCAGAGTTGAGCATTAAAAGGTTCTCACGTGAGTGATATTCTCAAGAACAACCCAGGGACAAAAAGACACGATTTCAACCCTACAGCCTTCAGGGAATCAGCAGGACCAGGGGTAGGGAAGCGAGTTTCTTCAAAAACAAGCTATATGTGTTGGGGGTCAGGGAGCGGGACGTGCCATCCGATCACAATACTTGACTTCCTCTTTAGAGTCTGACAAAGCTTCTGTATTTTCATAGGACCTCCCCCAAGCAGACAGACAATGCTGGGGGGCGGGGGAAGGAAGCTAAACAATGGTGCGCTAAATCCGAAAGAAACATAAGTTTCCACCGCTACCCAACCTTTCCCAAATGCAATGTTCTGTGTGTGCCCGGCTTTGTTCTCCAGTTTCCCCCTGAAGCCATCCTGAGGAAGTGGTATCATCGGCTTCATTAACAACACTTCCTTGGTCTTGGCCGGCTTGTACCCAAAGGAGTGATTCAAGTTCTTAGAAGAGATTGCTGCTGGCGTTGCGGTGGCTGAGGGCTGGGGGAGCCCCTTCCCCGGGGGCTCTTCTGGGACCCGTAGAGCCCTTAGGTAAGCGGTGATCTCATTTTGGGTCAAGCAGTTTTACTGACAGCATCGTGTTGGGTATCAACAAGATATGAGGTCGCCGTCAGTTTACTTAAGTCCTTTTGTTTTGGCTTTGGGGTTTCTTTTTCATCTTATGGAGTGAACTCGGAGGAAGCTGGAAACATTTCTTTCCACTGAAATTTTGTCCCCCTAAAAGCAATGCCTGCTCATTAAGTAAGTGTAAACGAATAGAAAAGAGAGAGAGAGAGAGAGAGAGAGAGAGAGAAGTTACAGATAACTTTCAGACACACTTTCAAACAAACACTTCCCATTTTCCTTGATTTTGAGGCACATTTAAGAACTCTCATTATTTTTGAAGGTTTCAAATAATCCTCAGCGAGGACGCTCCTCGGTCCGTTCTGAAGGCAGAATGGTTCTGGAATCCCGCACGTTTCGGCTGGGTTAAACTTTGGCCAACCCAGGTGACCGGCTAGCAGGTTTAAGAATTCGTATCAGCGAAGACCACACACCCGGATTCCTGGAGCAGGGCTCGCGTCTGCAATCGGACACAACCCCGGAATGTTTGCTTTCCTAAGCATTTGAGACATTCTTCTCCTTTGAAAGCTTTGTGTCTTACTCAACAACCTCTGTATCTCAACTATGTTGAAGATACATAGAAAAGGGATGACCTCACAGAGCTCATTTTGTTCCTTTAGCTCCGTGCTTAGCTGAAGTTGAGCAGTTGCTGTGAGTCATGCAATCTTGTGACGGGCTGGGTCCTTTTCCAATCAGAGGGACAGTTTAGATTCTCTAACACAACCTGGAGTTGTTTGAAGAGGAGGCAACGACGAGACCCGGTGATAGCAAGCTTGTGTGAGTAACAAAGTGTGTTCCTATTCCTGCCGAAGAACACGACACCAGCGGTGAGGTAACACTTAGTAAAGCTGACTCATTTCCTCATTTACAGATGAAAGGGCCTGTGTGAGACATGACCAGCTCCCAGGTGAGCGATGTTTCCTTCAGGTAATGCCTGCTGGGTCCTCTTACGGCGAGGCTGACCGTGACATTGGCTTGTTGGTTATCAGGTCTACTGAACGGGAAATTTGATTACGAAATCATGTGAAAAGCCAGGTCCCTTTCCACCCTCCACTAGGTGAGAACTGCCGATTTTGGACAATATTTGGAAGAGAGAGTGCCCGGAAAGCTTGTGGAAATCACGTGTAAAGGTGTCGAACATTGAAAATAAAAACATGGACTTGAAGCAAAGTTTCCTTGTATTTACCCCCGGATATGTTTTTGCTGGTGCTGCTGGACAGCTGTGTGGGACCTGTGTGGGCGGGCACGCTGGATGCCCCCTCTGTACCTAGGGACGCCTCAGTCGTACCGGGACTGAGGACGTGGGGTGTTGGCTTGACCCCACTCAGCATCTTGGGAAACCGAGAACCCTCCTCCTCTCTGCCTGGCTATAATCTCCTGGGTTTTGTAATCAAGGCTGCCTTTACAAACACATTCCTCAAAGTTAGTTTGGAGCACACTTATTTTTAAAAACACGAGAAGCCTGTTGGGAGAAAAACATCAGATGAGTGCCTTCCTCACCAAAACTCGTAACTCTTTTCTTCCTCGACTAGATTTTACTGGGACTTTACAAAAATGGCAATAGGCTCTCTAAATAGGATTTGGTTATTTTCATTCATTTATAACGTGTGAATTGCCCTCTGTTGCCTCTTCCCCTAGTTGGTAGGCTTTCGTCTGCATTCTCGTGTAATTTTAACAGTTGTACTTTTTTTTTTTTTTTTTTTGTGGTTGGGAAATCGCAAATTGTGAAACACGTTAAATTGAGCACATTTAAAAATAGCCCAGCCTTTTCTGCTGTTTGGGTAAGGCCGTTGGCTTGTTTGGGGTTGCTAATGGGAATAAATGACCGTGTGTGCGGTACCCCTAGAGCCAGCTTGTTTGCTCGGAGGAAAGAATTCGTTGAATAGCCATAGACCACATTCCAGAATGTTGGCCAACCACTTTGCACAAGTGAACTGTTGGGTCACAGCAAAGCCCGCAGCCACTCCTGGAAAAGCAGTTCCAAATGTCTGCCCAGGGGACAGAGATCTTGTTGTAGGATGTCCATACGGGCTCTCCTAACAAGCATTTTTATTAGTGGTTCTTTCCTCCTCTTGGCTTCCTAATAAAAGGCTATTGGAATTTTTAGTCCCTGGAAATCCAGGATTTTTCGGAAGTCACTTCCTATGTTTTGCAATTAATTCTCCCAATGAACTCGATCTAAATATTGGGTTGCAGGGTTGGGGTAGGGGTCACCTCAAATACTTCCAGAAGATCTGTTGCATTGTATTTCTCTCCTTTCACACAGACTGCAGTGGTTTGGTTCTGCATCTGGAATCTGAGAAGCTGCAGATGCATCGAGCTGGTCTGCGGAGAGGGTAACGGCCAGCCTAGCCGGTGGGAGCATGCGGGGGGGAGGTGGGGGGCAACCCCCCGCCCCCGTTGATCTGTTTTATAAACTGGACCACTCCACTCCGACCTGCTCTCACTCAAGAGCTCCTTTTAATCCAAATGGGTAAATAAATGGGTTTGAAAGTTGTTTAGAAGAGAATGTCGAAACACAGCCCAGAAAGAGGGCGGTGCAGCCTTAGCTAGGGCTCAGCGCAGAAGTCGGGGCAGGGCTCAGTGACCGTGTCCGCCTGTCCAGGTCTGTCGTCCTCCGGGCCTGACCGATAAGGCAGCACAGAATGGGTCACGCCCCGGTGCCCGGCCCCTCCGAGCGGAGTCCAGACTCCCTCCCCAGCCTCCTTTCCCCCGTCCCTCCCTCCTGACTCTCTCTGGACTACGTGGCCTCAGCAAGCCGTGGCAGTGTCTGGGAATCAGACACTCTGTGACGGGCACCGCCAAGGTTGCAGGGAAGCCCTCACTCCTCTCCTCCAGCGAACGGCGGCCTCTCTCCCAGCAGCCCACAAGCCTGAGGTCCCCAGAGCACATCGTCTTCCCTTCCCGACCCCACCACTTTCCCCTTCCAAAGACCTAAAGAGCCTTTGCCTTTTCAGCGACCCTCAGATCTGTCCGTCCCCACGGCCACTGTCCTATTCTTGGCCTCCCTGTGTCAGGCCCATCTGTACTACCAACTTCTCCCTTGGGCCACACGCCTCCCTCCCGTCCTCGTGAATGCTTCCCATGACGGCCAGATGGGTCTTCAAATGCTGCTTCGAAAATGTCACTTTTCTCAGAAAAATCTCTCCCACTTTGTCTCAGGGTATTCAAATCCCACTGACTCATTTCTTTCTTCGTTCACTCAATGAATGTCTGAGTGCTGGTGTTTCGCTGTTGACCACGGGGGGGCCACGAGCAGCCTGCACACGTCCACGGTCACCCGGTGGGCAAAGCTGTTTGACCTGGAAGGGCGGACGCTGCTCTTCCCAGGTGACAAGAATCACAAGGTGCTCAGGAGCACACACGCTGTGGCACGGCCCATCATCCATCCCATGAAGAGGAGCACTGGGGCTGGTGCCAGGGGCTACAGTCTAAGCACTTGGGGTACCCCACGGGCAAACACGCCCAAATCCCTGTGCCTAGGAGTGTGTTGTTGCTCCGGGAGCGGAGGGGAAATTCCCTCTGTCTTCGGTGTGTACATCAGCTTCTTTAGATCTCCTATGTGAAGCCGTTCAGTAATAAAGAACATACAAATGTCCTTTCTAGGAGTTTTTCACTAACTGTGCCGTCCTGAGAAGTCGGCACGGTTCTGTGCGTGAAGACAGGGATTCTAAGTCCCATCTATTTAATCACGTTTGGGGCCATTTTTAATTGTTTGGGTGGAAAGCAAAGGCCTGTTGAGGTCACGAGAGCGAATTCTGGGGCTGGGGCCAGTGGAAGTCAGACTCTGATGGTTTCGCGCCTCGTCATGAGATGGCCGTGGCCTCTGAAGGGACTGGGGCTCATACCTGTGAAGGAGATGTCCCAGCCTCGCCATCACACAGCCCAGCTCTGGCCTCCTCCAGCCCACGGGACTACTGCGCACTGAAGTATGTCCCTCCAAAATGTACATGGTCTAGCCCTGACTCCCAGCATGACTGTAGTTGGAGATGAGCTCTCTAGGGAGGTAACTAGGGTTAAACAAAGTCATCAGGGTGACGCCCCAATCTCATAGGACTGGGGTTGTAGGAAGAAGAGGAAGAGACAGCTGTGAGCTCCCTCTCCCTCCTTCATGTGGAGACACAGCGAGAAGGCAGTGGTCTACAAGTCAGGAAGACAGCTCTGCCCAGAACCTGGCCATGCGGGCACCTTGATCTTGGACTCCTGGCCTCCAGAGGTGTGAGGTGGCCCAAGCGGACTAGGACAAGGCGTCTCCAACCGGCCATACACGGAGGGCACTAGCCATGGTTCTGCCTCTGCCCCTGCCCCTGGTGCTCTGGGATCTCCCACGGTGTGTGCCATCTTGGTCGCCCACCTGGATTAGAACCCTTGCTGTTAGGACCCCGGTAAGGGGCCGTGTATGTATTTGTCCCCCTCGGGTACTAGCCAAATGCATCCCTCACACTGCGAAAAGGAATATTGATCGGTACATCAGCTGGTCTGCCAAGTCATGAGCCAAGTTGTACTGGTAGGCTGAAATCGTTTGTTTTGACTTTGGTTTCGGGATTGGCAAAGAAATATGGAGAATATTCCACACACACTTCTGACTGTTTTGAGATCTGAGAGCTGTTTCTTTTCTCCGGGAATAATCCAGAGGGTTGCTTCTGCCCTTCACTTGGCACGTGGACATGGCATAGAGCAGCGCTGCCAAGTCCTACAAGAGGCGCACTTCACTTGTCTTTGAACGGCAGGTATTTGATCAGTAAAACGAACATCCCATTAAATTCTCCAGTACTTGACCAGGGTGCTTCATCCTGTACCCTTTCTTTTAAACTATTTAATCTCTTCTTAGAAAAAAAGGGGAAAATACTGGTTGAACCAAAAATGATTTCTTTCTGCTCTCCTGGTGTTGTTTTTTCATTCTGCATGAAATTAATTTCGAAGAAAGGAGCTGAACTCTTCAGTTGCTGCTCATGATTTAGTGCAAAAGCAAGATTTTTAATTAATGGCGATAACCTGGACTTGACCAGAAAATAAAGCCATTCCTGCTGAAGTGACCGGGGATTAACACTTTCTAATCGTTCTCTTAGAGCGAGTGTGTATGACGTGAAGTAATCTGAAAGTGCTTTCATTTGCATTTTTGATCCAAAATGATCCTGTGCTTAATTTGACCTGCTTGATGTAGGTCATTGAATCAAGAGCTACCTTTCTATTAAATTATAAAAATGATTTTTCGTTCAGGCGATGTACTAGGGATAGTTCGCTTATTCAACAGTAATGTTCAGAAATTTATTATCCGTGTTAGTCGGTTTCTAGCTGAACTTTGCAAATACATTTTTTAAAACCGTTCTGATGTTATTTCATTAAATTGCAACATGTGGGTTTAAAGGCCACATGGCCAGCTCTTTGGGCAATGTCATGAGCCTGAGCCCCACTTCACTGATGCCTTTGGCTCAGGCTCCAGAAGCAAAGGAGAGGAAAACAATGACTTAATTGTTTCAGTAATTTTGGCAACTGTGTCCTTTCTCAGCAAGCCCAGAGTGGCACATGCAAAATGATCGAGATTGTTGACCTTATAAAAGTTTAGCTCGGATTGTTTCTTTAGTTAATTGCTTGGAAAACTTCTGCTTTGTCAACTTTGCTGTCTTGAAATGACCTTACACATCTTCCTGCAGGTGGGATTATATTCAGGGGCAAGTTACAGAGAGTACGGTTCATAGAGATAGTCACGATTGACACTGTATTTAATTTGCATAAAAATAAGTGTCAAGGAGGATTTGGGGCTAATGCTTAAGAACATCTTCAAAGACCAATGACACATCTTCAAAGTGTCATTCTTTGGTTTGTGATCCATCATCTCTGCTTTGTACTTTTTATTAAGGTTCTAGGTTGCTTGCTGCTGGTTCAGGCAGCTCCTTGTTCAGGTTTAGAGAAAGGGGGAGATTGTTGTTCAACGGGCATTACATTTCAGTTACGTACGATAAGCGAGCTTCAGGGATCTGCCGCACAATGTCATACATAGTCAGTAAGACCACGTTGTGCACTGAAGAATGTCGGAGGCAGATCTCCATTAGGTGTTCTTCTAATAACAAGAAAGAGAGAAAGAAGAAAGGAAGGAAGAGGAAAGGAGGGAGGGAGGGAGGAGGGAAGGAAGGGAACGCAGGGAAGGAAGGAGGAAATAATGAATTGAGACGCCAGGAAACACCTTTGGAGGTTATAAGTATGCCCATTACCTCAATGGTAATCAATTCTATAATTGATTTATCAATTACAACTCAATAAAGCTGTTAAAAAGAAAAGGAGAAGTGTCCAAAACTTTCTCCTGAAGAAATCTTCTTTTTTCTTTTTCTTTTCTTTATTTTTTAAACACATTTGGACAGTAGAGTCCTTCCAGGAAAATCTACCTACCTTTCATAATCCAGAACTGGGCCACACGTCTGCACCCCAGCACAGAGGAGGCTTTCTGCTCTCTAGAGTGGGGGAAGCAAAGGACAGTGACTTGAATGGTTTTTGGGTAGCAAATCCAGCTCTCCGCCATAGTGTCTTTCATGTGTGTGGTGTAAGAGGCATAGTGGAAAGTCAAGTTGTGCATTTGTCTCATTAGTTTGTCGACTTCGTCTGAACAAAATTCCAATAGAAAAAAATAATGCCGGTTGATTACTAGTTTATTGGAACTAAGAATAAAATGACATGAGCTGCACTGGGCCCAAATTCTGTGCTATCCCCCGCTAGCTGTACGGTCTAGGCAAGATACTTAATGCCCATAATCCTCGGATTCTCTGTTGGTAAAAACGAGATTGCGCACTTGGTGGATGTCTTCAGGAATCGCTCCTTCTGTAAGAATTCCCCTTCTGCATTGAATCTAGGCTTTGCCCAGACCTTCTTTGGCCAACCGGACATTAAAGCACACGAAAGCCCCAAACGGGACACCAGAAGCACGATGTGTGCTCGTGCAGGGGTGAGGGAGATGCACTGGGGCCTCCGTTCTGTGAAGAGGCTTGTCAAGAACGCCATTCTGGAAAGACAGGCACAGAGCTAGGCTCTGTGCCAGGAGAACCCAACGTCTTGCCAACCTGCAAGCTAAGTGCCGCCACGTGTGTAAGCGCGGGCTAGGCCTGCAGACGGTCTGAGCAACAAACCCACAGACACGCTCAAAAGACCCAGGCATTGTGGGCTTAAGCCTCTAAGTTCGCACAGAAAAAAGATAATTATACACCGGGTTTCCGGTGTTGCTGCTGGGATGCATTGCGAAGATCGTGAGATCCCAGGCAGAAAGCCAGCACTTGAGAATACCAGCTATCAGTACTGTTGTTGGCACTGTTATTTTTGATTGCACAATGTAGATCCTCGAACAGGGCTTGTCAATTAGGGAAAACAACAACAACAACAACAACCTTGCAGCTACCGTCTTAACACCCACAGTCTATTTACCTTGTGTGCAGTCGGACTCTCTTTAAGATGATTATGTCCTGGCCAATCCATTTAAGGTACAGAAACAATGCACTTATTACCACAGGCTATCAATAAATAATAAGGCACCCAACTCTAGGACACACATTGAGCAAGCGAGCGGTCAGAGAATCAGGAATTAGGACAGGTGTTTGGAGAATGCTCTGTAGAATGCATCTTTTGATCAGGGTCTTGAGGGGAGGGATCTATTTCAACAATATGGATGCTAATAATCCTATTACTATCTACATTTGTGGCAGCCTTACTAGGTTCCAGGCGTGACGATAAACACTTTACATGCAATTTCAGGTTTATTCCTTACCATCGCTTTATGAGGCAGTGTTAGCCTACCCTTGTTGGCAGACGAGGACGCAGAATGAGAGAGGAACTTCCCCATCTGCCTAGTGCTGCCCGGTCAGTCCCAGAGCTGAGCCCGGCCCACGGCAGCTGGTTGTAGGCAGCAGCCCTCTTCGTCTTCGCACGGAGGCTGGCAGAGAAATTAAATGTACTGATACTCTTGATACTCTTCAGAAACCTCACTTTGAAGTTGAGAGGGGAGCGGATGGTCCCCACGCTCACACGCCTCCCCCGAGGTGTCGTCCAAAGGTCCTGAGCAAATCCATGAACAGAAACTCATCGTTGGGATTAAAAGACCTACGCTGCATGGTCGTAAGCAGAAGAAGGAAACTCGCTATTGCACGCACAGAGCATTTACTCCGTGCCGGGCCCGGTCCCAGCGCTCTGTGCGTTCGCTGCTTATTTTATTCCTCTCAACTTGGATGCGAGGGTAGATTCTTTTGTTTCCCCCATTTTATAGATAATATAACCGGATTTGGAGCAAGTTAAGTCAATTTCCAAGGTCACGGAACAGAAAAATAGCGGGTCACGAGTGGAAACCCGGGCGATCAAGTTCCAAAGTCTGTGTCCCATCCCCTCCCGGGAAGGGCTACTCCAGAGGGGGTGTGAACCCTCCAGCCCAGAACTCAAGCACCAGTGGGACCAAAAAGTGAAAAAGCAAAGGCCGGCGCGCCCAGCCCCAGGGAACGGGCATTCCTTTGTCCCCGCAGCGTGACCCAGCGCATCCTGGCCAATGCAAGCAGCGGAGCAGAAGGCAACACCTCTCCTACGGGGAATCCATCAGAATTCCCTTATATAATTTAATTTCTCCACGAAAGGAGTTATTCTCATTTTCATGTAAGCCCCTTACCCCATTTCACGCTATTCCTAATTGAACCGAGTCTCTGCACTATGACGTATGCTATTCATTTCACTTCACTGATGAAGAAAATGAAGTGAAGAGAGGTTCTGAAACCTTTTCAATGTTACACCCAAAGCCGCCAAGTCTGCACTTGAACTCAGTTCTGTCTGATGCCAAAGTCCGCGGAGCATCAAGCTGTAGAGATCAGTGTGGCCTTTCAAGTTACTTAGCCTTGTGGTCTTAGAAAAGTTTGTCCAGATAGCAGGGACAAAATTTCCTCTGCAAAATTCTCTCCCGGTTTTATAGAAGAAATAAAGTTACCTTTATTAAAAATAATGTCATTTAAGTGCCTGCAATAGAGTCTTTTAAGGCATTAAAAACGCGTACCGATGAATTTTGTTTTTAAAAGTGTTTCTATACGTATATAATATATATCCTTCCCCCATCACCCCGCCCAGTTCCTCATTCTTCAGTGAAAACACATTTCTTTTTTTTTTTTTTAAAGATTTTATTCATTTATTTGACAGAGAGAGGGAGATCACAAGTAGGCAGAGAGGCAGGCAGAGAGAGAGGAGGAAGCAGGCTCCCTGCTGAGCAGAGAGTCCGATGCGGGGCTCGATCCCAGGACCCTGAGATCATGACCTGAGCCGAAGGCAGAGGCTTTAACCCACTGAGCTGCCCAGGTGCCCCTGAAAACACATTTCTAAATGACCCTTAGTAATGATTCTTTTTCCTTTGTGGGATTTCACTGAACACAGAGAGGAGGAAAGACAAAATAAGTGTATAACCAGAGGGACCGCTATGCTTGCACATTATGCAGATGGGAGCAAAATTTTACAAATTAATTCAGGGGGATATCTGCCACAATTTTCCACTGTTGTAAGCCACGGTAAAGCCAACAATTTAGGTCAGAATCCTATTTTGACATGAATTGTCTGAATAATTGTCTTGGCACTTCATTTCCCCAGAGCGCATAAAAAGCCACAGAGTATTTTTTTTACTTTTATTTCAGCAGTTAAAATGGTCATCCAAAAAAATCAGTGATTCAGTGGATAATGCAATAGCAGTGACAGTTAATTGAATTAATGGCATGATTGATTTTTTTTTCCAAAGGCTAAATTTGTAACTCTCGTGACAGCTTTTGCCTGAATCTTTAAACCGGTGCAGAAAACTCCAGAAAATTTGAATCCTGGACCAGGGATGTGCTCCTTGCTCCAAAGGGTTTGGAGGTCTCCTTGTGGGTGTCACTCAAAGCCCTTCCAGCCCTAAGGTCTGTGAATTAATGGCCTTTGTTTGAGGCACAGTGTTTGGATGATTCGTAGTGGTAGCTGGTGATTAATCTTGGGAATGTCGCTCCTCGTAAAAACAAACAAACAATTGAAAGTGTGATTCTAAAGTCACGAGCCTGACCGTCTTGTGTAATGGATCCCATCTGAAAACACTTCCAAAAGAAGAATTTCTTGATTCCTTCTCACGATATCTTTTGAACTTTAAACTGTGTGACCATCTTAGATAATGAAAAATTAAGGTTAAAATGAAACGAGCACATTTTTGGATTATGTATCGATGGATCTCTCTCTCTCTCTCTCTCTCTCTCTCTCACACACACACACACACACACACACA
>CM053611.1:499307-538054 GCA_028646535.1 Procyon lotor
CCATCCTGATGGACGCAGAAGGAGGGGAGCAAGAAAGTGCGAGAGACGAACCCCCAAATTACACACAAAACACGCCAACAAGCTAGCATTTTCAAACAAGCAGAGACCTGTCGAGGTACGTTTCCTGTCCTGTTTTGCCTTAGACATGTTGGCGTCTCCGCCAGCAAGGGCCCCACGGGTGTGAGTTCCGTGATCTGCGGCACACACTTTACTAGGTGTAACAGGTGGAATGGGGTTAAATTCATAGGTTGAAGTCCTGACCCCACTGCCTGAGAACGCGCCCTTATTTGGAGATAGGATCTTTTGGAGGGAACTCAGTTAAAAGGTGCCATTGGGGTGATCCCTGATCCAATCCGGGTGGCGTCCTTGTAAGCAGGGGCTCGCACAGAGCACGAGGGCCACGCGGAGACGAAGTCTGACGAGCGGGGTGAGGCAAAGAGAGCCAAAGTTGCCAGGAGACGACCAGAAGCTGGCGAGAGGCGCAGACCAGGTCCTCCCTCGTAGCCTCAGTAGCACCCAGGCCTGGGTCGCAGGCTCCCGGGCTCCAGGGCTGCGAGCCAACACACGTCTGCTATGTCTGCCCCCCAGTGTGTGGGTCTTTGTTCAGGCAGCCCCGGCAAACTCCCTCACCGGGCAGACACAGAACCGGTCATAGCCGAGATAATCCCATCCCGTCAGACCTTATGGGGACCCGAGGGAGAGGTCCCATGAGACACGTAGCTACCCCGGGAAGCAAATCATGGTCTGAAGGCCAGAGGAGCAATTCACAGAATAAATGCGTCTCGAATCAGACGACAGGAGAGAAGCAGAGACTAACACTCCCAAAGAGCACCGTGCTGCGTGGACGCGCAGGGCAAGGGTGCGTGCAGTCCAGAGCAAGGAGGCAGAGCCCATGGTTTTGGACATGAACGCTGGGGACAAAACTAAGGCCCCACCTCTGTGTTGGCAAAGCCCGTTGGGTGACTCCCTCACCAGCAAAGGGAAGAGACTTAAGTGGGGTGGAAAGGTAGCCACACGGAGGCAAGGTGCTTTCATGTGGACCAGAGGTCATTTTTCACACTCAAACTGTCCAGGAGGATGTGTATTTGGTCTACATTATACCCTAATTCAGACATCCATAGAGAAGCAGGAATGCAAAATTTCATTTTGTTATCTCCACATGACTCTATAATGAGTGTAAAAATGTAAAAGTACCAAGCAGGAATTACCCAGGGGAAAGCCCTCTCTGCCTGCGGATGACTTTATCATTTACGATCATGAAAAAAAATAAAATAAAATCGTGAAAGAAAAGTGGATTTTATTCATATAGACGAGAACACCTATTGGCACGTATAGAGCTCATTTAAATTCAAATATATTTTCAATATCTGATCGCAAGTCATGTGAAAACAATTTATGTAATAATTGACTTGGGTTTTCTTTAAACATAGCTTTGACCTGCTTTTGAGAGCTTTTCTTATCGGCCAATTTTCTATCAATGGGTATATCCGCTTGCTCATATTGGCTATGACTGATTACAGTCCACGCCGCCCTTCCAAAAAGCTCATTCAAATCTACTTTTACTGCACAGAATACATCACTAGAGTTTTACTTTCCTCTAAGGAAATTCCCAATATGTAAGTCTAAATATCAAAGGTAGAGACACCAGGCCATAGGGTAAAACCACAGTGGAAATGCGACTCAACCTGAAACTTCAAAAGTCGTAGCAGGCCACAAAAGTGATTAGTTACCCCTAATCTTTGGCAAGATTTCTGCTTAGATATTCTGTAATTGTGCAACACACTGCAAATAATTCGCTCTTCTTTAAACTTCTTGCTCGCTGTGACCGCCAGACCCCCGAGATGGCATTCTGAGGCGAGGACCACACTCGAACAAATATCTTGTACATCTCGGTCTGAGCCACCGAGAAAGAAGAGTTTCCTCGAGTCAGGTGAGCCGATTACGGATATCCGTTTTGTACCTTCACTTATTGAGTTAAAAGTTAAAAGCAAGTAGTTCTATTGTGATCGAAGGAGTTAAAAATATAGATAGAAAGGGTGATGTCACCTTTTGAAATGGGCATTGGAATAAATGGATAGAGATCTGATAAAATTAGTATCTGCTTAGTTTGCACGTAGATCCTCAAACTAATGAAACCGACGTGAGACGGTAGGAGACGTCTTGTCCCGTAACAAATGACCGCCTGTCCAGAACTGGTTCTCCCCACGGTGTAGTTCACCATTTTGGCAAAATCCCCTCAGTCTATCAATGTTTGTCTTGTTTTGGTAGAAGTATTTGTAGTTCAGTAGGACCAGGGGTCTTGATCCACATTGAGGAGGGACACGGTTTCTCACGATGAGGGCCACACGTCGGCTCACCTTTGTCTCAGAAACACGTGGCAAATTTTATTTCATTTTCACCCCAGTTTTACAGAAGTGCAATCGACACACAAAAGTGTGTATGTTTATACGATTTCACTCACATGTGGAATTTAAGAAAGAAAACAAACGAACAAAGAAAAAGAGAGAAAGAAACAGACTCTTCACTCTAGAGACCCCACTCTGGTCACCAGAGGGGAGGCGGGGCAGGGGGAGTAGGGCTGAAGTAGGTGATGAGGATTCAGAGGACCCTTATCTTGATGATCATTGAGTAATGTACAGAATTGTCAAATCACTATATTGTACACTCAAAACTAATATTTCATTGTATGTTAACGATGCTGGAATGCAATTTTTTTTAAAAAGCAAGAACAATGAAAAAAGTCTATATTTAAGATGTACGACATGATGGTTTGACATATTGAAGAATGATTGCCACAATCAATTAGTTAATTACGGATTAATTAACTACATAAGGTATCCATCACCTCACAACGTTACCTTGTGTGTGGGTATGTGTGTGATAAGAACACTTAAAATGTACCCTTTTGGCCAACTTCAAGTATACAAATCAGTAATATTAGCTCCAGCCACCATGCTGTACCTCAGATCCCTAGAATTCATTCACCTTGTAATTGAACGTTTGTACCCTTTGACATCTCCCCATTTCCCCACACCCAGTCCCTAATAACCACCACCGCACTCTCTGCTTCTGGGACGTTGACATTTTTAGACTCCACACGTAAGTGAGATCACACAATATCCATCTTCCTGTCTCTGGCTTACTTCACTTAGTGTCCTCCCCTCCAGGTTCATCTGTTTTGTGGCAGAATTTCAGTTTTTATGGCTGAAATAGTATTTCATTGCATGTAAATGCCGTATTTTCTTTATCTACTCATGCACTGGTGCCGACTTGGGTTGCTCCCATGGCCTTAGCTCTTATGAATGACGCCCCAACAAACAGGTATGGATAACTCTTCAGAGACAGTGGTCTTATTGCCTTCGCACGTACACCCAGACGTGGGCGAGCTAGATCATACGGTAGTGCTCTTTTTGACTTGTTGAGAACTTCTGTAGTGTTTTCCATACTGTCCGTACCAATCTGCAATTTCACCAGCAGAGCATTCCCTTTTTTCCACATCCTCCCCAACAGTTACTTCGTGTCTTTTTGATAATGGTCTCTCCAATAGGTATCAGATGATCTCTCATTGTGGCTCTGATTTGCATTCCCCTGATGACTGGGGATGCCTAGCCCCTTTTCATTTGCCTATTGACCATTGGTATGTCTTCTTTGGGAAAAAAAGAAAATGTCTCTTCCAGTCCTTTGACTACCTTTTAATGGGGTTATTTATTTAGTTTGTTAGCTCTAACTCAGTAGCTTATAACTCAATTAGAATTCTTTATATGCTTTGAATCTTGACGCCTGCTCGCACATACAATTTGCACATATTGTCTTCCGTTCTGTAGGCTGCCTTTTCATTTTGTTGATTCTTCGGTTCCACAGAAGAAACCTTTTAGTGTGATGTAGTCCCACTTGTTTATTTTTGCTTTTGATGCCTGTCCTTCGGATGTGTCACGTCATATTGGTATTTCAGACACTGAGGACGAGGGACTTCTGGCTGTCTTGGGGCTCCGTCAGGAACTCTCCTTCATCAACAACAAACATGGGAACCATTGCAAACTATGGTACAAATCATGTTCTGATATTCATCTTTGGGAGTATTTTTACCTCATGGTGATTTATCTAAGAATATCTTGTCCAAAAAAGCAAGCAGCAGCCTTACCAGTAATTTGGAACTTGCCTTTAAATCCAGCCACTTTCTGGGGGCGCCTGGGTGGCTCAGTTGGTTAAGTGTCACAATCCAGCTCAGGTCACGATCCAGGGGTCCTGGGATCAAGTCCTACATTGGGCTTCCTGCTCAGCGGGGAGCCTGCTTCTCCCTCTCCCTCTGCCACTCCCCCTGCTTGGGCTTTCTTTCCATCCAATAAATAAATAAATAAAATCTTAAAAAACCCCCACCAATCCAGCCACTTTCTTTTCTTATATTTTTGTGAAACGAGCCTATTGTGAATTGGGTCGACGTAATCACTCTCAGTTCATATAAATGCTAAGTTTCAGCTGCAGCTCTAATTTTAACAACACCCTAAGCAGAGGTTCCTAAACATTTTGGGGAGACCCACCCATCAGTAAAAAAGTTTTTGATCATAAAGATCCAAAGTCACTAATTTTTTTTTTCAAAGTCACTAATTTTTTAATTTGTAAGTTAGAGATGGGGAAGTCTTCTAATATATTTTGAGCGTTAAAAAAGCTACGCAGAAACATCAAGTGAAAGCCTGAATCCAACAAGCAAGTATGGAAGGGCGGGTTTTAGCAGCTCTCGTACTGCAGTTCATCACTTTCTGCAGCCTTTGGGGCACATGCACCCCGCTTTTGAGACCCCTGAGCTAATCAGAGACCTGGGGGCTTCTGGGAGGTCCTCATGGGGACAATGAAGTGGTCCTTCCCCTCTTTATGACCCCACCCTTGTGAGGATCCTTCGGAAGTAAAGCCACCCTGGGTAACAGTAACTTTTAAATATTCATTAGTATGATTCATTGTAATGTTTATTGCTTTGAAATCACAAAGGATGAATTATTTTCTTCTAGGTAGAGCACGGCTACAAGATGTCTGCCATGCTCACAAAGGGGAAGTAATGGATTTTATATCAGGGCCCATAAATGAGATCACCGACACATGAGCATGAATAAATCTCCGGTGTTGGGAGAAGATGGGGACCGGGGTTTACTGATTTCCTACTGTGTGGCGGGCATGGTACCAGACGGCTCAAATATGTGGAACGAGACGTAGCCGTGTAGCTGTTACCTAGAATGTTTGGTACACAGCAGGTGCAATTGTTGTCTTTCCCATGGAGTTATCAAAACTACGAGGACGATTAGGCGTCGGTATCCTGATTGTGTACAAGTGGGTCACCTCCGGATAAGAGATGTCTCACAACTTGGCCATGGCCACACCCAGAGAGAGGCAGAAGGGGCCTTTCTGATTCCATAGCTCCTTCCCCCGGGGCTTTTGTCTTCGTTTTCTTCACTTCTGTCACTCGTTAACCGTGACGGGCCTCAGCAGCTGGTTTGGTCACATCACACAGATAATGATGGCGGATGTCATTCCCGTGATCAGACCCGCAGAGCAGCACACGTATGCTTTGTGGTTCTGGGGGTGCACTCACAGGGGGGGCATCACAATTCCATCCAAACATCCAAAGCATGCTTTAAAATGAATGAGCTTCAGGCCCCTGTTTTTGGGCTGTGGGCAGCAATGGGCTTGAAATGATTACATTTCAAGATCCTCTAGGAGAATGGATCTCTTTCAGTGTTTAGTTGTCATCTGTATTAGTTTCTATCACTGTACACAGTCACTCCTAAAACATAGTCAAATTTACCAACTCCCTTTTCTCTAGGCAGAGTTGTCTCTCTTCACCAGGTGGTCGATATACTCTGTACATACACACTATTTTTTTTTTTTTGAAGATTTTATTTATTTGACAGAGAGAAACACAGCGAGAGAGGGAACCCAAGCAGAGGGAATGGTAGCGGGAGAAGCAGGCTTCCTGCAGAGCAAGGAGCCCGATGTGGGGCTCGATCCCAGGACCCTGGGATCATGACCTGAGCCGAAGGCAGATGCTTAACGACTGAGCCACCCAGGTGCCCCCATATACACTATTTTATCTGACTTCTCCCACTTAGCCTACGAACAAGCCCTTTTCTGTGTTACGAAAGAACCTTGAAAAACGTAATATTGAACAAGCATGCAACCTTCCGATAAGTGGTCCTACCAGTTTAACCAACAATTGCTTTTTGTGGTTGTTTCTATTTTTTTAAACCGTAAAAAACAAAGCAGGGAGAATAAATTATTAGGGACCAAATTGTGCCCCCTCGAAATTTCTATACTGAATTTGTAACCAACAGTGTGTCTGTCTTGGGTGTAAGCGAGTGAAGTCACGTTTCAGTGAGGGCAAAAAGTGGGGTCGTGATGGGGCGGGAGGAGACTGTGGACAGCTTCGTCCCCACGCTCCGTGAGAAGGCGGCCAGCAGCAAGCCAAGAGGGGGGCTCTGGGCAGACACCTGATCTGCGATCTGCTGGCACCTTGATCGGGGGCCTCGGGCTTCCAGAGCTGTGATGGATGCACGTCTACCGTTTATAAACCTCCCGTCTGTGCTATTTGGTTACTCTGGCCTGAGCTCGCTGACATCATACCTTTATGCCTGAGGCCCCCAGCGCATCTCCCAGGCTGCTCCTGTCTGTGCTTCAGTATCTGGCCAGACCTCACTTACAAGCAGAAGTTCTAAGATAAAATAATTACAAACTCAGGATGGCAACGGCAGAGCCTGAAATGGGCAGAGGGCCTTCCCGAGCATCCGCCCCCTGTGACTTCACAGGCTCCCGTCCACAGACCCGGCCCTGACTCTCGGCAGCCAATACGGGGCCCCCCCGGCGCTGGCGCCAATGCGGGGGCCTTGCTCACTGTTATTTGTCCCCACCACGAAGTGCTCCTGCCCCCGGGAGACAGGCAGCAGATGTCTGAAGTTGGTAAGTACGTTGTCCCAGGTGACGGACTCTTCGCTGTACTTTTAAGAGCTCCTTGCATTAAAAACACTTTTTCAGTGGTTGTTCTCTAATTCTAGATTGAGAAGGAACCGGAGAGTCACAGAAGTCTAAAGCTGGAAGGAATTTTCTGTCTGGCAGTTTTCAAGCGTGTTTCCGTTTGGCATTTTCTGTGAGCCCCCAGGCGGTCCTTCAAGGCACAATTTGAAGGAGGCAGTTTGTGGGTGACGCAGAGAGCCCCCCAGCCCACCCCCTCCCTGGAACATAATTGGAAAACCAATGATCTGGGGCACCTGGGTGGCTCAGTTGGTTAAGCGACTGCCTTGGGCTCAGGTCATGATCCTGGAGTCCCGGAATCGAGCCCCACATCAGGCTCCCTGCTCAGGGAGTCTGCTTCTCCATCTGAACTCTCCCCTCGCTCTCTCTCTCTCGCATTCTCTCTCTCAAATAAATAAATAAAATCTTAAAAAAAAAAAAAAGAAAGAAAACCAATGATCTGGTCCAAAAATGTTTATCTAAAATTTTTATTTGCTGCCCTCGTAGGGATCTTCAAAAATGACAATTCCAAATTAAAACAAACCAAAAAAAGCATTATCCTAGGGTTTTAAAACCATAAGAAGATACAAAGTAGTTGTTTGCACATGACGTGTTCGGCTGGCCAAATTTCAGGAATCGGGAGCTAATCGCGTGGGCGTGACTGTGATCTTGGGGTCCAGAAGGACGGTTCCATTCGACACCGTTTGACCTCCAGCTGGTGACAGTGGTGAGAAGCACGTGGGTTAGGACAGTACAGGTGGTCTCCGTGAATAAGGACTGTGCCTTCCACCTGCGTTCGTGGGTTCGTGGCTCCTCCCCCACTTCCTTCCCTGTCTCCACGCTGCTCCCCTTGCTTTATGGGGCTCCTGTTATCAACATCACTTGCCTATTCAATGAGATCAGGGCAGTTTCTGCATGTTCACCGCCCAGCAAACTTGCCGAATGACTCCCAGGGAGTTTGCACCGTGAGGCACTCTGTTGTTTTCCAGGTGTCATATTGCCATGCGATAGCTCATTGCTTTTATAACTTTATGATCCATTCATGCCACAGTGTGCGAGTACTTCCTGGGCGGGTCACGGTCTACTCGATTTCAGGAGAATTGCAAAGGTGAGACACGGTCATAACCTTTCATCAGGACGTGAGGTAGCCTGGAACTCAGTCACAAAGGAAGGAAAAATGTGTATTGCAATATGGCTTCAAATGGTCATAGCATTAAAAATACAAATCTAATTTTCTCTTAATAGCCAAAGTGAAAAAAAAAATCCGGGGGGGGGGGTGTTTAAATATGTACAATATAAGGTTTTAAAAAAACATTATTTTAGGACCTCAGAATGCAATAAGTTAAACATATGCATTCTGCAATTTTTTTTCCTGTTCCAACATTTCTAGGAAAAGTCATTTGGCTTCTATAATGTTACCAAAGCAAAGTTGAGTCAAACACAGGTTTCAGTGAATTTTATCATTAGTATAAATGGGTAACAAAAATATATTAAAGAAAAAAACAGGTTATGATTTGCACAGTTAATGAGAAAAGAGGAACGAACAGAAGATTACAGAAACCACAACCAAGGTTTTGAAAATTTAGTTTAAAAGTCCTACCAGGAGGTAAAAAAATATAAGTATGCTTTTTTTATATATATATAGAATTCCTCGTCCCTCCACCTCCTCACTCTCTATTCTTCTTAGAATTCTTTTTTTTAATTTAATTTAATTTTTTCAGTGTTCCAAGATTCTTCTTAGAATTCTTATGTTAAGTTTACACGGTTCCCCCTCCAGTATGTTTATTTACAATACTGTCACTGTTTCCATAGTTACGCAGAATGTCTGTTTCCATAGCAACACTCTTGGTTTCCTAAACAAATAGTATCACAGTGTTAATCTTGTTTCAGTGTTATTGTACTATGTTATTAGATACAAAATTCAAAAAATAATTTAAGCAAGGCTTGAAACTAGGTGGGTTGGTTTTATTGCCTGGTGCTTTCGATATTAAATTTCAATTTCATATTAAAATACACATCCATTTGAAAAATAGTGGGGATTTTGCATAGTAAACATGATACCAATTTTATTCACTAGTTATAAAACACTGTAATTTAATAAGAGGGTGTTCCAATACATGAGCAATATACAGGGAATAGTTTACCATCTTCAGATTAAACTGATGGTTTTTCAGCTGGCCTGGGTAATTTAGCTTCCCCAAATCTCTGAAGTCATTTATAACCTACCGGCAGCAATATTTCCCTTTGCCATTTTTGCATTTTAAGTAATTTCTACGCGTCCTGCCTTTTATTTTGTCCCCCCAAGGAACAGCTGCAAAAGGGACTTCAGGGGAATTTTACTACTTCCTTTTTCTCCGATTGAAAAAAAAAAGAGAGAGAGAAAGAGAGAAACGAGTAGGTTTTTGTGCTTTTTGTCTTTACATTTGCTGACCCTTACCTTCCGTTTCTTCTCCTGGGAGCAGATCTTTCGGACTCTTTCAGAAATGGGACTGTGCCTTTGCTCCAGCTCCCCAGCCCCCCGCGAGCAGTGAAGGAGACCATCACCAACGTGGGGCTATTTCTTTAGTCGCGCAGAAGTAAGAGGCCCTCTGGGACCATCCCGCAGCACTGCCATTTCCTGTCAGATGTTGGAAGAGGGCCGCTGGGCCAGCGGATCTGGGTCTGGGCCCAGCACTCTGTCCCACTGCACCAGGCGTTTCAGAAACCTGCCTCTCACTTTCTGTTTGATTCTTTTTTTTTAAAGATTTTATTTATCTATTTGACACAGAGAGAGAGAGAGATCACAAGTAGGCAGAGAGGCAGGCAGAGAGAGAGGGGGAAGCAGGCTCCCTACTGAGCAGAGAACCCGATGCGGGGCTCGATCCCAGGAACCTGAGACCATGACCTGAGCCGAAGGCAGAGGCTTTAATCCACTGAGCCACCCAGGGGCCCCTTTCTGTTTGATTCTTCAAGAACTTATTTAAATGACCTTCCCTTCCCAACGTTAGCATGAAAAGGAATCGATATGGGGGACATGTAATAAGTTACAAATGGGAAGTAGTTTGTTCTGCTTTGGGGAGTCGGCGATGAACCGAAGTTGATGTCACAATTTGGACCCACCGCTCCCCGAGGTGCCGCCGGCCTGGGGACAGTCCAGCCTCCGCGTGAGTGGATCCCAGCTCAGGCATCTCCTCAGGCCCAGATCTGTGGTCCCTGTTCCCGGGCTTCTCTGAGCCCCTACCTTCCTCATCTATAAAATCCGGAGAATGGCACCCGCTCCTCAGCGCTGGGGGAGATGAGCGATCCTACAGAAATCAGCATAGTCACCTCACTGAGCGTGACTTCGTTACACGTTACTGATTTTCCCTTCTTCCTTTGGCTTATCTGAAGTGTGGGGTCAGACAGCCTGATGCCTCTGAGCCCCTCGGGGAGGCAGCTGTGCGGGCTCAGCACCGGCCCTGGGGCTTCGTCAGCTGTCCCCACCCTTGTCCCGTCTCGGGCCTCTCTGCAGCAGGTAGCTTTAGGTTTTCAGCTCAGAGGAGGTAAACTTTCAGGCCTCCCAGAGCTGCCTTGTCACTGTGGGTCCCCTTATGAGGCAGCAGACTTGCGGTACAGGAAGCCCCAGGGAAGGGGTCCCTCCTGCCCTCCATCCCTGCAGCCAATTGTACCCCAATGTCCCTTGGCCTCCAGGACACAGCAGGCATCTGGGATCTTGGGGAAAAGCAGATTTGGGTTCGGTCATTCTGGGTGGGGCTCCAGTTTCTGCAAGGCTCACGGGCTCTCAGGGGACCCCCAACTGGCTGGGGACTTCATCTTGAATGAGAAGCACCTAAACTCCCCAAATCGGAGCTTTTCTCAAATTTGTTAAGACCTCAGTTAGGTCCCAGTTCCCATAACACTGGGTCCTCAGACCCCTTTGGCCTGGGCATATTTGGGGCTCTTATTCTCGTGCGGAATGCCAACCATCTATTTCCTCTGAACTTGGCTTCCTTGTAAGGTGGAGAGGCTGGGCTGCTTGGAATCTCCGGGGTCCCTTTCAGGGACCAAATGTGGCACACTTCCGCCTTTCAGAAGTGGAACAAATCTGGGAAGATGCGAAATTACATCAATTCAAATTGTCATCAACCAAATTCTGTTCAGTGGCTTTGAATCTCCTAGGAGCCTAAGGATCAACATGATTCAGTTCTATCGGGAAAAATGTGTAACATTTATCAGAACTCGTTATCAGAAATAGTTCAATACCCTGGTCAGAAACTCAGGGTTGTAGGGGCGCCCGGGTGGCTCAGCGGGTTAAAGCCTCTGCCTTCGGCTCAGGTCATGATCTCAGGGTCCTGGGATCGAACCCCACATCGGGCTCTCTGCTCAGCGGGGAGCCTGCTTCCCCCTCTCTTTCTGCCTGCCTCTCTGCCTGCTTGTGATCTCTCTCTCTGTCAAATAAATAAAATCTTAAAAAAAAAAAGAAAAGAAACTCAGGGACTTATTTATGGATGAGTTTAGAAGCTGGCTGTTTTATGTAACCATCAAAAATTACAATATAATTAATGTCTCAAAATTCTCTGAGAAAGTGTGTTCTCTATTTCTTTTTGTTAGGCTGATAGGATAACATATCCAGTGAAATTTTCTCAGACAATATTATGTTTGGTTTGTGTTCTCTTGTACATCAGAACCCTGTGGGCATTTTATTTGTTATATGTTAATAGCAATGTTTCTTGAAAAGGAACCTTTTAATGGCATTTCACTCTTCTCTGAGATTATATTTTAAAAGGAAATTGTATCTGAAAGGTCTAAAAAAAACCCACCAGGGCTTTCTAGGGGATTTTGTCACTCGTGTCTTCGTTGCTTATGATCTCATTGTCGAGGACTCTATAAGCTTCTAAGAATCAAGATTCTTAGATTGTGGTTTCTAGTAAATATATGCAAACAGAATTATTTTCACTTTTATTCCTGTGCTAACTATGTTCACCCAACTGGCATTGACTTCATAATAAATCATGACAAATCTATTTGCCCCTCTCAAAAATAACAATACAGTTGTAACAAAATCAATTCCCTTTGGAAAAGAAGGCAGCCAGTTTTCCCACGGTGGCTTGCCTGCCCCGGAAAATACCCTAGGTGTCAATGAAAAATCACATAAACATAAAAAATGTGAATGAAAACAGTATCATACTCGCACAGTGAGGAGCATAAGAGCTCATGAAAATTAAGCACTTACTACCTGGCACAAACCAAGTGTGCAATCAATATTAGGTATTGCTATTATTCCTAGCTCTTATCTCATTTTTTGTAATCTCATCGCATTGTTTATATCAAGCAGGATAGTGGTAGCAAACACCGCCCCCGTCTCTCTATGTATGTGTTAGGATATGAATGTGCATATGTATGTACATAATTTTTTCTTTACAGGACAGTCCCTTCATAGATGATGATTTCAGATAATTGTGGGGAAAACCTGACATAGTGCAGTAGAAGGAAGTAATGCAAATATTCTCTGAAAGCCTAGAATTAGTATAGTTTGAATGTCCGATTCAAATAGATTACCCTTCTTAGGGTTGTCTGATCATAGACGCTCATAGGGAAGATTAGGATTTATAAAGGAACTTTTTCTTTTTTCTTAAGATTTTATTTATTTGAGAAAGAGAGGGCAGAGCGAGGGAAAGAGAGAGCAGGAGTTGGGGGAGAGGGGCAGAGGGAGAAGGAGAAGCCTGTTCCCCGCTCAGCGGCACTCGATCCCAGGACCCTGGGATGGCGACCTGAGCCGAAGGCAGATGTTTAACCGACTGAGCCCCCCAGGTGCCCCAGGAAACTGTTTTCAAATTAAAGAGCAGAGTATTTCAATGGAGAAAAAACAGTCCATGCCCATAACACATTCATACAAATGAGTGTATATTCTTCTGTGTGAAAGGCATGTATATGTTTCCTCTAAGCCTATTGACTAAAGATTAGTCGTATCCAGTTGTATGACTGCTTGTGCTATATGGTACTAACACAGAAGTACTGTTTACACAGAACAGAGAAGAAGGCCAGCTCAGGAAAAAGGTGGAGGTGAAGCCAGTCCACCAATCTAAATTATCAAAACCAAACCTGCCATTGGATGGATGGTTTTCACTTAGGGAGGTTAGTAAGCCGGTCTCTTCTGCTTGTTCTGCGTAATCATGAAGGGGCGCGCACAAGGAAATTCTCCATTATTCTGTGGGGCTTTTCCTTAGTTTATTTATGCGAGGTGATGCTCAGAGTATTTTCCTGGTACAAAAATACATCATGATGGTTATCAGGTTTGCTAAAAGTGCGCAACAGCAGAGGAAGTAGAAGCTGGGCAGACTCGTTGGCAGGAACAGCAGCTGATGTCCCAGGAACACGACTAAGGACATTAACTCAGCTGTCAGATGCCCGGGTTCAAACCCAGGCTCAACCCCTCATGAGCCGTTTGATTTGGAGAAGGTTCCCGAGCTTCTCTGTGCCTCGGATTATTGACTCCTCTTTGTAATCAGGATGTCATAGTACCTATTCCAAAAGGCTATTGTAGGAGTAAGCATAACAAGGTACACGAAGTGATTCGCGTTGTGCCTCCTACCCAGGAATCAATACATGTTAGTGATTATCGGAAAGTGAATGCTATTTCCTGTAACTGCCATTGAGACCATTAGTCATTTACCAGTTTTAGGAGCTGCTTCCTACTTTGCCAAAGCTGATTATAAACTTATCACAGTTTGATCCTGTACTGTTGGCAAACATGTGGCCGCCCGAAGCTCCCAAGTCATGTGAGGATCTCAGATTCTGGAAAGAGCTGAGTCATCCGTCAGGTACTCTTTGTTCAGAAAGGGCTTCGTTCAGAAAGATCAGGAATTTTAAGATGAAGTCCAGACGGCTTGGACATTACATAGTTCTTAAACTTTAGGTTTCACTCTATCAGCAGAACTCCAGCTGGGACCATTCAACCAGTGGTTTTAGCCCCCTCGGCTGCCGTGAAATCCCACCGATTGGGTGGCCTGAACAACAGATTTGTTTTCTGATACCTGTGGAGGCGGGAAGTCCGAGATCAGGGCTGGGGCAGGTTCGGGGGCTGGTTCCTAGTCCGCGGTCTGCTGCGTCCTCATCTGGCCTTTCTTCCATGTGCCCTCGGAGGCCGTTAGTGTGTCTCTACATCCCTCCTTTCGGACCGGGGCCCTGCCCATGTAACCTCATTTCACTTTGCTTCCATGAAGAGCCTGTCTCCAAATGTGAACACACTGCAGGTCGGGCTTCAGCAATGTAATTTAGGGGAGGCGCAAAATCTCAGCACTAGCCCTGATCCATAGGGTTGTTTCTTCTGGAGATATCTTGTAAATCTAGAATAACACAACAGCATCTCGTCCTGTGCTCCTCCTCGGGTCCTTCTTCCGGGTCCCCACCCGGACTCTCTCCCGGCCCGTGGTCGTGCTGTGCAGCAAGTGGAGACTATGGGGATATCCTCAGGGACTTCTGTCTGATAACTCTGAATGTCAACCATCTGTATTTTCATTCGATATCTTTTAGATCATCTGCTCTTCTGTCACATTTTGCTTGTATGAGGCTTCACGATGGTTGACAAGCGTGAGGCTCCGCTCCTGTGTTCCCTGAGCTTTCTTGGTTGGTTTTGATGACCCCACTCACTCTCTTTCTCCTGGGGAGGGAACCCCAGCCCGACAGGCAGCATATAGGTTTGGCATTAGTCTTTGTCTAACGAGAATTATCACAGAACCTCCTTGAGGTCGTTAGGTCAAGAAGTGCCAAGCCCTGGGGACACTAGTCATGAGCTACTAGTCAATCGGAGGCAGGCTTGTGAACAGATGTGCAGCCCCTAGTAGGGGTGAGTGAGGCAGGGGGAGAGGCGAACCATGAGGCAGTTGCTGCCCTGGGGGGTGGGGGAGCGCAGTGGGTCCCACAGTTTGCTCTGAAACAGGCCCGGCGCCTCCGAGATGCTCCCAGACAAACTAAGGACCCACAACTCGGTGGCCTGTGGACGGTGCAGCCGGTATCCACTCAGTGGGAATTTGACTGGTCGTTTAGGACCACTGCTGTGGATTTTATGGGTTGGTCCATTTTCTGGCCATGCACTTTGTGAAAGCTGTTGGTCAAGGACAAGTTTGAGTGAAAATTTTGTGCATGAAGCCTGGGACCCCGCTTCTCAAACAATGGCTTTTCAGAATGGTAATCACGGTCTTTAAGGACCGACTTGGAGGCAGAGAACATTCCAGTTGCTTGAACAGTGAGCACGCAGCACAAAGTGCTGGCGACTACTGGTAAGGTGTCCAGTGGGACAACCGAGAGGGAAGAACACAGACCTGAGGTCCGGGTAGGGAGCACTCGCACCCCCAGGGCCAAGGGAACCAAGGGAAGAGCTCCGAGTCCTGGGGCCCGATGTCAGCGGACACACGGACTCATTTTCCCTTAATAAAAATCATAAGGGCCAGGCCCCGCTCGCGCTTTGAATCACGCCGCTGCTCTCTGACAAAATGACTGATGCTCTGTGAGATGTCCCTGACGTTCAGTGAGAAATAGCGTAGTCTTTTTGCAAGAATGGCAGGTTCTTCACACTGTTTTACTGCAGGGTATAGCCCTGGTCTGTGGTTCGGTCGGACGGACGAGAGCTTTGGCTGTGAGGATGCCAAAGATGGCTTTAGATGGATTTTCTTCAATTCGCAGTAAGTCTTTGATTTTCTAAGGTGATTGTCTTGCAAAGGAATCCCTGATATGCTTTAATAAAAAGGGCTGCAATGTGGGAATGTGGTTCTAATATGCATGCAAATCAGAGAAAGATCAGAGACTGGTAATGTGGGAAAAGTCCAAATGATTGGGTTCAGGAAGGAGCAGAGAGGAAGCACTAGGTGCTTCCATGTGACAAGGGAGCGTGGACGGGATCGAATGCAGCGTCCGACCGAGGGGCCGGGGGCCTGGCCAGGGACCGGGAGCTGGTTGATGGTCACCTGCAGGAGCTGACCCCTTTTCAGGCTCAGGAAGACTGCTTGGGTTTGTCACCCCTCAGCAGGGGCAGGGCCTGAGGGCCCTGTGCCTGCACCTGCCCCGGCAGGGGGCCGGCAGTTTCGGCTACCCAGATGGCCCGCCCCTCCTGCCCTGGGGCGGCTTTGCCCCCACCCCCGCGCCCCCCAGGACACCAGAAAGCTCAGCAGGCTGTATTCTTTGCAATTCCTTGCAGAAAAGGGTCTTAGACTCTCTTCTGTTCTTCTGGAAATACCTACTGATTTTTTTTCTGTCCTGTTTATCTTTCCGCACGTTGGTATGGCGTTTTCCAAAAATTAGAGTTGCTTTTGTTTTTCAGAGATTTCAGTGGCCCGAGATTCCTTTCTCTTATTGATCAGGACCGTGCCTGGAACTGCCTGCCCTCAGGACACACAGGGGTCGCCTCTGTGATGGCTTGGAAGGGAGGAACCTGCAGAGACGCAGAAGAGGAGCATGATCTCGGGGTCTGAATGGTTAATGGGAGCTGGTTGCAGAGGGCGTCCTATTTCGGTAGACTGGTGGCTGGAGCCCACCCTGATCCCTAAGTAACTTCCCCGGGGAGGTTCTAGACTTCAGGCCTTTTCTGACGACAGGCAGAGATACCCAACTGGCATTTTCTAACTTTCCCAGGGATTTCTCCCTGTTGCACGGTTCACAGAGGATTTCCCCCATTTCTCTCTCTCTCTCTCTCTCTCTCTGTGGGTTTTTCCAATTGATTACTAATTGTGTAATGATTTCTGGTCCTCTCTTTAAGCCTCAACTTTCAGATGAGTGGCCGAAAGTCCAGATAAATAGGTCAGTTATTACTGACGTCCCAGGGACCGCTGAGCGGCAGTGGACTGTGCAGGGCATTTGAGAGGCGAGATAGACAGCGGTGACTAAGAATGTAAGCGGGCTTACCTCATTTTAATGACAGAGTCCAGAGACAGATGAGGAATCAGGACAAAGTTCCTCCTTGAGTACATAACTGGGGAATGAGATGACTCATGTTTACTAGTTAATGTACAATGCACGGTTTGGGACCAGAGGGGACACAGCCCCCTTCTGCTCATCTGTGGATTCCAGGACACGTTCCTTTGTTATGGGGCGTCCTCTCCTCAGCCCTGCCTGGGGGAGCCGGACACGGCTCATGTTGGGGAGCCCTTATGGCCGTTTCCCATTTTATTTTATCCATTGTCTCAAATGTCCCAGGAAGGAGAATTTCCCCGCAGATCTGAGCCTCAGGTCTCTGTCTGGGGTCAGTTATTGTCATGGCCGTTCTGGGATTGGGCTGGATGAACCCCCAAGGCCCGGGCTGCCCCAGACACATACCTGTCTCCTCAAACTCTTGGAGACGTTCCCAGCCCTCCGCCTTCTGTTCCCGGTGCTACTAATTCATTCATTCATCATATGATGACATAGGCCTCGGCTCGGCACTAAGGATCCAGCCATACTTTTACTCAGTCCTCCAGGAATGAACCAAGTAAGCAGCTACTGTGAGACCATCAGAGAGCAAGCAGAGTGCATAGGTCCCCGTGGGCAAGGTCACGGGTGGCCCCTGCTTTGCAGGCCCTGTGCTTATCATCGTGCTTGGCACAGGGATGGCTCCGTATGTGTGACTTAAGTAAGTGAGCAAATTGGAGCAACAAGGTAGGGAGCTGTTTTCCAGGGCACTTATCTCCCGGCATAGTTACTCTGCCATGAGACCAAAGGGGTACGATGCTCTCAGTGTGCAGTAGGACATCGATGAGCCCAACTCTACAGTGGTGATCGAATGTGTGGGTGCTCAGAGGGACAGAATCTAGCACACATGGGTGGAAAAATATGTACATGTTGTAAATGGATAATACCGAATTTCTTTTGGTACGAGGACTAAATACCCTAATTCCTTTGTTATTGCTGGGTCTGTAGCTGATCTCACTGAAGCTATGTAAGAAAATTACTAGTTTACTAGTATCGTCCATCGAATCAGGTTTAAAATTTTTTTTTTTTAATTTTAAGTTTTTATTTAAATTCCAGTTAGTTAACATACAGTGTTTATATTAGTTTCGGGTGTACAATACAGTGATTCCACACTTGCATAGATCACCCGGTGCTCCTCGAAAGCGTCCTCCTTAATCGCCATCTCCCATTTCCCCTGTCTTCCCGCCCCCGCCCTCTGGTGACCCTCAGTGTGTTTGTTCTCTGTAGTCAAGTCTGTTTCTTGGTTTGTGTCTCTCATTTTTTTTCCCCTTTACTTGTTTGTTTTGTTTTTTAAATTCCACATATGAGTGAAATCGTATGGTATTTGTCTTTCTCCGACTTACTTCACTGAGCGTAATACTCCCTAGCTCCCTCCATGTCATTGCAAATGGCAAGATTCCATCCTTTTTTTATGGATACTAACCGTTACGTGATATGTCCTTTTCAAATATCTTCCCCCATTCGGTAAGTTGTCTTTTAGTTTTGCTGATTGTTTGCTTCACTGTGGGAGAGCTTTTTATTTTGGTGTCGTTCCAATGGTTTATTTTTGCTTTTGTTTCTCTGGCCCCGGGAGACACAGCTAGAAAGAAGTCGCTACGGCCAAGGTCAGAGAAGTTACTGCCAGTGTGTTCCTCTAAGATTTGATGGCTTCAGGTCTCATCCTTATGTCTTTAATGCATTTTGGATTCATTTTTGCGTATGATCAGAGCGACCCGGTTCCTTTGCTTGTGGCTGTCAAGTAATCCCCACACCGTCTGTTGAAGAGACGGTCTTTTTCCCATTGCATGTTCTTTCCTGCTTTGCTGAAGATTAATTGACCGTATAATTGTGGGTTTATTTCTGGGTTTTCTATTCTGTTCCATTGATCTAAGTGTCCATTTTTATGCCCAGACAGTCCAATACTGTTTTGATCACCACAGCTTTGTAATGTAACTTGAGGTCCCGAACTGTAATGCTTTCAACTTTTCTTTTCTTTTTCAGGATTGCTTTGTTTATTTAAGGTCTTTTGTGGTTCCATACAAACTTTAGGATTGTCTGTTCTAGTTCTCTGAGAAATGTTGCTGGCAGTTTGATAGGGATTATATTAAATGTGTAGATTGCTTTGAGTAGTATGGACATTTTAACAATATTTGTTCTTCCAATCCATGAGTATGGAATACCTTTCTCTGTGTGTGTGTGTGTGTGTGTGTGTCCTCTTCAACCTCTTTCATCAGTGTTTTATACTTTTCAGAGTATAGGTCCTTCACCTATTCAGTTAGGTTTATTCCTAGGTATCTTATTATTTTGGATGCAATTGTAAATAGATTTTTTAAAATTTCTCTTTGTGCTGCTTCGTTATTGGTGTGCAGACACATGCAACAGATTTCTAGCCATTGATTTTGTATTCTGTGAGTTTACTGATTGAATCGGTTATTTTGGACCAACCAAAATGTGTATATATATATGTATTTTTTTTATCATGAAACAAAAATGCCAATAAGTCTACAACTAATAAAAAGTCTGGACTAACAGCCTCAAATTGCTTATTAGTCCCCATCCCCCTCAACATATACAACCTTGTTTTATGTCCAGTTTTAAATGGAAACGGGTTGAGAAATTCAATTTTCTATAATGTTATTCAGCTATAGATGCCCAGGTTGTTTGGGAGCTAAATGCTTGAGAAATTAAAATTCTCATCTAGTGAACAAACTAATGAGAATTTCTTTCCAAGATCAAAACTACTCTGTTTCGAGGAGGCTGACTTTTTTTTTTTTTGCTTTAATGGCAGTGCTTGTTTTTGTACATATTGTTCTTTTTGTGCGTTATCTAAGATGTCATAAAAATATTGCTGTAAACGCTACAGGGCTGAGTCGAATTCCAGGCTTCATGTTTCTCTAGGAGCCTGTGTTCTAAAGGGTGAGGTGCTATTTCCTGGGCTCGGCTCATTGACTTGGGACAAGCTTTTACCACCAACACACCTTGTCCCTGGCCATCCATCCTGCGCACGCTGTTTGCATCCAGGGCCCTCTGACTGGAGGGGGATGTTTTGGTTTCATCTCCAGCGTGTTGGCCTCAGGAATGTTCAGCATGAGGGGAAAAAAATGAAAAGGTCAGTTTCACATACGGCCAGATGATCTCAGTGGTCATTTCCCGCAAATGACCTGGCCGTGACTTCAGCTTTCACTTTTCTTATGACTGCCTTCTTTGAGAGCATCCACATTCCACATGAGCAAATTAACAATTTCAGTGAATTTCGACCTCGGTCAGGTATCTGCTCAGCTTCCAGCCCCTCCACTTTCTGCCTCTTGTCTTCTCACTTCGGAGGGTGCTATTGGCAAACGTTCCAACGGCATGTGTGTTTTCTGGGTTCCCGTTTTAATCTATGTGGTATTTTTTTGGAGGGAAATAGGAGCCAACTTTAAAAAGCGGCAAGATTTGTAACACATCTAGATTTCCATCTTCTCCCCCAAAATGAGGGAAATCCTGCAAGATTTGCACTAGATTTGCAAGATTTGCAAATTTCTCTGACGCAACACCGTCTTCATTAAGGGTTACCTGCACCCACTTCCCTACGGTCTGCAGCACACCCGATGGTTACCCCCAAGTGGCCAAGTGCTTCTTGCCAATTATTACTGTGCTTTTGTGTCTGTGTTTCTTACTCCCAGCCCACATTTCTTCTTATGAGGCTTTCTTGGCCCATGGAGGCATTTTCATTTGCAGCTTCTCCTCTGCATAGCGTTTTATTCATCAGATCTTAGCT
Organism: Procyon lotor; assembly: GCA_028646535.1. NCBI lineage: Eukaryota > Metazoa > Chordata > Mammalia > Carnivora > Procyonidae > Procyon > Procyon lotor. The sequence goes on from CM053611.1 coordinate 519,937, forward strand.
TTGGGAGTTTTGGTAGACATAATCCAATTAAATGGCAAATAGTGTTTTATTAATAGCATTGATTTCCCTTAACCCTGTCACAGTTAAATATGATTCCTTCTCTTGTCTTCTCCTGGCAGCAAGCTGGGATTGTTGGCATCACCTTTCATACTTGACAGAGGAACTCGTTGCTAGAAATCATTATGTCCCTATCAGGCAGATGATATTTACATGGGACTTTGCATTTTACAATGGATTTTTTTCCCCCAGGTATGAACTTATTGAAAGTTCAGGGCAACTCTGAAAAGGGGGGATTTATCATCACTAGTTTATAGATGGGAAACTCATGGGTAACTTGCCCCAGGCCGCATGGTTAGGAACTGACAGAGCCCAAATGCAGTCCAGGGCTCCTGGCTTCCCATCTCCCTCTCCATAAAAGATGCTGCCTTCTTGCTGAGTTCTGGACTTTACAGTTAGAAATCCCTTCCATTCTTGTCAATTCCAATAAACATATGGACAGATCCGTCCTGCCCACTGGAATTTTCCAGCTGAATGTCTTTGAAGACAAAGACTGAATATTTAAAGACAAGGCAGGGAGAGAAATCACTAGCGAGTGGTTTCTGGGTTTGGAGACGATTATAACTTTCAAAGGACTGGCTGGATTTTTCTATAACTTCTACCATACTTGTTCCACTGTCTTCCTCGTGCTGTCCCATGTATTTCGACAGGCAAATCATTCTTTGATGGTGTGAGATAAAGGTTGTTTGCCAGTTTTCATGTTTGGAATGAGAAATAAGTGTTGTCATTTCAGCATCTTTTTCTGGTAAGCTCTAGACTCGGTTGCTAACAGGTGGTGAAAACAAGCTGATTCCCGTGTCATGGCTTTCTTCAGCCCACATTAGTTGCTGGCGGGCTGAGTCCCTGTGCGGATTTACCGGATGCCTGTTTGGTTGTCCCCGGCCTCTACCTCTGCGTAAAGATTTTGGGTATCCAGGGAGGTGGTTCCCTTCCACGGACCTTCACCCCCTGTCTCTCCCTGTGCTGCCAGGCGCCATCAGGGCCCCCAGGAGAACTCTCAGACCTGCCCTCCAGCACCACCTCCCGCGAGGGGCACTCTGCCGGAGCAGGTGTGAGCCGCTAAAATCTTCCAGCAACGTCTACGCCCTCGTGTCTTCAGGATGGCCCAGTGGCTTCCTCACGGATCTTTCCTGCCAAGAGTCTCGGCTCTGCTGTGTTATTTCTCAATCGCATGTGCAAAGACCTTTCCCGTTCCTTCTGACATTTCAGAAATGCCATTTGATATGTTAACTGACATTGTCATTTTTGCTAAAGCAATTTGCAAAAGGTATGCATCTTTTCAGTTCCTGCTTGCTCCGGGGATTATCACTTACCCCTTGGAGGGCTTTCTTTTCTCGCATATAGACTGCTGTCTGTAACACAACATAAATAAGAACAGCAACGCTTTCAGGTCTTTATTTTTTTTTTTTAAGATTTTTTATTTATTAATTTGACAGAGAGAGAGATTACAAGTAGGCAGAGAGGCAGGCAGAGAGAGAGGGGGAAGCAGGCTCCCCGCTGACCAGAGAGCCCAATGCGGGGCTCGATCCCAGGACCCTGAGATCATGACCTGAGCCGAAGGCAGAGGCTTTAACCCACTGAGCCACCCAGGTGCCCCAACACTTTCAGGTCTTTAAAAGGATTTCTATAGAACTGTATATGTATTTCTAGAGAACAGGACATGGGTGGGGGAAAACATGATTTGTGTGATTCCCTTCCAAATTTGTGACCTACTTCATTTTTGGATGACGGTTTTGGGTAGAATTGTAAAAATGGGGTAGCTTAACTAGTGCTTGCGTATTTCTTCCTGCAAATTGAATTGGGACCAACCAATTATCCTACAGAAGAGAACAAGTCATCCATTTGAACTGCCTTTTTGATTCCTATCTTAGTATTTCAAAGAGAGAGAACGTTTTTGTAAGACTCCTTTCTTGCCTTGAACAAGGATTCACCCAATCCAATGGTGCATTCTGGCCGTCGAGTGTTTCCACCTCAGAAATCAGCACGTTAGGGCCGCTTGTCCCTAACGTGCTTGTAGGAAGTCCTACATCCTACATCTTGGCTTATTGTTGTACCTAAAATTAAAATTAAAAATAAATTGGTGAGGAATTATTGTGAAAACATGGGGGAGTTGTCGCAAGTCCTATTCACTGAATTTCAAATCTGGCCTAAGGTGAAATGATTCACTTACAGGGTCATTTATTTATTTATTTATTTGTCATCCTAAGTGTGCTCTTTAATCTCCATCACCTGTCTCCTCTCCCCCCCACACACACACCACCTTTCTGGTGACCATCAGTGTGTTCTCTATAGCGAAATGTTCCTTGGTGTGTGTCTCTGTTTTTGTTTCCTTTGTTCATTTGTTTTGTTTCTAAAATTCCACATATGGCATTTAGAGTGAAATCACATGGTATTTGCCTTTCTCTGACTGATTTATTTTACTTAGCATAATACTCTCTAACTCCATTCATATCGTTGCAAATGACAAGATTTCATTCTTTTCTATGGCTGAGTAATATTCCATTGTATATAGACCCCATCTTCCTCCATTCATCAGCTGATGGACACTTGGACTGCTTCCATAATTTGGCTCTTGTTGATAAGGCTGCCATAAACATAGAGGGGCACATATCCCTTATAATTAGCGTTTTCGTTTTCTTTGGGTAAGTTCTCAGTAGTGTGATTGCTGGATCATCCGGTAGTCCTATTTTTAACTTCTTGAGGAACTCCCATACCGTTTTCCAGAGTGGTTGCACCAGCTTGCATTCCCACCAGCAGTGCAAAGGGCTCCCCTTTCTCCACATCATCGTCAACACCTGTTGTTTCTTGTGTTGTTGATTTTAGCCAGTCTGACAGGTGTGAGGTTATATCTCATTGTAGTTTTGATTTGCGTTTCCCTGATGATCAGTGATGTTGAGCATCTTTTCATGTGTCTGGTGTCCATCTGGATGTCGTCTTTGGAGAAATGTCTGTTCATATCTTCTGCCCATTTATTAATAACTTCATTCATTGTTTGGGTGTTGAGTTGTGTAAGTTCTTTATACGTTTTGAATACTAACCTTTATCAAAAATGTCATTTGCAAATATCTTCTCCCATTTGGAAATTTGTCTTTTAGTTTTGCTGTTTCCTTCACTGTACAGAAGCTTTTTTATTTTTGCATAAGCCCAATAGCTATTTTTTGCTTTTGTTTCCTGTGCCTAAGGGCAGAGGTTGCTATGGCTAAGGTCAGAGAAGTTACTGCCTGTGTTCTCTTCTAAGATTTTTGTGATTTCAGGTCTCACATTTAAGTGTTTAATCCATTTTTGATTCATTTTTGTATATAGTGAGAGCAATCCAGTTTCATTTTTTGGCATGTGGCTGTCAAGTATTCCCAACACTGTTGAAGAGACGGCCTTTTTCTCATTGCATGTTCTTTCTTGTTTTGTTGAAGATTAATTGACCATATAATTGTGGGTTTATTTCTGGGTTTTCTATTCTGTTCTATTGATGTATGTGTTCATTTTTATGCCCAGACAGTCCAATACTGTTTTGATCACTACAGCTTTGTAATGTAACTTGAAGTCTAGAACTGTGATGCTTACAACTTTTCTTTTCTTTTTCAAGATTGCTTTGTTTATTTAAGGTCTTCTGGTTCCATACAAATTTTAAGATTATTGGCTCTAGTTTTCTTTTCTTCCCCCCCCCCCAAATACTTTTATTTTATTTTTCCAGTGTTACAAGATTCATTGTTCATGTACCACACCCAGTGCTCCATGTAATACAGGTCCTCCTCAATACCCACCACCAGGCTATTTTCAGGAACTTTTTACAATTGTACTAACTAGAGAAAGAAAATAATAGAAAAATTTGTTAAAAAAAAAGAAAAGCTTTGTTGACTTTTGTTTACTATTGAAATGCCATTTAAAAGCAGAAGGTTGTGTGTGTGTGTGCTTTTAAGATTTTATTTATTTCTTTGAGAGAGACAGAGAGAGAGCATGAGCAGAGAGAGGAAGAAGCAGACCTCCTGCCAAGCAGGGAGGCTGATGTAAGGCCTGATCCCAGGACCCTGAGATCTTGATCTAAGCCAAAGGCAGATGCTCAACTGACTGAGTCACCCAGGAACCCCCTGAACAGAAATTTCTACAAGGGAAATATACATTACCTAATTTGCTGCTACAGCCTGACATCATAAAGACAACTGAAAATGAAGTCAAGTTGCCTGCAAATGGTGTCCACTGGGGTTGTCCATCAATGGCTCTTTCACCTTCTCAGTGTACATCACTTCCTCTGGACAGTTGACCCATTTCCCCCATTCCTGCTTGCTCCTTTTGTTTTATCTCATTTCTTACCTTCCTATCATTCCCTCCTTCTCTTCAAACCCTTAGGATTGAGGAAAACACCCCAGCTGGAACCCAGAGAAAGGATTGCACTGGGGTGAGGGAAGTAGGCCAGTGGGACCACATCCCCTCCTGTTGAATTGGGAAGGGTTGAAATCTCACTCGTAACCAAGAGAAGATGCAGAAGGGATGCTACGTGGCATCTGGGGCTAGCACAGTAAAGATAAGGAAGTTTCCACCTGCTCTCTGGAATATTTGCATTGAGAGACTACCTGGGGAGACCTTGAGCCACATGAAGGGAGGTGGAAAGGGGCAGATATCGAGATAAAGGGAGACTAGGGAGGGGTCCCACCAGCCCTGATACTCCCCTCCCCTGATTCTGACTGTCACTGCAGGGGAGACCTTGAGCTAGAAAGGCCCAACTGAGACTTCTTCCAAATTTATGACCCCAAAAATAAGTCATTCAGCCCCTGAGTATTGGGGTAATATGCTACACGGAAATAGATAACCAGAAAAACGAGCTTGACGAATTGGCTAAGAATCAAGAAACCTGAAGACCTGGGTGTGGTTTCTCTGATACAACTTGGAGTCGGATACTTTTCTTGCCAGGAATTTTATTTCTTGGCTAGAAGCAGATCAAAAAGTTCGTCGTTATATCATCTTATAAGATTGCTATAATTTACTTCAAAGGAGATAATATAGCTTTGAGGAAAGTAAAAATTATTAGGCAATACAACAGTATTATTATTTTATTTAGCACTTTTTTTAAATTTGAAGTTTTTATTGAAATTCTAGTTAACTTCTTTGGTGAAATTGGTTTCAGGTGTAGAATTTGGTGATTCATCACTTACCTACAGCACCCAGTGCTCATCGCAACAAGTTTCTCTCCATTATAGCCCCTGACATCTAGCCCATATGTCACTCATCTCCCTCCATCAACCCTCAGCTTGTTCTGTATATTTAAGAGTCTCTTATAGTTTGTTTCCTTCCCTCTTTTTTATTTTCCTTTCCCCCTCCCAGATGTTCATCTGTTTTGCTTCTTAAATTCCACATATGACTGACAACCTATGGTATTTGTCTTTCTCTGACTGACTTATTTTGCTTAGCGAAACACCCTTTAAAAGCTCTGTCCGTGTCCAATATAGTGATATTATAAATTCCTACAGAGGAAAGCATGGAGTGAGATGAAAGTATTTAGATAGATGATTCCAGAAGAAAACTGAATGAAAATAAGTCTGGAAGGAGCATTCCATACGAACGTTCTGTTTACAATGTTGTTTACCTACAGCTATATTGTCATTACTTCTGCTATTATTAGCATTACCATTATTTCCTAGTACCAGTGAAATGTCTCTCTAGCCAGCCTGTCTGGCTTTTTGTCCTGTGTGTGGTTTACTAGCATGTGATGGTGGGCAAATTACCCAATAAATCTGTTATATGGTAAACACCCACTATTAATACGGTTCCTCCTATAATGTTTTCAGCAATTATCCCTTCCCTGCCCTCCCATCCTTTTCTCTGACTATCGTCTTATTTGTCTGCTAGTGCATGGCTCAGACATCTCACTTTGGGTGACAGGCGCAGGGTGGACCCCTCCCTACCAGAGACCTCACTTGTATGTGACTCGTGCCACGCTGACTCTCTACGAACTTATTCTGATGTGCTGTCCATGGTTGACTTTCCCGTCACCCTGGCTAAAGTCTGATCATCAGGGAGAAAGCATGTCCTGTCTCTGTATCCATTTGCCAGAATCTAGTGCAAATAAAGCATAGAGCAGGAAAAAAATGGGTGAATCAGTATATGAGAGAATTATGCATTTGCTTTAAACCACAAATAATGCAAACGTGGAAAGTGTTGGAGGAAAGGTGCTGTGAAAACTCCATGTCATGTAAATGATCCTTTCTGATGAGTAATGTGGCAGTTGGCTTGATTTACTGGAGGTCTAAAAACGAAGTGGTAAGGATCCAGAATTTCAATGGAGTTCTGCGGCATCTTTCGAATCTTCCTTGTCTCTAGGTAGAAGAAATTTGGTAATTTAAGTTTTCTGTGTTTTGTGAAAGGGAATCTGTGCATTTTCCACGCAGCTGGAGAAATCTCAGACCTCCTCAATGACGGTGTTTGTCATATCGTGTGAATATTTTTCTAAAGGGAAGTAACCACACTGGTGAAGACCACTGTCTCTTCTGCCTCCAAGGTCTCCTGTTGTAGCTTTGTGGCATCAGCTGGGGGTGGGAGGCTACAGGAATTTCTGAGACTGGGCTAAGGGGAAGTTAAATTTGGAAGGCACCATTTTCATAGCAATTTGGAAAGCCATTTTAGAGTGCTTCGATGAAGCAAGAAATTCCCGACTTCTGGTTTCATATCTTTTCTATCTTCTAAAAGGTATCTTTTCTAGTCATCAAATCAAAAGGACTGGGGTTGGGAGGGGAATTGAGATAAAAATCAATAGAATATGAAACAAAAGCAATGAATATGGGCAGTGACATCAGTTGAGACCATTGTCATGCTAAGAAGTAGGTTGCATAACATTTTACATCATAATGGAAAAGAAATGCACCAAAAGGAGGAGGTGAGTTTCTAACCAAAGTATCAGGTGGTGATTTACAATTAGTTACTCTGCAGGAAAACATAAGATGCCAGTTTTAGAGTTTATAGATGAAAGAAGTAGATGTTTCTCAAGTTTGACGGGAAATCTAAGACATTTACCAATATCCTCAACAAAGAGTTGTAAAGCTGGAGGAGATTCTTCCAAGCATGACTGATAAAACAACAACAGCAGCGAACTAGTCTCGTTTGGCTGGAGGGAAGACTCGATTATCCCTCCACCTCTGAAAGATGATGTCACAGAACCATGGCCAGGGATGAAGCAGTCAAAGAATAGGGAGGGGAAAATGTATGAAAGTGCGTTCGATATGTTGGGCAGCTGATTAATCCAGTATTATGGGTTTTCCTGGAATTGTGGTGATCGTGGTATTTGTCAGTGTTACAACATCAATCATTCATTTCACTTTCTTTTTCTAAATACACCCTGTCTTTGAGATCTGTATTTTGTAATCTTGTTCATAAGATGGACCCCTAAATGGTGTGGACACCAGGACCCACACACCCCACACATGTCTCCATCTGACTACGGTACCCGTATGCCATATTTTGCCCTTCCGAGGCCTGCACTTTCTGTGCATTGTCTCATATATACTAACTTGAGAGACTTCACATCACTTCCTAGTCTCTAGTTAATTGATTATTAATTTCAATTTAAACCCCTGTGAAAAATCTTTCCTCTTTCTTCCAAAGGAGATTTCCATTTTTATTAGTGTTGACTAAAGTTCCTTTAGAAGATAGCGGTGATTGGGGAAGAAAAGGAGAAAATGTAACATATGGAAATTGGGTCAGCCTGTATTTAAAATGGTGTGTATACAATGGAAACTTGAATATTGACTCAACTGGATGGCCAGTGGACTAACAAAAAATTCAAGTTACAGAACATGCCATTGTTTTACCTGTCAGCCTGCTTAGCAGCCAATAGCTTGGTACGCTTGAGGCAATGAGTCCTGGATCTGGGGAGCCTAGGAGATTTTTGTAAAGACCAGTTTTCCTCAGGAAAGGGGTTTAAATTTTGGTATGAAAAAAAATAATCAGACTTGAAGTGATTTTGTAGGCACTCATCTCTTCCTGGGGTTAGAGTACAGATTCCTGAAGAACATGGTGGTTGTTGCTGGTGAACCCAGTTCCCATTTTGGAAGGAAACAAACCAGAAGTGTCTGTATGATCAATAGTGATCAATGAAAAACACTGGAAGTTGTTTGTCTTGAAAGAGGAGAACTATGTTAAACCATCTGCTCAAGCATCTTCCTTGAGAAGAAATGGCTCACTCACATTAGGGAATGTAGACATCACTTACATTCAGAAGGTCAGTTGAGCTAGATTCTTGCACATCTTCTCCTTGGTCCCCAACTTTCCTTCACCTCCTGCAACATGGAATCAAATCACCTTTCCCTCCTCTGGAATTGCTTTCTTCCCTTATCTTGTGTTTATCAAGCCTTTCTCATCTACCTTGCCTTACTCCCCATGGTCTTAAATACTACATAAGATTGACGATCCTCCATATTTTTTCAGTGCCCAACTGTGCCCTGAACTCCACTTTGGTATATCTGGCTACCCACCTGGCATCTCCACCACACGGGTATCTTCAACTTCATGTGTCAAAACCAAACTCTGGGTTTTATTTCACCATCCCCCAACCTGCTGGTCGGATGTCCCGGACTTTGTGGCTTATTGGCTACTCTTGAGTTGGATGGGCATCAAAATCTTGAACAGGTGGCCACACTGTTTTAGAATTAATTTATAGCAATGCCCAGTAGCTTTATTCTCATTGCTGTTTTGTTCTGCTGTTGCTTCTTTTCTTTCATTTTGTGAATGTATTCAGATACTCCAAGCATATACTGAGAATAGTGGAACGCTTCTCTGGGTTTAGGAATCTGCATATTGTAAAATCGTCATAAGCTCCAGTTTATCCAACAAGCCAGGAGCGCCTTCAGCGACTTTCTGAAGTGGAAACACACTTTCCAGTCAGGGTTGGGAAGGGCAGGGGCCATTAGAGGCCACTGGGCAAGGAGAGGGAGGGCCTGAACCTTTTCTAAAAACCCTCTTCACGGAAAGTCCCTTCTCTTGTTATTTCCCCTGATCCCTCTCTATGGTTCATCGCGAAACAGAAGTAGAAAGAAATTCTTAAATGACAGCAATATCATGCTGCTTCAGAGACAGTTGTAAGGACAGCTCCCTGGTCTCCTGTTAACTTCTGAGTATTTAAAAGACAGGGATGGATTTCCTCTAGTTTAAAATAATTAATAACTCTTGACTGTAAATACTTTTCTCCTGATTTCTTAGCAGTGGATAAATGGGCTCCAGCTTGTGATTCAGCCTTTACTGACCATTCCAGCTTAGTAGGAAACAGTTTTTAAAGAGCACTGAATTAAAATATCGTGTGACTCATGAGCAGAAATAGGGGATTTTAATAGAGGGGAAGATGTCCGAGAAGGACAGAATCTCTGTGGCCCAGTGTGATTGGGGAAGGATTTTCCCACAGAAGCGGAATTAGAGTCAGGTCTGGATAGAGGGCAGAGGAGAAGGATTTCTAGAGAGAAGAGAGAACTGTTATCGGGGCAGTACAAATGGGCGCAGAGCCCCCAGACAGGTCGAGCTGCTGGCATTTGTGGACAGCACGGTGATCTATGGGGCAGCGTTTGTGTGGCCACCCGTAGGGGCCGAGACCGGTGGGTCACAAGGATGAACCCAGTTTAGAAGGAGTTCCGTCATTTATTAATTCAATAAATATTTGTTAAGTGGTGGCCGTGTGGCAGCTCCTGGAGATGCAGTGACAGTCAAGTCAGATGAGGTCCTGCCTTCATACGTAATAGTCGAAGCCATGAGTATTGTTGAGAACACACACAGCCCGACCAGTAAATAACGGGGTACGGAGGGAGGAAGAGAAGGATACCTGGAAGGAGAGGCAGGGGGATCCTCTGAGGAGGGACCTCTCTGTTTGTGTTTTACGGGGCTCTATGGCTGGGTAGGGATTGTGGGGCCCGGATGGAAGCAGGAATTCTAGCTCAGGGCCTCCCCTGAAGAAGGTAGGTAAGAGATGGTACAGGCTTGTCCCCAAGTGGCGGCCCTAGGCAGTGAGAGATGTTTCCACCCCACGTACCTGGAGAAGACTGTCTTGATGGTTCTTACCACTGAGTGTGGAGTCTGAGAAGTGGCCGCTATCAAATTGCCCGGGCTTCTGCCTCCAACAGGGAGGCACAGGTGCGCTACTTGCCGAGATGAGAAGACCGAGAAGTGGCGTTATTTTGCACATACGAGAAGTTCCCATTACAGACCCATGATCTTTTAACTGCCCACGAGATATCTGAGCAAAGACGACATGCATTTGGATGCAAGTAAGTAAAGCATGTTGAGTGTCGGGTGAAAATAAGACCCATGTGCCAAATGGACCAGCACTCAGACCAAAACCTGAAGTTGGAAGCGCTCTGTTCAGCACCATCAGATTAAAGTACGGTTGAGGAACGTGTATTAGTTTCCGGCCCCACTCGAAACATCATGTTAGGCGCCATGGGAGTCAACCAGGCAGTTCTGCAAGTCAGCCTGGGAGAGGCACAGGCAAAAACAGACCTTGGGTCATTGTATGGAATGTAGTCTTAGTTTAGGAACTTCTGCCATATTTGCAGAAAGATATTATTCACCTAAATTTTCAGAGATCCGGTGCCAGGAGGTCGTTCCTGGGAGCGCCACAGTGACTCATGAAGACTGGGGCTAAGGGTCAATTATTCTCCCACATCCAGCTGCCTTTCTCTCTACCTGCCCAGAATCTGTGTCATCATGAAAAACAAGTTCCTAAGGAATGTATGAGTCACGACCCGCAGTGGAGTGCAAACTGAGTCCTCGAGAGACGAATGCCAGGGTCTGGTCCCACGTGCAGCACGTGGGAGTGTGGGCACCAGAAGAGCACCTCCGGGGGGACCGGGGAAGGCAGGGTTTTCACGGAAGAAAACCTCCTCCTGTCATAGCCGAGGGGACAGCACGAGCCAGCAAATAAACCCAGCACCATCCATTTCCAGGGAGAGGGTGGGTTCTTTGTTCCTTCACAGCTTTGATCACCAGGATGTGTGTTCAGTTTGCATGGTTTCTCCTAGGGAAGAACTGAGTGGTTAGCAACAAAAACAGTGTTATGAGGGAAGTACTTGTAAAGCTCCTAAGTGACTCCCTCAGGGCACAGACTCCCAGATACAGTGAGCGAGTTCGCAGCCCCTCTCTGTCCTCTGAGCCCCATCTGTTCTGCGCATCCTTGGGGGGCTGCTCTGGTCAAACAATCCATGGCAGGGCTTCAGTCTCTCAGGACTTCCTGCAAAGGAAGGCTGGCGTGTGTGTGTGTGTGTACGCGCGCGCGTGTGTGTATGTGTGTGTGCATGTGTGAGTGTGTTTTAAACACAAATGTGTCCAAAACAAGTATTGCTTATATCAATCGGAGTTCTGGAAGGACACAAAATTCAGCCTAGATGATTCAAATGAAGAGATCTTAGTGAAGAGACGACTCACATTGTATTTCTTAAACTTACGTATGTTACACCTAAATAATGTCTCAATAGAGCTGGGAAAAGAGAGAAGTGTATTCACCGGAGGCAGATTTCTAAACAGCCACAGTAACGACAGCCCACATACACCTCTGTAACCCTTTCCCCTGTCCGGTGGGCTGCATTTAGTGAATGGCTTCCAACCAACAAAGGTGTTGAGGTCTCATTTACATGATTAGGTCCCAAAAGATGCGGCTTCTATCTTGCTGGTACAGTCCGTGCCTTCTTGCACTGATGCTTTGATGAAGTAAGCCCCGTGATGGACAGACCCGCTGGGCAAGGACCTTAGGGCAGCCTCCTATTGTCAGACTTCGAGGAATAGAGTTATACCAACAACCACTTGATTATGGTCCTTTCCCTGGCTGGGCTTCCTGGAAACCCCAGCCTGGCCACCGCTGGGCTGCAGCAGATGAGACTCCATTCAGGAGGGTCCACCTAAGCTACACCTGGACCCCTGACCCAAAGAAGCTGTGAGATAATAAATGTGTGCTGTCCCCAAGCCACTAAGTCATGGTGCAATTTATTATGCAGCAATAGATCGTTAATAATTCCAAGTTTATTAGGGGCATACTCAAAAAAATATATTTATTTATTTTAATGGGGGAAAGGCAGAGGGAGAGGGAGAGAGAGAATCTTAAGCAGACTCCATGCCAAGCATGGAGCCCAATTTGGGGATCAGGACCCTGAGATCACAATCCGAGCCAAAATCTAGAGTCAGATGCTTCACTGACTGAGCTACCCAGGTGCCCCTTGGGGGCATACTTATATTTACAATCAACTTGTAAGATATCCATGATCCCCTAGAGTTTCCCCCTGCCTCTTTCTCCAGCCCCTGATAACAATCACTCAATGATTGTTGAGTTTAAGGGTATTTATCTAGATTTATAATCTAAGATATTAGTTATGCATCAATTTTACTATCATGATTACAGTATAGAGTGCTGATCTCCATCTCTTTCATTTGCCTTTTGATTAATGAGTGTGAAAGGTTTTCCTCTGCCAGTTTCCTTCTATACCATTAGGGACAGGACACGAGAAGTTCTGAACTCCCATGGTTACCCCCAGTCTCTAAATCTTTGCTGAAGATTGTGCAGTCCTTCAGGCCAGGTAAGAAGAAAACGGAAGGCTGAAGATGTGTTTCACAATTGCTTCATCTTCTAGGACCTTCCATCATTCCTCCGGTTCTCATTATTTGGTCTATTTTTAGCATTGCTGGGAATAATTGATGAATGAGGATGAGAGGTGATGATATAATTTCTGGGATTATAAGCAGCAAAACATTTCAAGATACAGGAAAAATAAGATCACTGAGACTCATAATGTGCCTTATGGTGATGATGAACTTATGGGAGAATCCAATGGACCTCCCAGTCTTTTGGGAGGTCCTGCCAATTGGGACCTACCAATCTTTTAATGGTAATTAAAAGATTAAATGTCTTATTCTTTTTTTAAAAATAAGTGTATTTTATCTTTGGCTTTTGGAAGACCTCTAAGAGGATAAAATTCAACCCTGGGTCCAATAATGCCTCGTACTGAATGTGGATGAGACAAGGTGAGACCTGAGACCAGAAGAGGAAGGGAACCACCTCTATCCTGTGACAGAAGGGACAAAAGGAAGAGCTTAGCACGGAGAAGGAGCCCAGTGAAAGGCAGAACCATGGAGAAAAGGCCACTGGAATCAGCGAATTCAGGAAGATCCCACTTGTTGCCACAGGCATCATGTCAAAGGAGGGGAAAGACGCTTGATGCCTCACTGCTGATGCTCAGCCATCACTGGTGCTCTCACTTGGCTGACCAAACCAGCTGGCACCTTCCAGGGCTGTAAGGGCAGGCTGGACAGAGGACGGATCTAGGCAGCCACGTGTAGAAAAGAACCATCACATGCTTCTAGTGACTTCTTTGAAATCTGTCTTGGATGGTTTTCCTCATTAGTACATGTAAATATACCTCATTCTTCTTCTTTTCTTTTTAAGATTTTAATTTATTTATTTGACAGAGAAGAGAGAGATCATGAGTAGGCAGAGAGGCAGGCAGAGAGAGAGAGAGGGAAGCAGGCTCTCCGCCGAGCAGAGAGCCTGATATGGGACTCGATCCCAGGACCCCGAGATCATGACCTGAGCCGAAGACAGAGGCTTTAACCCACTGAGCCACCCAGGCACCCCTTCTAAATGACTCCAAGACATGAAGCATAGATGAGCCCTACTAGGGAGGATGTCATAAAGGGGGTGGCACTTCATCTGAGACTTGAAGGACTTAAGTACTTGTTGCTCTGTATAGAGCAGAAATGGCAGTCCAAGCTGTAGTGAGCTGAGTAAGGGCAAGAGGGCTTCGTCTGGGTTTTACTGGGCAAAAGAGGTAACTGGAGATTAATAAGGATCCAGGCTGCAGAAGGCTTGGCATGCCTCTTCAAAAACCTTAGTTTTTATCCAAAAAGTCTCATTATCTAAGAGGCTTCTTTGGTGGCCAGCATAAAATAGATACTCAATAAACACTTATATTAAATTAAGCTTGTTGAGGAAGAGAATGCATCACCCAAATCTGCATTTGTTATATTGTTGTTTAATTAGATGTATTTCTTTAGCTGTTTGTTAACAGTAAAGAAATTTGGAGATCTGAAGCAATTATCTAGATAATTTTAAGACTGATAACCTGCTGTTTAGGAAATCATTCTTTTAGGTCTAAATGAACTGTGTTGAGTTGAGTCAATTAAATCATTGCTCAAGTCCATTTTGCCTCCTTAAACAAAGGCTGAACACATACTCTGCTATTTGGCATAGTCTCTTTTTGTTCAAAATGGGAATTAGTTTGTCTTTGAAAGACCAGCTTGACTTAAGATTTCAGTCTTCATATAGAAGTGTTAATATTAATTTTCACACTCACAGAAATAATTTCCACACCATTAACTACAATAGCTGTGTAATTATGCTTTCTTTTAGATAATTCTGCAGTGATTTCTTCTTTCATCTTTGACTTCATCCACAGTAGGAAAATGGTTGTAGGAGGATGCATGGGGGGTACTCACTATTGGCATAATTTTTCCCGCTTGCTTTTTGTCAACTGCATATAAAACTGTAGAAGAAAAATTATGCTTCAATATACAGTTTTCATTATGCTTTAGATACTTCTAATATCCCTTACTAGATGCCATAATTCCACATATGCAGCTTGTCACCTGACATATGTAGACACGGAATTAATTTGGACATTATCGCATAGTTACATCAAAATGCCGAGCAGAGAAAAAAATGGCATCTGATATTCACCCAGGGCTTAGACAAGAAATTTTTGTTTGATGTGAAAGCATTAATAACTTGATCACAGAAGAACATTTTTTAGTAGCACTCGCAGATGGCGGGTAAAGGATGATTCTTCCCTTGTGGACACGCTTTATATCACACACCCTCCAGTTGCTGATGGAATCTCACACACACGGTCCAGGACAGGCACTTTATCTGCTCAGGGAGGGAGGACACATTCAATTGGTAAGGAGCCTGTGTGTCTTTTGGGATCCAAAACAAGTTGTTTCAAACCTCAGGCAATTGAAGTTCATACTGACTTGGCTCAAAAGACCTTGGAGGCGACCACCACCCATGTCTCCTGGCTCAGTTTCAAAATCAGGACTTAATATTTGTTTTGTGGGTTATGGGCTTACACCTGTATACCAATGTTTGAAACGAGCTCTTGACTTTGAAGGTCTAATCTTCTGTCATTCAGGGAACAAGAGTTCCTCACTTGACCGCCGACACCTCCAAATCATAGTTCATCATTGTCTTCTCCTCTGTTTATCTGGGAGAGGTATAGGGAAGGATGTCGAAGGGAGGAGGGGCAGGCTTTATAAATGATATAAAGGCTTCTTGGTGCCTCCTGTCTCTTGGACAACTGTGAGAACTCTCTGCAATTTTAGGAGACAAGATCCAATAAGTCGTTACCTGTACCAGTCCCTAAGAAGGCACATCCTTCTTTTCCTTGAGGGAGAGGACAAACAGAGACGGGGACCTCCATTGCTGTCGTTTTCCCTACTGACTCTGCATGGCTTCCAGCTGGCTGGAGAAGAGATCTGGAGTGGGACTCTCAGAGGGGTGATGGCTGCATTCACGAGGTAGCCGGTATGATGTGGTGGATCACGGATGCAGAGGACCCGCCGGTGGGTTCCTCTCAACCAGGAGTTTTCTGTGCTTCCTCCTTATTTCCTCCTCTTCACGGACAGAAAGCCCTGACTCAAAACTGCCCCTGGGACTTGTCTTGAGCTTCTGTCAGCCCCAGAAAGGTGGGTGCTCTAACCCCCCACCCCAGTCTCATCATCTGAGTCCTTTCTGTGCAGGAAAACGAGATCTCTCATTCATTCTCTCCTGCTCCTCCTCCCAAATCGAAGCCCAGCTTACCAGCCAGTAGCATGGGGTTCTCAAGAGGATGAGGAGAAAGGATTCGTCTCCCTACTCCCCCAGCCCCAGCAGGGGACGGGGACATCTCGTGGGGTCGCCGCTGCCCTCCCTCTCCGAACTTCATGGACATTTGTTCAGAACGGACTTCATTTCCATCGTCTGTGAAAATGCCTCTGTCCCCCACCAGACGGGCACAATTGCCAACTTAAGGAATTTGCATTATTTACCATTGAATCGTCGGCCCTAGCACACTGCCTGTCATTTAGTGGTTAGAGGACACACATTCTCGGAGGAAAAAAGAATTGGCGCATGATAAAATATAATTTTTACTGTAGAATGAACACAAATGTACTCTGGATAAAAGACAAACCACCAAAATCCAGGAAAAGAAGGGGTTTGTTAGGTGCGAATACTGGAAGAGAAGAGAAGAGACACCCCGGTTTTTCTAGAGAAAACAACACAAACACGACTGATCAGGAGGCCCAGAGAGCGAGGGCCAGGCAGCGAGAGGTCATGGAGGGGGCTCGTTCACTCCTGCCCCCGTGCAGAGAGCGGGGTGGGAGGAAAGGGAAGAACGTAAAGCAGCAGTGGGACATAAGGAAGAACCTCGTAGAGAGTTCGTGTGCCCGGGACGTCGGCCAGTGAGTTCCTGAAGGGTGGGAGCGTTCATCGGATTGTAATTCCCAGTTCACTCATGCACTTGAATTCTGTGATCGTGTGTCCTGCATAAGAGCTCCATACAGTATAGATGGAAGAGTGATATCAGCAGGCTCTGCATTGACTGACATTTATTGAGTATCTATTACGTGCCTGGCATCAACTCGGTTAGTCCGGCCTTCATGACGCCCACTCCGGGGGCAGCTCTTGTTATTAACCCCATTTTACAGATGGGCTACTTGAGGAGCAGCAAGGTCAAATCAGCAGTCCAAGGTGACGCTGCCGGTGGGTCACTGTAGGAATTGCATGGGGTTCTGAAACCAGGCGCGAAGATACAGTTAGAGCAGAGGAGGAAGCAGAGCGGGTCGGGAACCCTTTGGTGTGGCCAGATGTGCACTGACCGGCCCGCGTGAGCGTGGTAGCCACATGCAGGCAGTGACCCACTGCTTCCTGACCGCATCGGAAGAGTCAGTATTAGATAGAATTATTTTATAATCAAAATAGTCCATCAGAGTGTCTGCTGGTAGCAGACATCTAAACTTCTCCTTTGCCCAAGATCAAGTATCCCCTAGCTCGTTTCATTCAGTTTGCTCATTGTGGTGTCTCCCGAGGAGGAAAGACATGTGATGGTGCCTATCGAGTGAGCAGCTGAGCCTCCCTCAGACCACCCACTCAATAAATGTCAGCTATTATTATCCAAGCCAAATAAGTGAGTGTATTTTGTGCCATTAGTGTGTTCTTGGGCTCTCATTTAACTCTATTATGTCCTTAGAGAAAAGTTGCCAAATACATTTTTCACTACTTTGTGTCGCATCAAAAAACTGCCCATAAGGCCCACTGGCTTCCGACGTAGAACTAAGACCAGCCCCAGAGGCAGATGTGGCTGGAGCATCCAGACCACTGCTCCAAAGGGGTTAGATCTGCCTGAAAGCCCCTCTGCAAAGCCAAGCTGGAAATAATCTGATGTTACAAGTCTGTCCCGTAATCCTGGTCCAAGAGTCTAATGAGAATCAGCTCCAGGTGTGGAGAGACGTCTTTTGTACTCAGTGTCGGTGGGAAGGACCACGATGTGCCCTGCATGGAGGGTCCTTTGCACGGCCACCCTGGACATGGTTATGTCCCCATGAACAGGGAGATCCTCAGTGGGGTGAGCACGCTCAGGACCCACCAGTGACACGGTCATGAAAGGGACGAACTTGAGACCACCCCCGGCCCAGGCTCAAAGCCCAGCATCCTTCTGCAAAGACCCTCTGTGGGTCACATGCTTGTAGGTGACACGCGGGACCAGCGTGCCTAGATCTTAGGTCTCTGTCAACCCTGCCCGCAGCTTCCAGGAATGTGCATTCTTCTTTAGTGACACTTTGTTGAGAAGATGGGCTGCTTTCTCTTCTTTATTTGGCAGGTTTCGAATGCCCTGGTGTCTTTAACTACACAGAGGTGTTTTTGAGAATTCGAGGAAATCTTTTCATGAATGGCAGTCTTTGGGAGAGCTCGGGTTGGAGGTTGTCCCTCAGGCAGCTGCACGAGCCCCCTCGGCCTCGGTGTGAGTCAGCAGGCCTCTCTCCTGAGTCGTTCTGGGGAGAGTTCACGGGCGCA
>CM053611.1:538554-586263 GCA_028646535.1 Procyon lotor
TAACTCAATCCTTCCACGGCTAACGTGTTAGGAATACGGAGATATTTATTAACCACAAGGGCAATTAAAGTTTCTCTTTTGAAGCACTGCGTCTGAGTCATGTGGTTCTCCAACTTTTAAGGCCTCTGTCTGTAAGAGTGTAGCTGTCTTATAGGACACTGCGTCACAGGAGGCTAACTGGCATTACCCAGAGAGAGAAATTCAGCTCCCGGGTTAGCTGCAAGCAACTTGCACCGATCGATGGCTTCTCATCTCAAAGAATTTCCGAGTGTGGGTTTGGGTATAATGGACTGTGCTTATAAAATGAAACTTATGCCCCTTGAAACGGGATTGCATTTAGCAGTGCTTTTCTTTACCTTAATAGCTAAATTACTAAAACGTTTGCAAAAAATGTTATCTGAGACCGTGTATACAACAAACATAATGAGATCATTATACATTCCCTTCCCTTTTTCCCTCTGTGTGAAACAGCCCACTCGGCTAGATTTTGCACATGAACATAGCCTGCTCCTGCAATGGACATCCCCATCACCGCTTGGCATGTGTATCACACCTATAGCAACGTGTGTGAATTATTTGTTGGGCTGCAGGGGCCTCGGTATTCAAGGAAGTGCCATACAGGAAATCTACCTGTAATCCTTTAAATTTTATGTTCAACCAACACTGCACAGAAGAGAAGAAGAAGAGGTTTCTTCCTTCTGTCTTTCCCTCTTAGCAAGAGATCTGCCTTTTCTCTACTAACGTAATACTCTGCTTCGGAGCCCACACATTCCCGTTTCATTTGCTGCCTTACGAGAGCCCTTCTGCCTTTGTTTACAACCTCTCCCATCTCAAGGATGTTCCCTCACGGGCTCCAAATTGATATCATCCTCTGGCATTGCTCTAGACGGGGACACACTGGGGCCAGGTAGGAAAGGTCCCTCTCCCTGTGGAGCAAACCCACCCATCTCTGTGTTCAGATTAAGTACCACTGGATCAAGGCAGCTGGAATTCTAGGAGCTGTGGGTGCAGGAACATAGACGGCACCTGCGGTGAAGGCACTGTGGTAGCTTCACTCCAGAAATGCAGGGATCTCCTCTGCTATTCTGCTGTTAGAAAGCAAACCGCTAAGATTACCAGTCTGATTAAAAAATTAATACTCTAGGGACACCTGGGTGGTGTTGGCTGAGCATCTGACTCTTGGTTTCGGCTCCGGTCGTGATCCCGGGGTCATGGGATCGAGCCCTGCGTCGGGCTCTGTGCTCAGCGGGGAGTCTGCTTGAGACTCTCTCTCTCTCCCTCTGCCCCTCCCCCCTCAAATAAATAAATAAATCTTTAAAAACATTGACAGTATAATAATGCATATTGACTTTTTTTTAAGATTTTATTTATTTGACAGAGAGAAACACAGCGAGAGAGGGAACACAAGCAGAGGGAATGGTAGCGGGAGAAGCAGGCTTCCTGCCGAGCAAGGAGCCCGATGTGGGGCTCGATCCCAGGACCCTGGGATCATGATCTGAGCCGAAGGCAGCCGCTCAACGACTGAGCTACCCAGGCGCCCCTGCACATTGACTTCTTGACAAATCAGTTTGCTTCTGGTGCTCCAGTTAAACTGAATAATGATTTAATTAGAAGACCCCTACAGAGGCTCAAAGTTACTCCAGAAACAGGGCATTAATTTTCTGCGTGATGAATCTAAGAGGTTTGCGTGATCGATACTGACCTTTCGTAAAAGGAGCCCCTGCTTCTTGTTTTCACGTGATTTCTACAAAATACTATTTGGAAAAAAATCATAGGGCACTCGTCAGGAATCTTCAAGTCGCCCATGACAGGAATGCAGTTCAGGGAAGATGAAACAAAAGGGGAATATGTGGGCCCTGGGCACTGGAAGCTCGGGGTCTGTGGGGTCCTGTGACTGGTCTTCAGGCACAGTCTGACCCAGGAGCTCGATAATCTTGCTGGAACTTTGTTTCTTGTAATTCTGCTTCTTATAACACTGGCCTTGTCTGAGACAGGCTTTCTCCATTGGGTGAAAGGGAAGTTCTCCTTAGGATTTCAGGATCTCAGAAAAAGAGGCTTCCTGCTTCCTGACTGATCTCCTCCCCTCACTCCCCCACCCCCCTCTTAGGGCTCATGTGGGCCCAGTGAGGGCTGAATGCTGATTTGGGGACAGATGAGTGTGATCTAAACGGCCAGCCTGGAGATCACAAGCTTATCCTTATGACTAAGGGAAGTTGTCCCTCCTTGGATTGCAGCAAACAGGGGAGAAGCCATACCACACACACAAGCTGTGGGCTTTCAAGATGAAGGCATCTAGGATCAAGGAGCACACAGGGTTCCTAGGTGCACTATACTTGCCTGGCACTTTGGAGATCAGGGTGCTTGTGTTCATCTTAGTTCTGCTCTTTATTTAGGAGAAAGCCTTAGAATTGATGTTGGAAATCATGTCATAGCGTGGGCAGGGTAGACTCTGTGTACATGGTAGGGACAGCCCCTGGCCGTGACCTTGCTGTGTTTGCGTTTATTAAGGATTTTACAGTGAGTGTTGCCGCCTTAGGATCTTCTGGTCTTATCTAAAGTAGAAACAGAGAAATGGATCGAATTGGCCAGGGTCCAGAATATCCAACTTCTCCATCATCTGGTAGGTTCTTGAGGGATATATGGAAAGAGGATTCTCCAGAAACGTGCCCTTTTTATTTCTGGTTGGAGCTCTGTGGACTGAAGCTCTCTTGATGGGCTGTCTTGGGACTCATGTGAAATGGAAACACTCCTTGGCACGTTCCCTTAGACCCAGATTCTGTTCTCAGTCTATGGGTGTAAAAACCCGACATCCGTAAGCCCCATGAGGAAGAGCATTTGCCCCATACAGGCGTCTCGGTCTCTTCGGGCCAAAGGTTCGAAATCTGGTATCATCTGTCTCTAGTTACATCCTTTTCCTTAACGATCTGGTGTCACTGTTCCTCTTCCTCAGGAGGCTGACGCGGGGGGAGAGATGACTGAGTTGAGTCTGGAGCCTGCACCAAGCCACAGACAGAACCGAGCCAGGCTTGGCGAAGGCTGGGGGGACGGACGCGGGGAGGGGAGCGGGGAGGGCAGACAGGATGTAAGGACACGCGTGTCTCCCGCATCAGTGAGACTGGCTGGCTGTCTACAAGAGCAATGGCCCAGCTCCTCTGACTCGGCAAACAAGCCATCCAGTGGCCTGCCTGGGGGAGGTGACACTGTGCCTTCTGACTCAGGGGTCAGAGGGAAGCGATGACTTAGATTCGGCTCCCAGTGTACAAATCACTTGTGTGCTAAAGGTTAATGTAGAAATACGTTTATGTTTCTGTGGAAAAAGCCACTTCCCACATTCCGAGGTTATAAATGGTGTGCAGATCCCTAGGCCACCGTTGGTGATGGAATTATCATCCACAGTGTTGAATACTGTTGTGAGAATTTTGGGGATGAACGGCACTTCTCCTGGGGTATGACTTAAAGACTTCGTACAAGGATGTGATGTGTTTCATTCGATGTTATGTCAGATGGAGCAAAGCCTCCTCTCTGTGGCTCACTCCCTCTGCCGAATTAGCCTGTCACTGTGCCATCCACGGCAGAGCCTTTGTGCGACCAACGCCAAGGGCCTTTAGCCTCAGAGTCTGGTAGGGAAATCGATCCAGCCCCCTCGAGGTACCCAACATAAACAGGGGTCACAGAAAACTCCGGAGTGAAAGGAGTTATAAATATCTGGGTGCAGAGCTCACGTAGAGAAGCAGGAGGAGTTTCTAGACTGTGCAATCCAGGCGGGCTTCATGCGTGAGGACTCACACAACAGCAGACGAGCCCTTAGCCAACGGAAGTGGAGGGATGTCCCGTAGTTGCTTCAAGTATCAAATTATATTTTCTAAGAAATAACATATTACCCAAACAGCCAAACTCCTAATATCCTTCCATTGTGTCATCTTAAATTACTCCCACGTGCGGACCTTCATTTTGAGGCAGGACGTGGTGTCAGAGGACACGTTTCGGGGATTGGACGCGGAAGAGGGAAGCGTCCCCAGATTCTTCAGCGCTGGGAGTCCGGATAAGGCATCCAGTGAGCAGGTGTTTCTCAATAAGACGAATTCCTCATTAAATACCCCCAAACACATCAACAACATCTTTTTCCTTATGTGAGTGTTTCCTGGAGTTCACTTTTTATTTTTTGAAGATTTTATTTATTTATTTGAGAGAGAGAGAGAGTGCATGAGTAGGGGGTGGGGCAGCGGGAGAGGGACAAGCTGACTCCCCACTGGGCAGGGAGCCCGATGCAGGGCTCTATCCCAGGACCCTGAGACTGTGCTTAACTGACTAAGCCACTCAGGCGAGCCCCCAGACCTCACTTTTGTTTTATTTTCACTTTTTTAAAGATCGCATTTATTTGAGAGAGAGATTGAGAGCGAGAGTACGAGCAGGGAGGAGAGGTAGAGGAAGAGGGAGAAACAGGCTCCCCCGCTGAGCAGGGAGCCTGATGCAGGACTTGATCCCAGGACCCTGAGATCATGACTTGAGCTGAAGGCAGAGGCTTAACAGACTGAGCCATTCAGGTGCCCCTGGACCCTGGGGCCATCATTTTATAATGATGGGTGGCTGAGAAGGAAACCCAGCCAGAAAAGCCGCAAGGCTATGTTGCTGGGCCAGCAGGTGCAATGGCTTCCCTAACCTGGCAGTTCACTTAGTCTCTTGTTTTCTAATACACATTTATGAAGCAGTAGGTGTGTCGAACGAGAGCAGAAATGATTATAAGCTTTGGAGCATTTAGCACACAAACTGTAAAATTACTGGGTAATAAAGGTGCTGGAAACCTATTAAAGTGATTTGCCCTCCCTGTGATTCCCATAAGCGGTGGGATCGGACTAATTACACTGAAAACTCCCAGCGCGTCACGGTCCCCAGGAGGGGACTTGAGGCCTCTGCCTCCAGCTCAGGCCGTCTCGAAGGAGGTCTGCTCTTCTGTTCTGTTCTGTGTTTTCCAGTCAGTGGACATGATAGTGATGCCAATCCAGAACGCATAAGCAAGGTGCTAAAATGCTGATGTAAACTTTTGGAAATGTAGAGAATGGGCGAGGTCAAAGGAAATCCTCTGCCTTGATATATTTATCTAGCGATTGAAGTCCAAAAAATGCCATAAGGCAGTTATTTCAAAATAAATTGCTTTCATTTTTAATATAGAGAAACGTGAGGGAAAAGGAGGGCATTGACTCTACGACCCAGACATTTTTAACAACGAGGAGTGAATGACCTTCACATGGAACCTTAAAGCAGAAGGGACAACTATAAAATAAAATAAGCTCTTCTCTTTATTTAATTTTCTCCACCCAAAAAAGCAACAGATATTTACTTTGCACTCCTTCTTTAGTATCTTCCCAGAAACATAATGGACACATTTGCCCACGTGTTTGCCCTCGATACAGTGTTTAATCCAGCAATGCCTGACTGGAGCCGCGCCCCCCGCCCCCCAGAGAACTTGCTGCGTCCCCTGCCACCCCGTGACCTGCCGAGGGACCCTTACCTACGGCCACAATAACCCATGAGATGCATTTTGGCTTTGGGTTCCTTTTATCCACGTGCTGGCCATTTAACAGCTCCCTCATGCTTCTTAATGAGTCTCTTATTCGGCTCGGAGACTAAAGCAGTTCTACGAAAAGTCTAGGAGAAGCCACCCAAGTCCGCGGCAACAAAGAAAAGCATTGCTGGATACGTATTTGTGTCTTTTAATACTTGAATTATTTCCACGATAAACAAAAACCTTGACGGTCCCTGGATTCTGTAGGCATTGTCCTAGACATTCACACGTCGAAAAGACACTTCACGGGGACACTGCGAATGTGATTTATCCGTCCGAGGACTTCTGGTCGCTCTACTGTGGGTGAGGCAGGGATGTCACACTGACCACAGAAAAGAACAGTGGCAGAAAAAACATCAGCCATATATTATCAATCTGACAAATTCCTAGCTAGCTGCCAAAATAAAGGACTTTCTGCAGCTTGTAGGTTTCCAAATAAATACAGAAATGCCTGCTTCCTCCCCGTGCCTTCACCAGAAGGGACTGCAGTAGGGTAAGAAGGAGCTGGGCCAGAGGGGAGGGAAGAGGAGGAGAGGGGATCAGAGCGAGCAGAGAAGGTATATTTAGAAAAACCTATATTCCCCTTTTGGGGGCTTTGCCTCTTCTTACATTTCAGAATATTGGTGATGCCCGTGTCCTGCTGGCCCCGACCGTGAGGCCTGGATGTGCTTGACCTCTCTAGGAGGGGCTACGTAAACTCTGAATTCCTTCTCGGGGCAGGGAAATGTATTCACTTCATCGCAGAGAGGATGAGCTTTTCCCACACTCCGCCCCTTTCCTCCTCAGCAGACTTAGGGAGGCGCGGTAAGGGATGGCTCCGGTGGGTCTTTGTGCCCCCGGGATCCACACTCCGGGAGGAAAAGGCACGTGGACAGTGACCTGTGTCCAGGAAAGGGGAGTTCAGCGACAGGAAGAGGCACGCGGGTGCCACAGTACAGGTGCTAGGGAGATCCTCGGGGGCTGAAGGCACGTGGTCCTTCCAGAGGGGGCTCGGGAAAGACTCCTGTGAGTTGACAGCCACTGGAGCCAGGGAAAGGTGGCAGTCCTCGAAGGGACCCACCACACTGTGAACCCGGGGCCGACTGGGCGACTGCATTCACCTGCCGATGCTCCTCCGTGACTCGCGGAGCACGTTTTTGCAGAAGATGTGGTCACACTGTCAACCCTCTTCGTGCGTCTGTTCCACTTTGTTGTCAGGAGGAGGGAGGAGCAGCCAGCGGCCCGCCTCAAGGGGGGACAGGTAGCTCCCGGCCTCTCCTTGGGCATCAGCCTGAGTGTAGGAGAGAGAGGACCCCCACCGTCCTCCCCCAGGAGCTCCGGTGCGTCCAAGCCCCCAAGGTTGGAGCCCTGGCCAGGATCGTGGGGGCAGCGCTGCTGTTCCGGGCACGCCTGTCGCCCAGCCCTGTGTGGGGAGCGGACTCTGGGCAGACATCACTTTCCGGCACCGTGATCCCAGCCTTGCGAGTTCTGCTTCCCTCACGTGCACAGTAGGGATGGTGGTAAGGCTCCCTCACAGGACTGCTGGGTTTCCAGTTTGTGTGTCAGACGTATACAGCAGGTGCCCAATAAATGTTCCTTGTCGGCCTCACCACCATCACATCCCCAGTAACGACAGACCTAGGAGTGCGTCCTGTCCCTGCTTACCAGAGGCTCCCAGCGCATCCCTTGTGAGTTAGGGATTTCTGATCTTTCTGGGAGGTGAGGCCTTCCTGGTCGATTGGGAGGGCTGGGGGGTACGGGAGGGGCCAGCAAGGGGAGCAGTGGCCGTAGCCACCCGGGAAAAGTTAGATTTGACCATTTTGCCAAAAAAAAACAAGACCCAAGGAGTGCTACCTGGGGCCCATCGGCTGGTCCCAGCCCAGAGCATACCCCTTCCATATTTCGTGATGTGAGGAAGGGGTTCCCATCTTTGGGTCATGCCTGCAGCCCCCCATTCCTGCTGCCCCACCCGGGCTCATGGGGAGCCCTCGGATCGCCTTGTTGCTGAGATGACAGCACCGGCCCTGCCTCTGCCCCCACCCCCCACGAGTTCGGGAAGAGAAGGAGAGGCTGAAAGGCTTCGTCTGAAGATTAAATCAAAAGTGCAGATGAGACCAAAAGTTAGTCTTGAGTCAGATAGTAAAGCATCTGCCCGACAGTGTCCCCTTCACATTTGTGTGTCGTCCATTCTGTGACCTTTGAAAACACCCAGCCTTGCAACTTTGACTGTAGGACATAATTTTCCCTTAAAATGCAATAAAGCATCAGTGAAAATGGAACTGACCTCTTCACGTCGTGAATGCTCTTCTGGAAAAAGAATGAAGTAATTTATAAAGCCGCTATGATGGGCTCGAGCCAGAGCGCGGCCCACGCGGCCTGCGCGGTCCTGTCCGGGTGTCGGTGCGCCTGGCGAGCTGGGACAGCCCACGCCGCACCCCAGAGCCACCGAGAGAGCCACGCCCGCCCTGCGACGCCCCCAAACCTCTCCCTTCTGTCATTACAGTTTCAGGGGCTAGGAGCATCCTTATTTTGTAATCAGTTCGATTCCAAATACCCAGACCGACCGGGGAGCGAGGAACTAGGCCTCAGCCGGCTGCGCACGTGCGCAGGTGCGGGCAGGTGGGCCCTTGCTCCCCTGCGCGCCACCCGGGCTCCCCTCGATCGCACACGCGGGGGCCGTCTGGTGTTGCGCAGTGGTCTTGCGCTCCTCGGGGCTGATATTCTGGGGGGACTGCTGTTGACACACTGCAGCAGATGGTCTGTGTCCCTGCCCTCCCCTCCCCCCATCGTGTGCTGAAAACTCACCCCAGTCATGGTGTCAGGAGGGGGGGAATTTGGGAAGGCATTATATGGTGGGGGTGGAGCCCTCATGATGGGATTAGTGTCCCTCTGAAAGGACAGAGAGCCCCCTTGCCCCTTCCCCCATGAGAAGACAGGTGAACCAGGAAGGGGATTCTCAGCAGACCGCGAGTCTTGACAGCACCTTGATCTCAGACTCCAACCTCCAGGGCTCTGAGGGGTGAACACTGCTGTCCATACCCCACCACAGCCCACCCCCTCCCCCCGGGGGTGGGGGCGCCCTGGGCCGGCTGGGCCCTAGAGCTGTGGCCCTGGAGCAGGAGGGAGCCTGACGTTCCAGAGGGAGGAGGACGGAAGCCAGGACGTGCAGGGGGAGGGGGCATGAGGCCCGGTGGGAAGCAGGGGGGCCAGTTCTGCTCTGGGTTCACGTGTTCCTTTAGGGGTGTTGTGGGGCCATCGGTGGGGAGGAAAGTGGTTGTGGCAGGAGCGGGTAGGAGCATATGGGAGTAGTTGGGGCGAGCCGTGATTGCTGCCTGGAGGAGGAGAAGTGAGCGGGCCAGGAGGAGGGAGAGCATGGAGGCTGACAGTCCTGGCTGTGCCTCGAGAGAAGGGGTCGAGTCTAACTTCCTCTGGGTGCCGCGCACCGTGTGGGGTGCCTCCTGCGACCCCCTCTGGTCACCTCTCTGTAAGTGGGTGTGAATAACCTCCTTCTATGGCCAAGATGATCGCGGCTCAGACGGGCTGAGAGACGAGCCCAAAGTCACAGGTCCTGCGAGTGCACAGGTAGGAGATGAGCCCCGCGCTTTCTGAACCCCAGACTCCAGCTCCTTCCGCTCCGCCGCTTGTCTTCATTGTCCTTTCCTTTCTGAGAATTAACACTGACACTTAGCTTCTCTTTCGCGTCCCTAGATGTAGGACAGCTTGCAGAGGAGCATGAAGCAGAGTCCCTCTGGGACATGGATATGGGGTTGGGTTAATTCTCTGTCCAAGCGAGGGTGTCCTACACCCCAGTTTCCGTGCTCAGAATGCCCACGGACGCAGCAGCGAAGTGGCCGAGGGGAGGGACGAGGTGCGGCCACACAGGCTGACCTCACGGGCGTCTGCCGCTGCCCCCACATCTCAGCTAAATCAAGAGGACACACACGCCGTTCAGCCAGAGACCCTGGGGGCTTGACTTCTTGTCTTTCTCTGGGTTGGATTAAAAAGACAGTGCTTTCCCCGTTAACGACTGCACCCAGAAATGCAGGACTTCTTACAAGGCACGCTCCCATCCTATGCCCACCTTCCCTGGGGCTCGCAGGCCTAACCGTGACTCCCCACATCCACGGTCTCTCGCTAGCCATGCCTGCCCTGGGGGGTCCCGAAGCGTTAGACGGCGCCCGAGGAGCGCCTTGCTCCAGGCCTGCCTGTGCTCTCCGGGCCCGATCCCACGCAGCCCCTCTTCGTCGGGCCCGGGCCTCCCGTCCACGCGGGACCCACTCACTTCAGAACAACCCCTGCCTCTACGCCGAGCAGTCCTCATCTCTTCCAGCTTCTAAACCATTCCTCCAGCTCCAAAGCAAGAACCAAAGGTCTCTGTCCCCGGGTGGAGGTGCAAAGGTTCACGAGTGCCGTGGCCTCAGTCCACGGTGACCCCAGGCAGCGGATGTGCAGTCCGGCTCTGCTGACCGCCGGGCACTGTGCTAGGAATGGGGAACGCAGCAGTGAAACGCATCTCGGGCCTCAAGGAACCGACTTCTAGAATGAGTCCGACTAGGCTGACTGTGCGCCGCTGGGGAAGGTGGGTGGGGGGCCGGCAGAACCTGAGAACATAACTTTGGGGGTCAGCAGCTGGTTCTGGCCAGGCTCTCAGTTCGCCTGCGGCCTTCGGAAGGCAGCCCAGGCTCCTTTCTTCCCGCCGCTGCTGGTTTTCTCAACTGGATGGTCTGTCCGGTTATTCATTCTACTCACTGAGCAAGGTGGGCTCCTTCTGTTGTAAAAACTTGTCCCAAATCTTGGGATGAGTCGGAATCCTCCATGCCAGGTCATTGCTATGGTGGCGACCTAGGGATTAGGGGAAACACAGGCTTTCTCCGCAGTGGGGTCCCCCCAGGGAGGGGAGCCTGGGGCTCGGAGACTCTCGGGTCACGTGATGGTTCTGGGGCTCAGAACAGCTCCGAGATACGTTCCCAGCCTTTGTCACCAGGCGGGGCTGGACTGCTCTGACCGTCGGGATCAGGGCATGGTGAGCGGGGGTCCTTCGGGAAAGATCGCAGGGGGCCAACCCTCCCACTGTCGGATGGTAGATTCTAGTGTGCTGTTAACCGTCTGCCTAAACATGGGATTTTTATTTTATTTTTTTAAACCAAGAACAATCATGGGTGGATGATTTTCTGCATCTGATCTGACCCTGGACGGTAGCTAAAAAAAACCCAAAAAACCAGAACCAAACCAAAACCAAAAAACGAAAAACCCGCTGGAGAGGCGCATCCACTCGAAGCAGACCCGAGGAAACAATTCCTTCCGTGGAGCCCTTGCTGCAGGCAGGGCCGTGGCCTGCCGTCTTCCCCGTCCTGCCTTCTCTGCTCTCGGACTTATTTTTGCTTTCTGTTTGAGTTGGCCTGGTGTCCCTTGGCCGATGTGGGCTCCGCAGCCATCGGCTGGTAGGGTGGCCGGAGGGAAAGTCCATTCTGCCCACGCGCCATGGAGCTCAAAGCGACTGTTGTCAGGAATCACTTGACGTCAAGGCTGACTTTTACCTTTGCCAGGAAGGCTTTCTTTGGAGCGAGGTCTAGACCGTCACGTTCTCTTTTGAGAGAGCCGGTGCCGGCTGCAGGAATTCCAGGCCCCCAAACTGCATTTCTAGACGTTCAGTGCAGCACAGAGAGGGGCAGAGGACCTCGAATATCACCATTAGTTTTGGGTTGTTTTTTTTTTTTTTAAATCAGCACGTTTTCACGTACCATGCATATCTTTTTTCCTCTTCTACCTTAGAAAACACACTTTAAAAACTCCCTTTTTTTTTTTCTTGCTTGAACATCATAGATTTAGTTACCTTGTGTTTTGGGATGAGCTCAGATTTTAATACAATTTTATTTTAATCGACAGCCTGTCTTTGGCTTGTTTACACGTTCAGATGGGCCTCTCTGAATGGGCCCCCAGGTCTAACCACCTGGGGAGCGCCTACTTTCCAACACAAAATGACTTTTGAAACACTTCCATTTTCCCTTTCTAGTTAATGTAGTCCCGCCCACTTTTTTTTTTCTTTTCTTCTTCTTTTTTTTTTTTTTACAGTCCGTCATGGAGTATTTGTTTACCAAATGTTACTTTTCTTGGATCGAATCTATTTTTGAAGAGTGCAAAAGCAAACAGCTGTTTGAAGCTGTCAGGCTTCATTTTATTTATGCATGAATAACACCAAAAATACTGGAAAATGACCTAGCCTGTTTTTCTCAGATTTAGATAGAAAAACTGCTTCCGGGCAATGTTTATGCCAAACTGTTCAGGCCAAGTTTCCAGTTTCGGTGCCAACTGGTTTTTGCAACCAAGTTGTAAGCCTTCGGTAAACACGGTTTAGAATAGAAATACCGGCAAACCTGGACGGGAGTTCAAGTGAGACTGATGAGAATTTATCTGAGAACACGAATTAGCAGGAGCAGGGGGAACGGGCTGGCTCCAGAGTGCTCCCCCCACAATGTGGCAAATATACACGTGATGTTTGATTACTGAAGTCCCATTAGACCCATTTAGGCATTTTATGTGTTTTCTTTGCTACCGCTGTGAGCAGCTCGGGACTCCGTCTGAGCAGCTGCTTGTCCGGCGGCGGCCGGCGGCCCCGCTCCGTCCCCAGCGTGGGGAGAGGGAGCCTTGGAAAAATTCAGGTCGCAGGTGCCACTGTGCTCGCCGTATAGGAAGGAATCAAAGGTTTCCTTGTAGAATTGGTTCGGCGATTCTCATTCAACTCACCATCCTCTCCTCTGACGAGCTGTTCTAAGACCCCGAGGAGGTCGCACCTCTCCCAAGTTCGTACCCATCTGTGCATGGCTTCCCTCTTCCCTGGGGGAGCACCCGCCCTCCTGACTGCAACCCCGAGACCCCGCAGACGCTGCTCCTTCTGTGCGTCAGCTTATTCTCGCCCTCCACTCCCTGCTCTAGGACAATTGTCGGTGTGCCCCCAAAATTCCGGTGTTGGATCCTAACCCCCCGTGTGATGGTGTTAGGAGGCGGGGGCTTTGAGAGGTCATGAGGTCATGAGGGGGATTACTGTCTTTATAAAAGAAACCCCACAGAGCCCCTCCCCCTCCTGCCACGTGAGGACACAGCAAGAAGGTACCATCCACGGACCAGGAAGTGGGGTCTCATCAGACCCCAGATCTGGTGGCACCTTGGTCCTGGACCCCCAGCATCCAGACAGTAAGGCTGAGCGTCTGCTGTTCATAAGCACCCAGTCTGAGCCAACGAAGACCCCCATTCGCGCTCTCGATTTCCAGTGAGACCAACCCCCTTGCCTGAGCTCGCTCTCGCCTCAGGAATCTGGCTGTCCCTTCTGGGTGAGAGCGCGTTTCTGTCTCTTACTTGTCTGGTTCCTTTCTGCCGCTCAGCTCTGAGCCCACCGACACGCATCCCCGAAGACTCATTTAAAGAGGCTCCCGCCTGTCCAGCCTGTCCCCCCAGCACCTCTATCTGATACATTCTTGGGGTTTTCTTCACACAGCTGAGATGGGAGCTTAGGTATTTACTTACTTAGCAATTAGAGCAGAAATTTGATTAGAATGCAAATTTTATAAGAGCCTGGACATTTTTCTATAGTTTCATAGTTTATTCCTAGGACCGTGGCACACAGAGGGTACTCAACACCTCTTTGTTGAATGAGATAAATGTTTACTAAATCGACATCTCCTATTTACGGGGCAAAATGCCCAGAGCTGGGGATGTAGGACTGAGTAAGACACAACGATGCTCACAGAAGAGCTGAGCTGGCTGTGCCTCTGGTGAACCCAGGTCTAACCCAGGAGCCCCGCGAGGGGTCAAGCTGTGCCCAGAAAGCCCAGGGCTGAGAGCACCTGGGACCTGGGGCCTGGGGCCTGGGGCCTGGGTCTTGGGTCATGGTCCTGCATCCTGAGTCCTGGGTCCTGGCCTCTCGGGTCCTGTTCTACATCCTTGGTCCTGGATCCTGGGTCGCAGGTCCTGTGTCCTGCAATTTCTGCCCACCCCCCTTGTCTCCTACTCACCCAGCCCTGCTGCCCTTCCAGCAGATGGACAGTGGCTCGAGTGCACTCTGCTGGCTCCGTCTTCACCCAGGGCTGTGCGTGGACCCCCAGAGGGCTGCAGGTGTGGGCACCCCACCCTGCGTGGGTCATCACTCCAGGGGCCAGGTCTGTAGCCCACTGCAGATCCGAGGGGAAAACACATCTTCATAATTTCTTTTCCTTGAAAAGGCAGGTTTGCTTTTTGGGGTTTTGGCCTGATTGATTCAGTTATCACTTGACCTGAAGGACGTTCTCTCTTGTGAAGCGTGAGTCCTCCCGGGTTGCAGTTACCCTCCGGGGAGGGAGTCCGAGCTCTGCCCGTGCCCTCCGGGGAGACGTGCGGCAGAAATCGGATCCTTTGTGCACATGTGGGAGGGGTCTTCACTGCTGTTTAAAGTTAAGTAAAATAAAGTAAATGAAATAAAGTAAAATAAAATAAGAAAGTGAAATACAACAAAATAAAGCAGAAGTGAACCGGATAGGATGGCATGGACTAAACTAAACTGAACTAATACAAAACACAGGAACTGATCTCAGAGCCCAGCCCTCCTGAGCTTGACTGTGGTTGCTGTGAGGATCCGGGGACTGACGGCCCTTGAGCCCAAGATGCTCAGGCACCAGAGGACCTGACTCCCTGGGGACCCCAAGGGGGAAAGCCCCCTCTTACTATGTCTGGATTTGCGGTCCTGGTTATGTTTGAAGGTCTGTGGTCCCTGTATCGTAGTAACCGATTCTGGAAGACGCTGCTTAGGACCCGAACCAGCTGGGCATTGGGCAGAGCTGGCCACCTAACCAGGAGGGGGTGGGCATCCAGATGCCCGCTCCCCGGGCCGCCTCTCACGACCCAGGTGGGCGCTGCCCAACCACCTGCCCCCGTGCGAGCCAGGAGCCTGGTTTCCTCACTCACACCTGGAGGGCTTCCCACCACTCTGGCTCCAGGCTCCTGCGGAAGGGAAGAATCTCGAGCGTAGAAAGCATTTTGTGAGAAGCCTGATGCTGGTCATGAGACAGCAGGTGTCAATGAGCTTGAGAGAGCATTTGGCCAGATCTCCACTCGCGCCTGTCTCTGTGCAGAATTTAGTGTCTCATTGTTGCTCTCCAACCTTTTACCAAAAATGCAAAAACAATTCCATTTCTTAGATATGAAGTCATTAAAAATATTACAGCATAGTTACTCTCTTGGGTTGGTTTGTTGAGGAAGGAAGGAAGGAAGGAAGGAAGGGGAAGAAAGAAAGAGGGAGGGAAGGAAGGAGGAGGGAAAGAGGTAGAAAGAAAGAGAGAGAGAAGGAAAAACAGAGAAAGAGAGGAGAATGCTTGCAAGCCGGTGGCGGGTAGGTGGTATCGTCAGATGAGAAGAGTGTTGGGACAGAAGGAGCCCAAGCAGTTCAGTTAGACACGCGGCTGTAAGGGCCCTAAGGAGATGCTGCCGCCCGTGTTTCTAACCGGGAGTGATCTCTCTGCTCCCCACGGTGGCTCCTAGGTTGCTGCTGCTCTACCGGCTCTGGGCTGCCAGGCGTCCGGGGGCCTTTGATGGGCTCCTCCAGCAACAAGACGACATCAAAGGGAGCCCTGACCCTGGGGGAGGGGCCCAGACGCTGTTTCGCAGGCCCTTTGCTAAGAGCCTCTGAGTTTGGAGTCTCCGAGGCTGATTTTAAAGCAAGTTCTTGAGGACAGAAGCCAGAACGTGCTCTGGAATCAGTACTGGGAGCTAATCTCTAATAAAACAAAACGTTACCATCCATCTGGAAGGATTTCATCCATCACATGAGAGTTCGGTAGAGAAGACAATTTGATTAACGGATGTTGATTTCTTTTTAGTATTGACTTTGAACGAAGCTCGCAGCTATGAAAGGGCCGGGCACCGATGTGAAAGCTGTAGACACGGAAGAGAGAACTGAGGACCCATCGACGGGGGGCTGCACATAACGAATGTGCTTGTGGAAACTGGTGGGATGAGTGCCGGTGGATTTCACATCCAGTGGAAGAAAAGGAGCACAAAGCAGTAAGTGATAAATTCAAGCTCCAGTCCCAATGTTGTGCAAAACTTACTTAATACGTACAGCACACAGACCATTTATAACATTTTTTTTTTTTTTTTGATTTGAGCATAGTTGACACACACAACGTGATGTTAGTTTCAGGGGGACAAGATGGTGATTCCACCTTTTCTAGGTTTAGCTGTGCTCCCCGCAGACCGAGCTGCTGTCCGCCATCACGCCGCACGATTGCGGTATCGCTGAGTCTGTTCCCCGGGCTGTGCCTGCTACTCCCATGACTTACTGGTCCCGTAGCTGGAGGTCTCGACCTCTCGCTGCGCTTCACTCATTTTGCAGAACTCCTCCCTTCCCTCGGATGACTGTTCTCTGTCTTTATGAGCTTCTTTCTTGGCCCACTTGCTCTCCATGTTTGGCCCGAGGGCCGGAGGACCCCAGTTACACAGTTGGATGCTGTCCCATAAAGGCACTTTAAACTGCCATGCGGCCCCCCTCCTGTAACCCGGAAATGCAAGTGTGCTGGAAATGGTGTCTCACATAGAAACCTGGAGGTGGAGGACCCAGATGGAGTAGGATAGCTCAGTTTCACGGAGACCTGACTGAGCTAGCCCCTAGGATGTAACCCTCATCCTCATGGTGCAAAGAGTGACTGGAAGGCCAGTCATCACATCTGCGTTCCAGTTACCAGGATAAGGGGGCACACAACAAGGCACACTGTAAGGAACATGCCTGGAAGCTGCCACATGGCCCTTCCCTTCACATTTAGCATCAGTGTAGAGGTTCTACTATAGTCATTCATCAAGACAACATCCAGGAGTTGGAACCTCAAGAGGAAGCATCCTGGAGGGCAGTCATCAGTCTCTGGAGGGACGAAGACGACTGATGTGGAGCGAGTGCTCTGCCCCTAGACGATGAGCAACAAAATAGAAAGTGATGACAAAAAGTTCAGGCTGGTAGACAAGATTCCAGGAAGAGCAGGGTGCTGTGGGCGGGCCTGGTACCTATGAAGTCGCCAGAAGGGACGTTATTAGAGATGAAAAGACCTGTGGGTCCTGATAGAAATGGTCCAGAAAGATGAGCAGCGTACGGGGGAGCTTTCCTTGCAGTTGCTGTTGGTTCTTAGAGTTTAAGAATTTGGGGTTCATCTCTTTCAACATCTAGCAAAAAAACTCTGAAAAGACTTGACTCAAGCCTTCAGTCGTCCCCTCGGCAGACAGTTGCTGAGATGTAAATACGCCGCCAGGGCCTGGAATCAGCGGATAGGAAACCCTTCCCCTGGATTTGTTAACACACTGCTAGGTAAACAGATGATTTCAACCTGTTCTCCAGCCAGTCGTCAAACTGGTGTTTACAGCCGTTGCCATAACCACGGATGGTCAAGTTAGACGGTCTGTCGATTTCCGTCGCTACCCCCAGGAAAACAGCAAATAAATGTGTCTAGAGACTCAGGCATACGCACTCTCACTTTTACTAACTGATCCACTCCCCCGGACATTCTTGCCTCTCAACGGCACAGAGGGGACTGGAGGTTTCCGCGAGTATCTTGGGGAGAACCGAGCAGATGGACGTGTGGTTTTCACTTGGCAATTGATTTGTGTGGTGTCTACTTCATTTCAGGACTCTTAAGCGGTGCTTAATTTAGGCTAAAGCTTGCGAGGCGCTCTTGACTGCGAAGGGTCCTCTCCTCACCCAACAGGTGTGTGCGACCATACGCTTCTGTATTTATTTATGAGATTTATGCTCGACCTTTGTGATCACTGACGCTCACAGCCCTGGGAAGAACAGGCATAGCCACAAAACTAGGCCCCGGAGAACGGAGATACAGCCCAAGGAAAATGAGGCCGCCGATCTCCACAGAGGCCACAGGACAGTTTGACTCGAGTTCTTGTTGTTTTATCTTGGTTGGTTCTACCTCAAAAACACCAATGCCAGCTCCTCGTAGACTTCTTAAAAAGACAGGTCGTCCCGGGAAGTTAATTCAGTGGGTTGCAAAGCAGAGTTTGAAAGCAGAACAGCGTGAAATATAATAGGTTAAAATGTCACGGAATTTAATGGAACTGAATCAGGTGGAATAGAAGAGAAAACATCAGGGAATACGGCTGCGACAGGGTGAGAAGAGTTTTATGAAACTCTTTGGGTGAGTTGGTGTTCTCAGTGGTTGAAGACCAGGGTAGGCCTGTAGGGAGCAGGGATGGACCAGCCTCTCGCTCCGGTTGTATATGGTGGTGGGGATTTTTCCTTCCTTTCCTGCTTTCTCCCTCCCTCGCTTCCTTGCCTTCTTCCTCCTCCCTCCGTCCTTCCTCCTTCTCTCCCCCCATTCCTTCCTTTTATTCTTTTTTTCCCCCTCTCCACTCTTATTTTGGGTCACAGTCACTAAGACACTCACTCCAGCTGGGACCATCCCTCAGACGTTCACTACGAACAGAACAGGAAGATAATGATTACATTTAGAATTAGATCTCCCAATTCTAAAGAAGTCGTGTAACCTTTCGGAAGTACGGAAGTACAACTTCAAGTGAACTTTCGCTCGTGTAATGAGCAAGGAGAGATGCACAAACTTAGAAGTTCCTGATTTCTCCTCCTTGGGTCCCACTACCTTTGCAGAAATGTAAGCCTTAAAAAAAAAAAAAGAAAAAAAAAAAGATCACTCGACAGCTCTATCTTCCCTCCTAAAAATAAAATAAAACTTCCTTCGCATCTCTAATAATAAGGGTTTGAGTCCGATTCACTGACCTGCACTGACCTGATTCCTGCCCTTGTGGAGTTTGCTACCCAGAAGGAAAGCAGATATTAACGGGAGAATTACAAAAACAAACATATGGTGCCCGCCGTTGACAGAGGGGAGGCTGTGTGCGTTGGGGGCTGAGGGTCTCAGGGAAATCTCTACTTTTCTGCTCCATCCTACTGTGAACCCAAAACTGCTTTAAAAAATAAAGTCAATTTAAAGGCAAAAGGAAGGAATAATGACAGCAGCAAAACCATATGAAATTATAATCCTGAAAATGCTAACACAGAGAGATACCTAACGCCACGAGAGTGTACTTTTTAGTGATCTAATTTTTACTGTCAAACCCGAGGTCAAAATAGAGAGGCTGTGTTGGCCAGGCCCACAGGTAATGTCTTGGCTGCGGAGGGGAGCGCGTCCGGGGCCCTGAGGGAGGAGAGGCCCACGTTGGGAGTCCTCGAGGATGGGGAGGACCCCCTGCCCCATGTGCTGGGACACGGGGGGGGGCGGAGCAGGCGGGAAATGACCCTGAGGTTGCTGAGCATGCCAGGTCAGGCTGGAGAAGCTTAAGGAGTTTTATTTTCATGCTGGTGGGAAATTATTTAGGACTTTGACTCAGGGAAATGCTGGGATGACACGGGCCTCTTTTCAGCATTCTGTCCTCACTGTATTTTGTTTACTGGGGCAGACATTGCCGAGAAGTGCACAGATCTGCGAATTTTGACATGCGTCACCTCACCACCCAGATCAGAATGGAGACTCCCACCAACCCCCCCAGGACCGCCTGCCCCTTCCCGGTCAAGGCCGCCTCCACTCTGTGCAGCCAAGACCGGTCTGACTCCACCACTGCAGGAACCGATGGCCGATGCGCGAGGCCTGGTGAATTTCACAGGTAGCCTGGGGGGCAGGGACACCTCACACAACGGGGACACTGTGATCCCAGCACGGCGACGCTCAGGCTTCCTGAAAGAGTTGTGTGGCTTCGTTCTAGAGCCTAGAGTGGGGAGCGGCAGAGGGCTTGGCAGTAGGCAGGAGGACAGCCCTTCCTTATCACGAAGGAGGGAGCGGGGTGCCGCTTCCTGCAAGCCGCTCCCTGCGGCAGATCCCCAGGGGGGAGTCCTCACCCCGCCACCCTTGGGTTCCAAGATCCGGAGGGCGGGCCGAAACTCCGCACGCCTTGGGTCCCTCATCTGCACCTGGGGAGGCTGATCACGGGGCCGGCTCTTGGTCTGATGTGAAGCATAAGTCAGGAAAGAGATGTCAAGTGTGTGGATGCTGTCCGACTTGTGGAAAGTGTCATCCAAGCGTTAGCTCTTGCTGTGACGAGGGACATTCGCAGGTACCGCCCAGGCGGGCACATCAACCTGCCATCCCACACCATTAAGAAAGAGGAACACAACCCAAGAGACACACATGTGGGGACTTTTGCCACCAAGGTTTCATGAAATCATATTTCAAGTTAGAGAAACACAGTAGAAAAGTATCTTTGATACCGAAAGGCACATCTGCGGGTTAGGCGACGGGCCAGCAAAGACAGCTTACATTCTGAATCTCTGTAAAACATTTTTATAAATTTCCCTTTATCTAGTGGTGGCTACTTTCATAATTGCTGGTGCTGCTGCCCCGAGTATAAAATTAAACAGCTTTTTGCAGAAAAAGCCTCCAGCTGATTTTTCTCTCAAATAATATGGGGTGATTTTTAAAAGACCTCAGACACACAAAAATGCTATTTTTTTTTAAGGCTTTAGGAAGGGGTCTTCAGAAAGAGTGAAGCAAACCCAAAATGAAAGAACCTTTCTCTTCCTTCCTTCCTTCCCTTTTTTTTAAAAAAACATTTTAAGCAAACTCTATGTATCTGGATTCTGCCAAGCTGGTGGGATTTCTTTCTGATTAGAAGACGGATCCTATTTTTGGATTCCCCTCTTTCTCTATATCCGTTTTTATTTCTTAAAAAAAGAAAAAGGGTTAGCTGCCTGCCAGGGCATGGCATCCTGGTCTTAACAGAGAAATCCGAAATCTAGGCCAGCGAGAAAACGAGTCTTTGAGGTTTCCACGCTTCACCACGGGACGCACTTGGCCTTGGCCGACAGCCCCCCGTCGGAAAGCGGGTCTCCCGCGTGCGGGCCCTGCCCTGCTGGCCCCAAGCCCAAGGCTGCGGGTCTCATTGGCTCTGCAGGAATTCTCAACGCACCTTCCAATGTGGACCCGCACGACCTGTCTGCCCCTGCTTTTCAAGCCACTTGGGAAGCAGAGGGGGATGCTTTCAAGAATCCCCGAGGGGCTAGCGCAGGGCTTGGAACCAGACGGAGAAATCCAGGTAGCGAGACGCCGGGGAGGCAGACAAAGGGAAAAGGCTCAAGCTGCTCCTGTAGATTTCTGGAAGTGACTGCCTGTATTTTGAGAATAGGAGAACAAAGGACAAGGATCAACTTTTAAAGACCGAAGGAATGGAAAGGCAGCTCTCCTCTGAGGCACAGGCCGCGCCCCGATTATCTGCGCAGTCTGCTCCCCAGTATCTGCGTCGGCCCCCATGTCACAGTTTAGGCAGAACCGGGAGTGAGGTGCTTGACTAGAACCTTCTGAACAGGGGAGACCAGGGAATCTACGTCGTGTGCACAGTCCTCCCCTGGGAGAGGTTGTACCCGCAGGAGATGCACCGGCCTGCAATAGGAGCCAACCCCGCACGTAGGCCCCAAGTGGTGGGCGGTCTGAGGCTGCCTCCAGATCCTCCTTGTGGATGCTCCTCCCTTCTCCCCGGGCCCCCAGGGTCCCCCCCGCCCCTGAGCCCTGAGCCCAGCTTGGCTTCTGCTCCCAGTGCTCCGTTAGTTGTGAATGGTTCGCCAGCTCTGCTCTGAGTAGGTCTGCGTGGTGGAGGGAGGAGGAAAGGCAGCATCCCATGGGGTGATTGCTGGCCTAGCACCTCCGAGGTTTTTTGTGTTTGTTAAAAACATTTCCTCTTAATCAGTCTTGAGTTTTATTGCAAATGCACCCCCAATCTAAGCCGTTTAAAAAAGAGTTAGCCTGGGTTAGGCGTGTGCCAAGCCTCAAGGAGGCCAGGCCCCAGGAAGGGTGGGGAGAAAGCCCTGTCCCACCACAGTAAAGAGCTCCAAGCTTCAGCTCTGGGGTGACCTCACCCAAAGCCCAAGCTAGCCTCTGGCTTATTACTCTAACTCATTTCTGTTTTACTTTGAATTAATTAAAATATTATACGTATTACAGGCTCATGACACTAACCCGGAATAAGTCTCAATTCAGACCTATCTCACATTTCAAGGACACAGGAATCCACGGAAGCAAGGATCTGTAATGAACCCTGATAGTGGGACTTAACTGTCTCTAGTTTTTCACGTAGGATGAGGTTCTAAGCCCTGAGACCAGTTTTGCCAAGAGTGTAAGCTCCCTGTAATAGGAGGAATTAATTTTCTGCCTCCCCAAGCATCTTGCATTTTTTGATTGAATAGTCCCAGCTTTGAGAATATTTGGAATGTTGGAATCCTGCCTCAACCACCTGTTACCGGTCTTACAAACTTAGTCAAGTTACTTAAACTCCGTGCCTCAGTTTACTTTTCTGCAAAATGTGGATGATAAAAAAATACTTAACTCATAGGTTGTTCTGCGAATGGAGTCAGGAAATGGGTGAGTCGTGCTTGGGTCGGAGGCTGGTCCACCGTGAGAACCAGCACACGTTAGCTCTGCTGGGATTGCGGTGGTGGCTCTTACTACCACGGTCCATGGATGAACTAACCTGTCATCGCTCATCCTGTGTAAAAAATCACCCCAGAATCGAGTTGCACATTCCGGAGACTCTGAAACTCGTGGATGGATGGCCTGTGTGGACGTCTAGCATTTGACCCAACTCAGACTGATGGGCATGATCAGTCTCATGGTCAGAGGGGTTCAAGAATCATTCTTGTGAAAGATACCAAAGATGATTACCAAGAAAAGATGACCTGTAGTAATTAAAAAAGCCAAATTTCTAGGAGGGTGAACTCAATACCCACAAATGATATCAACCGTGGGATCAGAACACTGACCCCGGAATCCCCTGCATGTTTCCAGTCTCAAGGGCTGTCCATCCCCACTGCCTTCAACACTGACCCTATCACTGTAAGATCTTATTCTGTGACAAGTTACAAAGACTAGGTGCCCTGTGATCTTCTGTCATCTGGGGGGTCTGGGGAGGAGAAAATCTTTTATTTCTCAGCTCAGCCAATCCTGCATCCTTTAATTAAGAGATTATCCTTCAGCATATTTATTTCGTGTTGCATATTTCCACAGGCAACAAACAAATGCCATTGGGTGTTTTAACAGTTTGCGGTTCTCCTTAGCTAGGTCATTTAGCTCAGTAGGTGCGTGGTAGAGACTGAGTTACACGCCCCCTCAAATCCAAACGTTGAAGCCGTAAAGCCCTGGGTGGCTGTATTTGGAGATGGGGCCCTTAAGGAGTTAGCTGGGATTAAATGAAGTGATCAGGGTGTCACCCTGATCCAATGAGAAGATGAAAAGACACCAAAGAGGCATCTCCCCTCTCTCTCCGCTCACGCAGAAGAAGGGCCTCGTGAGGCCAAGTGTCTGCAGGACTAGAAGGGAGGTGTCACCAGGAGCCACCCCTGCCAGCACCTTGATCGTGGACTTCCAGCCTCCAGGACTGTGACAGATTAATGTCTGTGACACTCTTTTAGGGTGGCCGAGCTGACTGATACAACACTGTCCCAGTTTCACGTGATTTCAGGCACCAGAAGACTCACCAGACTTTCTGTTTCACCATGACTGGAGCTCCTTTCCTCAAGCTTTTCTAACTTCTTCCTCCAGTTCTTTGATGCTTCAGAGAGAGCGCCTCCCACTGACAGTCTCCTCCAGGCCATGCCTGTTTCCCGAGGCTCTTTAGGACTTTGCTGAATCTCTTCTCAAGGCCCTCAGAGCTTCTGCCCATGCTGCCCTAAAGCTAATGCCCCATATGTTAGGCTTTTGTTATGGCAGCACCCTGCCTCCGGGTCCCCCTCTCTGTTCCGGGTCTCTGTAACTGCGTAACACATCATCCCTGCGTTGGAAGGCATCCAGTGAGAGCAGGGATTTATTTCATTCCTGGATCTGTGTTTTGTGCTGGCCCTGGTTGCGGGGTGGGGTCTGGGGTAATCTGGGGGGATGTGCTTCTAAGATGGTACCCCAGCGTGGCTGGCAATGTGGTGTGGGGTGTTGGCTGGGAACTTGGCTATGGTTGAGGGCTGAGGGCTGTGGTTACCATTCTGTGGGTCTCTCCTTGGGTACTTGGATTTTTCTCCCCAAAAAGAAGTAGGGGGTCATAGTGTCTTGGGATCTGGACCAGAACCTGGCAGTTTCCCTTGTACCATATTCTGTTGGTCAGGCTGATGCAGAGCTCAGGTTCAGGGGGCTTGGAGAGACACCCCAAGGCTTGATGAGAGTAGTGCTAGGAATTGGGGGTCAGGTTTTAAAACTAACAATGTCTTTAAAAAAGGCAAAAAACTTCAGAAGTCATTATTTATTGAATTTGAGAGCATGATACCCTCAACAGCAGGGCAATTGTTACATGTTTTAAAACATAAAGGCCAGTTTACATCATATTATTCCTCTCAAAGTAAAGAGTACGCCTTGAGAACTTGAAAGTGAAATCAACTAACCCACACACTGAGGCCTACATTTCTGATTCTGTGACAGTGGCCACTTAAAGACATGTAGATTTTCAAGATTTCATCCCAGCTAAGGGTCAGCTCCAATATCTTGTTTCCTCATCTCTGAAGAAAGACAGAATCAACTTCACAACTTGACCTCATGACTCCTGGACTGTGACTAACTTGTGTTCTTCCAAAGGTTTTATGTCCCATCCCTTAACCCCTGGAGCTCAAGTTGCAACATTTCAAAGTATAGAACCAATAATTTATAAATAACGGTAGCTTTTAAAAAATTTATATACTCTGAAAATGAACATGACCTTCAGGTTCAAATAACCAAGGAAATGGCTTTTTGGAGGGTCTGACATTATAAGATTAAATTTAATTTTAAATTTGCATTTAATTTGCGGTTCTGTTTGAAACCACTTACTGCCAGGCAATAAGCCTTTTTCTCCACAGCCTTCATGCCTCTGAGGTATTGTCCATAAAGATGCCAGTGGAATCCCTCACCTTTCTACCAGGGGTCTTTGAGTAATTTTAGAAACATGTTTTATTTCTGACTTTTTGAATGCAGAAGTAGAGACACAGAGCCCCAGTCAACTGCTCAAGGACACGCAGAGGGGCTCTTCTCCCTCTACGAGTGTCCTCTTCTCAGGGCCAAGCACAGCTGTTTAATTGACACTCTGCTTTGAGAA
This sequence comes from Procyon lotor, assembly GCA_028646535.1. Lineage (NCBI taxonomy): Eukaryota > Metazoa > Chordata > Mammalia > Carnivora > Procyonidae > Procyon > Procyon lotor. The sequence continues at coordinate 563,168 of CM053611.1, forward strand.
AGCTCCCATTATTGGTACCTGAATTGATCTAGGCTGAAGAGCAGACCCATAATTTGTGAAATGTGTCTTCTCAGAGAGTTAGTGTCAGAGGTTTCTCCAAGGTAAGCTTATTCCCGATCATTAACGGTACTTTCTTGAAATTTTTTGTAAGATTATTTATTTATTTACTTGAGAATGAGAGAGAGAGAGAGAGAGGCATGAGCGAGGGGAGGGGCAGAAGGAGAAGCAGATCCCCACCGAGCAGGGAGCCTGATGCTAGCCTCAATCCCAGGACCTCAGGATCATGACCCGAGCCGAAGGCAGAGGCTTAGCCAATGGAACCACCCAGGTGCCCCTGCTTTCTTGAATTTTTGTGACCCAACTGGGTAGCCTCATATCATCTTAGAGATGATTAGCGAATTAATAGTTTCCCTTTTATAAAATGCATTCTATGCAGTACGTGCACTAGGTGTGGTACGTGAACAATTAATCTTTTAACACTGAAAAAATAAAATAAACATATTTGGGGAAAAAATAAAATGCGTTCTATAGCATTGTATGTTCTTTTTTTAAAAAAGATTTTATTTATTTAACAGAGAGAGATCACAAGTAGGCAGAGAGGCAGGCAGAGAGAGAGAGGGGTAAGCAGGCTCCTTGCTGAGCAGAGAGCCCGATGTGGGGCTCGATCCCAGGACCCTGAGATCATGACCTGAGCCGAAGGCAGAGGCTTTAACCCACTGAGCCACCCAGGAGCCGTATAGCATTGTATATTTTTAGGAATTCAGCATGACTCCTCTATTGATATTTAAAATTTATCTTTTGCATACTTCTATTTACATATATATTTTTAAATATTTCTTTATTTTAGAGAGAGATTGAGCCTCAGGAGCGGAGTGAGGGCCAGAGGGAGAGGGAGAATCTCAAGCAGATTCCCTGCTTAGTGGGGAGCCCAGTGTGAGTCTTGATTTTAGGACTCTGAGATCGTGACCTGAACCGGAATCCAGAGTTGGCTGCTTAACCTACTGAGCGACCCAGGTGCCCCTATTTATTATTTTAAAAGCTTTATTTTTTTAGAGTGGTTTTAGATTCACCATAAAATTGAAAGGAAGGTACAGACACTCATATACCCTCTGCCTCCACACTATCAGTGTCTCTCACCAGAGTGGAACGCTGTTTGGCAAGGATGAATGTCAGCTGATGCTCATCATCACCCAGGGCTCACTCTTGGTGTGCCTCCTTTGGCCTTGAACTAATGGGTTTGGATATCTGTCTAATGAGAGGAATCTACAAATGCTACAGAGAATTTTCACTACCTTAAAGTCCCCTGTGCTCCACCAGCTCATCTCTCCCCACCCTCATTGGCAACAATGATCTTTCTATTATTGTTAGAGCTGTGCCTTTTCCAGAAAGTCATGGACTTGGTGTTACGCAGTATGTTGCCTTTGCCGATTGGCTTCTTTCACTTAATAATATGCATTTACATTTCCTCCATGTCTTTTTGTTGATTGCTCATTTCTTTTCAGGGCTGAATAATATTCTGTTGTCTGGATGGACCACAGTTTATTTATTTACCCTCCTTGGGTGCCTCTGGGTTTTGGCGATTACCGATGAAGCCGCTGTAAACATCCATGTGCAGGTTTTGGCGTAGACATAACATTTTCATCTTTTTTGGGGTGAAGACCAAGGAACATGTAATTTATTTTTATTATCGGAAATATTCTAGATTTTTTGTAATAGAATTTAACTCAAACAATACAATTCTGCATTATTAAAAATCTGATCAAAATATTCTTCTCTTCTCAGAGTTGTATTATATTTTGTCTCCCTGTGTCCCATGCAAATAATTAGAATAATAAATGCATACACATTCAGCTATCTATATACAATTTTAATCCCAGCAAAAGCAAAGCAGAATGTTTTGCTGTTTCTGGATCTGTGGTAAACCATCTCTTCATTTTGTATTTGGGGATACGCAGAGATAATAGGTTACTTTTTAGGAAATTCAATAGCACTGCTGGGTTCTTTCATAGAAACACAGAACTTGGTGAACATGTGGCCCACAGTGTTGGACTGAAGGCCAAAACTGCTCAAATAAATATTACTTTAGTGTTAAATTACATTTCCAGCATTTCTTTACCCATCTAGCTCTTCGAACAAGATATTAGGGAATTATTTCTCAGAAACTCATCTCAATTTAATGTAAATGCCATTTAGAAAAACACATAATCCTCTTTTCTCCATTCACTATCCAAAATTTATTACTAGCATTTTTCCCTAGACCTGTCATTTTATAACAAAATGACATTGTTCTTCCTTTAACATCACGTACTAATATCTCAGGAAGGGCTATGGATATACATTTTCATTCAATATACTTGGAAAGAATACTCAAGTACTCTACAAAAACCGTGTGTGGTACAGTTAAAAAATAATAAAGCCCTGGAAGTAGGAAAACTTGGTCTGTTGGAGGCAAGTATTCTCATGACTTACTGAATATACTTCGGATGCCTCATCTTTTCGGCATACTTAATACCAAAAACCATGACAAACATGGCAGGTGATCTTAACATGGAGGATCCATGAGTGTGTCTCTTTGTGCTTCCTTGAAATCCCAAGCTATCAGCCATGAATGTCCACCATTGACCATGGCTGTCCACACACGTGCCTTGGGTAGTCTACACAGCAGCCCTCTGAGTTGGAGACTGTGGTTAATAACACCGCTTCATGGGTGGGAGAGTTCTGGGGGTCAGTGGGCTGCATTTCAGGAGTTGCACAGAAGACTCCATGGAAGAGAACTTCCAATACTCCTCGATGAGATGAGCTTGCCTTTTACTGTCCTGCTATCAGCCAAGAGAGGTAGCCATAAACCTGTTCCCCCACAAAGGTAACCAGAAGTGCAGATGAATATTTATTAAATCCAGTGTCATCTCTGTGAAGCCATTTCCTGTTACATTTCATAAGATTTAGAAGTATGAGCAGCCTTGGGAATTCTCTGGTTTAATCTACGGCTTTCGTGCTCTGAAATCAGACGTGAAAGAGGTGACTCGTATGGCTAGTCAATGGCCCTGGGAATGGGCCCTCCCATCACCTTGTTAAACTCTCCTCCTGACTGGGAGGCTTTTGTTTGGATGAGCTCTGCCTCATTTGGTGAGACTCTGGTGCGACCGCTGCTGCACGTGGGTGTGGGGACAAGGGTCAGCCATGTGTTCGGAGTAAAGAATGGTGAACCAGGTCAGCACAGGGATCCCAGGTGGGGTGTTGTGCTTCTACCACATTTGGAGGTAGTTGGTGGGTCATTTCAGGGCATAACTGTGGGAGCGATGAGGCAAGTGGAATGTAGAGGGGCTCCTCTCCTTGCCTGAGGTTGGGGAGGAGGACTGTGGTCCCAAGGCAATGGTCTTGACCTGGCTACAACCAGGATGGGGAGGACAACGACCCAGAGATCCGGCGCATTTGTGCTATTTTAAGTTCAAATCACACGACGTGTCTCTGACAGAGTACTCACTGTGATGACTTATCAGCGACTTGAAAAATATCTTCTGAATGTGTGGCCTAAGGGTCTGCTGGGACACTGATCATCTTCACGTATTTCCCTGTGTTCTGCTTACACTTTACCAATGGACATTTGGCACTTTCAACAAAAGTCAATGGCCATGTCAACATATCAACATCTCAATAGGTTTCTGAAACTTTTCTTAGATACAAGATGGTATACTGCAACCTTGACTTGCACCCAAAACTTGGGATCCAGGTAAATAACATTTCCTTGTCCCTCTGAGGGGAACCCAGCACGGGTGGGACCAGTGACTTTGTAACGTGTTTTTTTAATTTTCTTCTTCTCCAGCTTTACTGAGATCTACTTGATGATGGAAATTGTGTCTATTTAAAGTATACAACTTGATGTTTTGATAGACGTACACATCATGCTAAGGGATGTCATTCAGGCTCAAAAGATCCTGCCATGAGCGCTCTCCAGGATGGACCGGGAGGATGTTGTGCCAAGTGAGATGTGTTGGACACAGAAGGACGGGTCAGGCATGGATGCCCTGATATGAGGAGTGTGACTCAGTGCTCAGTTCAGACGTTTCCCGGGCTCACTCTCCGTGCCTGGCTGGACCAGGATGGGGAGGAGGTTTTTAACTTGGAAGCACCGGGAAGGAGTGGGTTTATTCAAAGCGTATGAAGTCCATCTTTCCTTCCTAAGGTCCTTTTGAAGAAATGCCATTTAGAATTTCTGTAGCTATCCTTTATTTCTGGTCCAAATAGTCATCAGGATACAGAGATCCTGTTTATCTGGGCAGTGCATTCTAGTTTTAAAAAATGTTATAACAGAGAGGAAAAAAAGAATAGATACCCCAGTCAAAATTCTCTGAATGTGGCTATTATTTATAGATTTACAAAAAGCTAACCTGCTAAGCACAAACATGACATACTTTCCAGTGGGAGCCAACAATCAAAACCAAACACATGATAACGACTATTCTACTGTCTGTTTCTACGGGGCCATCTTTTGTAGACTCCACATAGAGGTGAGGTCATGTAGTTTTTTTCTGTGTCTGGCTTATTTCACTTAGTTTGACATCCTCCGGGTTCATGTGTCTTACGGCAAGTGGCAGGATGCTTTTTATGGCTAAATAATATTCGCTTGTACATATACACCACTTCTTTATCTATTCATCCGCCGATGGACACTTACTGTTTCTACGTCTTGGCTACTATGACTCGTGCTGCAGTGAACACAGGATTGCAGATCGATCTTCAAGACCCTGATTTCATTTCCTTTGGGTGGATACCCAGGAGCGAGATTGCTGAGTCACATGGGGGCGGGGAGGTCGGGAAATGGGTGAGTCAGGGGACACACCTTGCGGTTCCATAGGATGAGTAGGTCAAGATATCGAACGTACAGCATGGTGACTGTAATTAATAAAGCCGTACCGGCTACTGCAAATTGGCTAACAGACTCGATTTCAGGTGCTCTCATCACATACGCAAAGGTAACCATACAAGGAGATGATGCGCCAAGTAACCTGACTGTGACTACCTGTGTGTATATCAAACCATCACATTGTACACCTTAAATAGGCACACTTTTTGTCACCTAAATCAATAAATAAGCAAACCCAGGGGAACTGGAAGGTGCCGAGTTGAGCCAGTATTGTGGGAGGACAGGTGACATTACGTGACCTTTTCTCTCTGACACAGTTTAAGTCTGACTTGCTGTGCTTGTCCTTCCAAGAAGCGAACCTTCATCTCACGATGCGCTAGAGAGATGTGAGTGGCCAGAAGGGGTGAGCGCCCTTTGTCACGGGGAAGCCGCACATAACAGGTGGAAGATGAGGCAGGGAACGTCATCTCCAGGACAGGGGCACAGCCTCCCTGACGGGAATGGACGCTCACCTTTCTGGGAAGTGGATGTGCTGATTTATTCACACGAAGCTGTTCTTTTTCAAAGTCAGGGGCCACCATGGTTTATGACAACGCGTACTCCCCAAGGGGGCAGTTTGGGAAAACACAGTGAGGCCTGTTTTCATGTGGAAGTTGAGCTCCGTATGTTTAGTTCATACGCTACTTATGCAAAAGATTTGTAGCGTACAATTAATTAATTAATTAATTATAAAAACATAAATAAATGGAAAATAGAGAGCTTGTCTGCGATACTCTTTCCGAAGCCAGGAACGCCGGATCGGACGTCGTACCACCCTCCAAATCTCATGCTGATCTTCATCTTAACTTAAACAAAAACAATGCATACTAATTACAGTCCAAATTTATGAACTTCAAAAATCAGCAAGATCATCATCACTCTCTTTGCAGTGTCTCTATAAATATATATAGCAAGGACGTTGGGTGTTTGGGTTCTCAGGGACCTCTTCCAGCAGAATGTCATCTATTCCACTTTTAGAGAAAGGAGTGTTTGGGGAACACGCAAGTAGGTATCTTGGGTCGTAAGGTAACTCTGAAAGGAGATTTCAGCAATTTTCATTTTCTTAGTTTTTACAACAAATACAACACCCCCAGTGTTAAGAAAAGAAGGCAGTCACTTGTACTTCCCAACCTGCTGCTCCGGTTTTAGAGAATACTGCAGCCCTTTATTTACTTATTTATTTTAAAGACATTTTAAAAAAGATTTTATTTATTTATTTGAGTGAGAGAGGGAAAGGGGGGAAGGAGGATCTCTGATGAGCAGGGAGCCCCACGAAGGGCTGGATCCCAGGACCCTGGGATCATCATCACCTGAGCCGAAGCAGGTGCGTGTGACCAGGTGTGTGTGCCCACGGACTTGTCTGAGCCACCGGAGGAAATGTGGGGCCATGCTTGTCTCTCTCTCTCTGTCTCTCTCTCTGTTGGTGCCTGGTATTTGCTTAATGTGGTACAGAGCTGGGTGGGCGTCTGCAGTGTAGGGTCCCCCTCAGGGGATGAGGTTTCCTGTCCCCCCAACCCCTTGTCAGAGACCCACCAGTGGGACCCATGTCCCCCCAGACACGGCCGGTAGGAAGCCGAGGCCAGCTGGAATCCTGCAGAATGTTTCCGTCCAAGGTCTGAAAAGGTCCGTGCGTCCTTCCATGGCCACAAAGATCTTACAGATGGCACTTGGCTAGCCTGCATCTGGTTTCCATTTTGTAAAAGTTAACTTTAATTTTGTCACTGTAGGTTTATTTCCTTATGACACTGGATTTAAGCTTCCCTTCACAATGTTGCGTTGCAGATTAAACTCCTTTTAGGAGGACAGCTTGGGTTTCTGTGACTAAGCATATCTTGCCTCTGGAGAAAGAATGAAAAAAAAATCAAAACATACAACTGACATTTAAAAAAAAAAATACTGTTTTCATTTTTTGCCCTGAAATCAAACATCAGCTCCTGAACTCACAGATAAAAATGGTTGTGGTTACCCAAAATTATTTCTTGCAGGAGATTGCTCAGTCTTTTCCTTCCACCTAAAGAAGAGGATCTAAGAATACCTCCTGCTCTAGACGAATGTCATAAAACAGGAACAGATAGTAAAGGCATGACTGTCTGATTTCTTCCCAGCTTCAGTGCACCGCCGTTCCCCCCAAACACGAACCCCTGTACATCCACGGACTTGGGGAATACTGTTGAGGATGGCTCAGAACAGAAGATCATTTCAATGTCCGGCTGATCCGGCAGCTGTGATCATCTTGCTTCTGCTGGAAAAGATATTCCCAGCACCCCATCCATCCACGGTTGGCTTCTGTTCTTCAGCGAGACCTGTGCTGCTTCTGAGGAGGGCATCCTGATGCCAGCCCTCTCTGGGGGTTTGAACAGAAGCCAGCCGGGACCATGATCTGAGGGTCTTCTCATTGACTTAAACTTTTGAGGACATATCTAAGAATCCCCACCACGTATGTCAACATTTTGATTTTTTTTTTTTTTTTAAGATTTTATTTATTGATTTGACAGAGAGAGATACAGTGAGAGAGAGAACACAAGTAGGGGAGCAGCAGAGGGAGAGGGAGAAGCAGGCTTCCCCGCTGAGCAGGGAGCCCGATGCGGGGCTCGATCCCAGGACCCTGGGACCATGACCTGAGCCAAAGGCAGACACTTAACGACTGAGCCACTCAGGCGCCCCAACATTTTGATTTTTATTTGCAATAGCAATTGTTATGATTGGTCGTGAATTTTACATTTCATAATTCTGAACCGACAATTTAAAAAGCACATATGGAAGCTTTTAGTAAAAGCTCACTGCATTTCTCATTTAATCCTTAGTAGCCCCAAGGAGTAGATGTTATCACTCTCCCTCTGGAAAACCAAGACACTTGGAGTTTAAGGGTCTCAGCAAGGCACCTCAGATGTAGCTTGTTCTCACTTATCCAATACCTGTCCCCTTTGCACCCCACCACTTGGTCTCTTGAGCAATGGGTGAGGGTAACCCCCCCACATTATGGGGCTTCAAAACCCTCACTTTTTGGGTGCTCAGATCTTACAGCAAAATATGATCATTCTTGCATGCATTTTGTAAGAGATCAATTAAATCGGGAGAAAATTAGGGAGTGTTTCCCCAGTATCCACCGCTCTATGGCTGTCGATGGATATGATTTCCTTCTCTAGCTAGACTGCTACTGCTTTTTAATACATTCTCTGGGAAACATGATGGATTTTCATGACGGATGAATTTCAGAAAGATTTCCAAGGAGCTTCCGGAGAGTGAAGTAGGCAGTCGCTGAGCCTGTGGATGCACATTGTCTCGGGTCTGAATCCTTGCCCTGATGTTAGTGTTTTGTGATATTTGAGTCTCATCTGCCCAACGGATCCAATACTACACATCTTAAGACGACAATGTCTATCTATGCGATAAAGCTGCGTCCCGATGGGAGACAACATATCAAAGAGCTCAGCAGGGTCCTGGCACAGAGCAAGCAGTGTAGCTTGGGCTCCTGGGAAGCACTCTGAGATGGAGATTTTTGGGGTCGGTGCTCAAGAACAACATGTGTGTGGGGGGAGGGCAGGAAGGGGCTGAGGCAGACACTGTGCTCTGTTGCAAACAGAGACCTCCACTAGTCATCCTGTGGGAGCTCTAGAGTTGGGGTCCCACAGTCTTGTGACTTGAGGCAAGGAGCCTGGGCTTTTGTCATGTCTTTGGGAAAGTCACCAGGATCAGCTGTCCCCAGGGACGGACCCAAGCTTTGGGTAAGATGGTTCCTCGGGGGCCGGAGTGCTTCCTGGGGAGGGACTCGGCTGTCAGCCATCAGTGGGCACGCATCTGGGGGGTGGGCAGTGAGTGTCTCCATCCTGAGCGGTGATCTGGCCAGCGTGGCACGTCATCCATCCCCAAAGGTGTTGCTCAGTGGGCACTGGGATCACTGTTATTCACTATTGTGTCATTATTGCGTCGGGAGCAATGTCCCGTAGGCATGCTCCTGCCAAGAGTTATCCTGACTCACCGCAGCATGGCGAAGAGTCATCTCATTTTGTAACGAGAGAGGCCCTCATCCAGCATTGTCATCAGTGAAACTGAAGAAGAAAGTTAGAAGAAATTGAAATTCTGAGTGGCCCCAGCAAGCATTTTCAGTGACACATCTGATGTGAGGCGTAACAAAATCGATTGGGTTAACTCGGCACATAGGTCCTGAATAACGCAGCCTGAACCTTGGATTCGGAAACAATTTAGGTGATGACATGTGACTGCTCATATTTGGAAATAGTTAATATTTGCATAAAAGTCACAAATTAAATGTTTTCATCAAGGCCTTCTGAAACACAGAGGGTTCAGATACCTCCCTGTTTTGAATGGAAATCTGATGAATATTGAGAAGATAAAAATGAACGAGATACTGGAAGAAAATACAGTCACGAGATCATGCTAAAGGGCTTTGCAAAGGGTTCAATCCTGCAAAGTCTCCAGTGTTAAGAATATGCCCAAAGCACAAATATACACGCATCTGGGAGCTTGGGGTGCATGACTGTCATCTAAACGGTTGGACGGGGAAACGGGGTGAAGTCGATGTATGTTGTTGAGACAATCACAGGATTTCCAGGACACAGAGCACCAGGTCTAAGAGAAACTGGTGGAGTTGGTGCAGGACAAGCCGCACAGAAACATGGTCCTGTCTCGGGAAAGCTGGGAAGTACCCTGGTACGAGTCAGAGCCATCTTGAACTTTCCAGGCTGCGGAGGACGATGTCTGGAAAATGCTGAGGGCGGCCAGCACCCTTGGAACTCTTGTTCCACGGTCTGAAGCCCCCGAATGTAACTCGTCCTCCAAGATGCTAAGCAAAGGGTGAAATGAGGTATTCGTATAAATGATGAGAATCCAAACTTTCTGCACTTGGCAGCTCTGCGGAGGAAGTAATGTCATTAAAAAAAATACGGAGCTCAGATAAGCCCTCAGTCCCCAGCAGAGGCTTTGGTGAGGGCACAGGCATCAGAGCCCAATGGCAGCACCTGCCCTGGCTGGTGTTGCATGTGGCCCATTTCCCCGCCATGGTTGTTCAAGTGTGGAGCTCAGGCTAGCTGCAGCCTTCTCCTCTGGTCTGGACGAGCTGGTCCAAGGTCATTCACCTGGTCACTGATGGCAGCCCCGTGACCGACTAGTCTTTAAGGAACAGATTCTTCGCAGTGGACCTCAAGAACTCTGCCCCATATGCATTAGAAATACCGTTTATCCGCTTGAAGCTACTTTGGATTTTGACGTATTCATAAGTAGGACCAGATTTCTTTCTCCTTGTTTCAGTGGAGCCCTGAATGATCTGCTATACCTCGGGATATTACGGTCTTCAGCAAGTTATGAAGAGGAAAGAAACTTTCCCACTGATCAATACTGATAAAAACCCATTTTGACTGTGCTAGAGGAAAGACTAAATTATCTATTTTCTTTAGAGAGAAATATGTATAATTCATTGCCGCGTGAAGAAGGGATCAAAGAACATTTAGGAAAAAGGTGTGAAGAGCAGAATTGGAAATGCATCAGGTAGTTTATTAAGAAAAATATATTCTTTTTCTGGGCGTTTGAGTATCGGCCATTTAAAAAAAAAAATAGGTTTGCTGATTCTTTACGTGTCCCAAATATTCCCTTTCATATCTGACTTTGTGTTCGTCATTTTTGAATTCTCTCAGGTGGGCTGGTTTTGTCCGTGAAATGCTCATTTACATTTATCCCTCTCATCCCTTGGCCCGTAACTAAGAGGCTAGTTCCCCGTTCTGAATCTTGGTGTGCGAGCACGTGTGCTACAGGAACACGGGAGCAAGTGCGATCTGGCTGGCTTGGCCGCCGGGCAACTATGAGGTCAAGGACAGTGCTGGTTACCACCTGGGGCTCCGGCGGGGTGTCTACCAATAGCCCAGGTCCTTAGAGGCTCCCCATTCCCTGGACACACCTAAAGTCACTTTTACTTGCCACTGAGGGAGAAGGTTGTTCAAGAATTTGGCAGCAAACCAGGCCGTGACATCCCCTGAACTTCCTGCAGGCACAGAGCCCAGCGGCTTTTCCACTCCCTCTCCCTGCAGGGAAGATCCATCTCCGCTCAGTAAATATTTCTTTAATGGAAGATTGGCCTCCATCATGGAGAACTTCCTAACGGGCATGCCGGTTTCTGCTCCGTGGAGGATCCTTCTTTACAACATTCTGATATGGGCTCAACCAACTTGCCTTGAATACGGAGTGACGGGGAAAAGCTCAGCTGTAGACCCATCTTACGATGTAAAAGGGTTTCCTTCTCTTGACATTAAAACCTCACTGCAGGCTGGATATGTCCAGCCTTCCCTCCTCCCTGGGCCGCAGGCACACAGACCTAGTGGCTTCTCCAGGCGGCACGAACAACAAGTGTCAGAGGAGAGCCCCTTCCCCGCCCTCCCCCCTGCTCCCCGCGAGCACTCATCTCCGTGACCCCATTTCCAAATCCCTGCGGCTCTCACGCCTGCCCGCGTATGCTCGCCCTCTCCGTCAACACCTCTGTAAAACGGTGCCTCCCGGACTGAGTGTTTGGGGCTGCTGTGTTTCTCGTTCTGAGCTGTGTTCATCCCTGGTGGCATCAGGACGGGCAGCCTCAACGCACTGTGCAGCTCGCTGTCGGGAGGGAACGCCGCGAGCCTTGTGCCTGTTTTCCCGTCTTGTTGGGGGTGCCCTTTGCTTTTTTCCAGAGGCAGGGAATCTGCACTTCCATTTTGCTGGATTAATCTCTGAATGTTCGCAATGTTTGCGTCTTCATTTCATTACCTGAAGGCACGGTGTCTGCACTCCCACAAGTGGGTCGGGTGTCCTTGTCTCTCCCGACACCCTCTCCGAGGGGGCTCCTTCCTGCTTTCCTCTCCTTTCCTCTCCTCTCCACCCGGGCTGCCAGCAACTACTCATTTATCTGCTTATTCGTTCATTAGCAGATATATGTTATGTGCTTATTACGTGCAGGCTTTCTTCCACTCCATTGCTGGCAATTAAAATGCTTCCTACTCCCTGGTTTTTAGATGTACATTGATCCACAAATCAGTCCTCTTTTGGAGTCCAGAGTGGGGCCACTTAGCAGGTGACGTGCCCCCCTGGGGGCTGTCTGCGGGGCCTTTGGGACTGGGGTGTCACACGTTCCACACACAATCAGACTCGTAGCTTTCAGAAAGTTTTATAGTAATTTGACGGAGTGACTCTAGGTCAGCGAATGTAATAGTCAAACCTTGGCTTGCATTTTGCATGGTGCATCTGCCTTTTTTTTTTTTTTTTTTTTTTGGCAGCTTGATTTTTCTACTGATTCATTTTTATGGTAATTTATAAAATTAACAGGCCAGAAATTTTCAAAACCAGTAAGCAATCCGACGCAATCTGAGCTGGTCCCTCGCCAAGAGTTCGGGCATGACTAGTGCAGAGTGTCCCCTGACTGAGAAGTCGAGTGTTTACAACAGCCTTGGGTGATGTGAGTTTGCAGCTCCGTGTTAAGTGGAGCTCGAAACCAGGGGCTTCGGAGTCACCGGGGGTCCCGTTCGTGCCACAGACGGCGGACCCGGGGCAGGACCTGGGCCTGCCCGTGTGCCAGGGCCTCCCTCCTCCGTTCGCCTCTCTCGGGCTCCGAGCTCACTGCCTGGCACACCGTAGATATTCCCGAAGCATCTCGAACGACAGAGTGACCGTATGAAGTTCAGGGTAATTTCCGATGTGCGTGGAGACATTTGCTCTATGATGTACTTCCTTTCCTTGCGTGGGGACAGGGCACATCTCTATCAGGAATAGGAGCTGGTGCTTTGACATCGGATGAAAGACCGTTTGGGAGCGTTGTTACACCTGCGTGGTCCACCCCGGCTTCTCTCTCCGGCTTCTCAGCAACAAGAGCAGCTCGTTCTCCACCAGCCGGTCCGTCTCTGAGGTTTTACGTGTGTGTGCAAGCCGCACGTCACGGCCATGAGTCTCCGTGGGTGGGACTCCCGCTCTGTGATGCCTTAGCGGAAGCACCCTGGATCCCCACGGGCGTCTCCCTGCGGTGGGTCTCTTAGTCTGCTTCTCCTCCAGCCCGCGAGAGCCTGCCTGGCGCATTGCGCCGTCCTTTCATTTTCCACGTGGAACCTGCAAGGACGTGCATTTGCACAGATGACAGCGAATGAACCCGCCGCAGAAATCAGCACTTCAGGAATGTTCATGACTTGCCTTTACTTCACAATTTTCAACGATGTCATCGTAGAAAGTGTCATGTTGTCCAATCCTGGGGGTGGGAGTCCTTCAGAAGTTATTTTTACCAACGAGGCCGAGCAGAGCGTCGTGGCAACATTTCGAGTAAAGTCCTCAAAACCAAGTTCTCCCGAAATACTGAACGTGTTCAAGGGGAGGGTCTCCCTTCAGTTCTGGAGGCACCTGCTTAACTTTCTACGCTGGTCCTTCTGACAGTCTGTCACCCGAGCCTGAACTGTAGTGGGGATAATCATCGGCATAGTGCGTAACCTGTGATCTATAATAATAACCAGTATTATTTTGTGTTTGTTTGCGTTAAGGGAGATTTTCTATGTGTATTTAAGCGGTTGACGATTGTCAGCAAGGGATAGCGTGGGTGAATGTTGCGTCAGCTATTTGGATTTCCCTCGTGTCCATAAGGGACTTCCCAGCAGGAGACAGATTAGCCTGTGGCTGGGGTGGTGGGTGCGGAGATGGAGCCGTGGTCCTCTCCAGGACGGGAACCTGTTCTGACACTGTGTGCGGCTGCCTGCTCCTGGGACAATGGACAGTGAACGGACTGTGAGCGGGCTTTCTCGTCCTTTTGAATTCTCCGCAGACAGTGCCTTGCTGGCTGCCATATTGCTCCTTCCTCTCTATGAATCCTTGGTCCGCCATGGGATCCAGACACGTGATCTTAAGATTATTAACACAACACAAGCCAGCAAACTTTTGCGATGCTCATTGGCAACATTATGGGCTAGAAAAAAATCCTCAGCTTGCCCTTGATTTTGCATTTTGTGTCAGATCTTGGCAAGGGTTAAAAGGCACAAGTAAGGGGCACTGGGGTGGCTCAGTGGGTTAAAGCCTCTGCCTTCGGCTCAGGTCATGATCTCAGGGTCCTGGGATCGAGCCCCACATCGGACTCTCTGCTCAGCAGGGAGCCTGCCTCCCCCACTCTCTCTGCCTGCCTCTCTGCCTACTTGTGGTTTCTCTCTGTCAAATAAATAAATAAAATCTTAAAAAAAAAAGGCATAAGTAAATTTTATGTCTTCCCATAATTTCGTTGGGTGATGAGATAACATTTTTTGCACTTTTCTAATGATAACTAAATGTGACATGTTTATGCGTGGAGGTTCTTGCCTCTGGGCTTATTTAACATGACTTCTAATTCCAAAAATGGTTGGGTTATCATCTGTCTAGGATTCTGTGTCTTCAGGAGTTCCGCCTGACTGTGGAAAGAGAATGTAAAAGCTAAACTGAAGATTTAAAAAAAAATATTTGGTCTAAATATTAACTATTTGATTGTGGCCATGACTGAAAATTTTAACTTTATGTTGGGAAATTATGGCTGTTGTTGGTGTCAGCACCTTTCTCCCCAGGTCAGAACAAATGGACTCCCTTGCAGTTTTCATTATAGCAATTTCTGTTCCTGAGAGCAGCAAATTTAAACACAAATAGTCCTTGTAATTCCGGCATCTGCCATCCTCTGGGGACAGGATTCAGGAGGCCATGAGGGTCCTCAGGCTGCATGAGGAGCTTAATCACCCCCACCCCCACCTGCCCGCCGGCTGCCTGGCCCCTTCCCTGGCGTGTGCCAAGCTGGGTCCCTGTCTCTGCCGTGAGCGGCCCTGGGGACGAGCTCCCTAGCGCCCCACGGCTCTGCACTCAGAGCGGCTGACGGTAGATGTGTGCTGTTTACCTAAAACTCTCCAGATCATTCTTGGGCACCTGGATTTCATGCCCCGTCCCGTTTCAGGAAATGACTCTTTTGGTCTTGAGCGGACCTAATAGGGGCTGCAGGTCAGGACACCCCACCTCCCCCACCCCCCCGGCCCCCCACCCAACAGGACTAACTGTCACTTGGAAATAGAATGAAGGTAACTCTGAGACTTGACGTGCACGCGCTTCCCGAGGGAGGTTTTGGGGTGGGTCTCGGTCAGGCCATGTTCCGGGCATCCCGGTCCACACGACCGTAGGGAAATGAAGGACTGGAAGCTACCTTCCAGGAATCTGAGGTCACCGCTCCAAGGACACGAAAGCAGCGTGTATGCGGGAGTCTTGTCATCTTTACTCCGCTGGGACTCCGGAGCCCCGCAGAAAGCTTCAATGGAGAAGCCAACGGTTGTTAACCTAACTTGGCTTTTTTTCTCCGTAGAAAGCCTAGACACGAGTTGGATGCCTGTCATCACTTCCAGGGTAGTTTTGCACGGTTATCCATCACAGATTGCTCTGGCACCGAGGACAAGGAGTTGGAATTGAGAGAGAGAGACGCGGAGGTCGGTCAACAGCCCCAAGCGGCAGGTGTCTCTTTCCAATGGGGTTTTTGGGATACCCTGCTCTCCGACTGGCCGCGGTGCTGAGATGTGGTCTGCTTGGAGCTCGCATTATACCAGGAAAAAGGCACAGAGTGAATCAGAGATAAACGAGCCCACTTCCTCCAAAGACACACAGCACGAGCTGCAAGCCGGCAGCGTGCTGCCCACGGCGCCCAGAGCCCCTGAGCACGCAGCCCCCGGGGACCCTGTTTGCAGAAATCCCTCCGTCTCCACTTTTGGTGACTTACTGCTGAGCGTATCACAAAGGGGGAAATCTCAAAGGATCAGGAGAAGCATTTCCTCTTTCGCTGAAAAGAGAAAAGCTCTAAAAGTTTCATTTACGTTTTTCTTCTGGGTGAAAAGCAACACGGGACCCGTCAGAAACAAAATTGAAACCAACACACAAAGAAGCCCGAGGAGAGACCGTCTTCGGTGTCCTGGGGAGAACTCGAAGGGTCCCAGGCTTTCCTCCTGTCAGTGAGGAAAAGACAGGAAGAGACCCCTGGAAACCAAACACTCATAAAGCAATCTGCTCACGGCCCCACTACTGGGCTGATGAGGGCCCGGGCTCCAGATGGGTTGTTTGATCTCTGCGGCTTTCTCAAAAACCAGGAAATCCTGTTCTGCTAAGAAAATTTCCAGTTGCTATAGTTCTAAGAAATCTAATAGCATTGACTAAATCAATTCTATATTATTTTAGTCAAGATCTGAGTTAAGATAGGAAAGAAAAAAAAAAACCTTTCAAATACACGATGAAAACTTTTAATCTCATTTACCATTTAATTATCAGGTTCTAAGAGGGGACCGTTAATTATAAAAACTCCAAGCTTTTGTAAAACTCGTGTCCAAGTGTTTGACCTGCGAGTGTGTTTATTTGTAGTTTCGCACAGTTAGCTTTAATGCAAACGTACTTAAGCCTTTACTGAGGGCCGGGGAGCGAGCGAGAAAGGTGGACAGAAGAGTCAGGGGTCAAGAACGTCTTAGGACTTTGAGCGGTAATGGTTCACTCAAACCTGGTCAATTTTCTTTGAAAGCGCTGCCTTCACGGTTCTTCCATTTTATGCTAAAATTAAGTAAATTTTATCTTTCTTATCTGGTTATAAAAGTCACGAATGTCTGCAGCTTCCAGGGGCTTCACCGCACGCCTCTCCATTTCCAGGGGACGGAGATGCTTACCAGGGCAGCTCGAGGTGTTCAAGTCATTACCCACATAATTACATCGGCCTTGATTTGGTTTTTGCTAATGAGCATACTTTTCACTCATATAATCTGAGTTACTTGAAAGAGCGAGTGTGATTTGGAAAAACAGCTCTCAGGTATCGTATTAAACAACATTTTATTTCTGAATGTGAAATCCTTTCACTGCGTTTGTGTCTGATTGTGACCTGTATATCTGGGTGACTTCTCAGTTGTTCGTGTTTCTTTAATCAGCCTTTGGGGGGGGCGGGGAATCTTTCTTTGTGAAAAATGGTATTTTTCCGGAGTCGTACCTACGGACGGACCACCAGTTGTGGTTTCTGATGAAACAGTCTTAGCAGTGAGATTGAGAGATGGTGTCATTGCGGTGGGGGGGGAGGGGGGGTAGGAAATGACTTAGTGACTGAGCGTAAATACAGTGAAACGGGAGGAGCAGGTCAGAGTGAGGATAAGACAATGGTCATTTTAGGCCGAAGGGACGTTGAGGTTGGAATATGTTACGTGGGGGCACAATATTTTAAGTTATCAACTAGGGATCTTCTCTGTCCCCTCGTTCAACCTCACGCAGGCCGGTGGCTGCCTCTGTGGGCGTTCCGGAGAGGAGGGGCACGGGCCCCCCACGCCAGGGTCCACTGCGGCAAGTACCACAGAGAAGGACCTTGGAGAGCCTGGAGGAAGGTCCCTCTGGGGGGAGGGGCGGGAACCGGTCCGGGGGGAGGGGGCTGGGACTCGGGGACGTCTGGGGCAGATGCTGGTGGCCGTTTCCTCCGCCCACGGCCTGCGATCCCAGGAGCTCTTAGCAGGGACGACCAGAGCTTTCCTTCACACGGGCCGGATAACTGGATTACTGTCCCCAGCACGGAATCTAGTCCATTGTTCTCTTCTAGCCCACCCGAAAGTAGAACTTTTAGGAGGAGCTCTTGCTTTTCCTCCCAACTTCACATCTTTTTTTAGAGGGAAAGCCACAAGTGGCCCTCCTGATGGACCCTCTGCAGGCACTTTTCATCTCATGCCTTATGATCTTTCAAGAGGAGAACAGCTTATAATTTATCAGAGAGAAGGCAGGTCAGCCCTCCCGAGGGGCTGTCACGCTGCTGGAAATCTTGGACCACCCTCCTCCCCCCGCCCTAGTCCTAGAGCAAGAGGACGCCACATTTGGGTCACCGGGAGCGCGTAAGGGCTGCACGGCTGCAGCCTAAAGGTGTGTGATGATTCTTTTGCGATAACAAGTCACAATGGGGGACACTTTGGCTTCACGCATCCTGCAGCTCGACTTGAAGTTGCTCCAATAGCCTCTGAGATGTACTCTTGCAATTTGCCAGCCTGGCCCCTGAATTAGACGTCTGATAAAGGCTTACGTTCATCCCCTGACTCCTTACAGCACTCCGTCTCTCCCTGACCCCTGGGCTTTCCCTCCCCAACCTCTGCTCTCTCCCCAGTATGTCCTTCCCCCAGCGATGCGCCCCCGTCTCCCAGAGCTGACAGTCTGCTATATCATTATAGCGAGTCTAATCTCTTCTTTGAGTTTTTCCTCTTTTTCAGACATTTCCACTTGAGCACGTACACCCTGTTACTTCAAAGAATTCTTGCCCAGCCGGAGACTACACACCATTGTCCCTCCGATCCAGTACCCCGGGGAGATGGACAGATGGATGGATGGGAGGAGGAAGGAAGGAAGGAAAGAAAGTACGAAGGGTGGATGGATGATAGACAAACGGCATTCCGTCTTCTGATGCATACAGGAAGTTTAACAGTCAGCTTGTCGAGGGGCTACTGTTCCTATGATCCCACTCAGGTCAACCGTGTTCTTCGTGTTGCTAAATCCAATGTTCACATCTCTGGAATTCTCTTATTTGAACTCCCAGGAGCATTTGATGAAATCTACCACACATTTCCTCTTGAGACGTTTTATTATTTCCATTTTATTATTTGCTCTTCTGAGGCACTTTTGCAGGGTCTCCCTCATCTTCTCCAACTCTAAAGGTCAGAAAGAAATTCCTGACCCCCTCTTTCTTCTTTAATAGCTTTGTCCTTCCAAGTAAACTCATTCACCTGCATGGCTCTGGAGGGAGACGGTCAGGAGTGGGGGGCATCAGAAACCCCTAAGTTTTATCTCAGTGGCCAAAACATGGACTGTTTGGAGCAGAAGAGTCGTACTATCTGACTTATTTTCAAAGGACCAGTTGGCTGACGGGTAAAGAAGCACCTCATTGTCTACAGTCCATTCCAGAAGCCGTCTTGTCCACAGTGCTATGTCATGCTTTCTGACTTTGCTGAGCTTGGGCCTGCTGGCTTTCTTTTCTCCTCCAGGAACACGGCGCATGTCCCGGTCACCGGCCTCTCCCAAAATGCTGCTTTCCTTTGTCTTCACGGCTTCCTCTTTTTCTGGCCAGTCAGGCCTCAGCCCGTGCTCCCTTCCAACACGCCGTCTCTCATCCTCCCTCTGTGGTTGGTCTGAGTCACTGTTGCATTTACATTTCTCTCACTTGTTTATCTACACCTAACTACTACTAGTGTGTGCCGATGCTGCTTATTCTTTTGTGGAATTTTGCGTTCCTTGCTTCCCCCCTTAGAATGGAAAGTCCATGGGTGCAGGGCTCTTGCCTGCTTTGGGGTGGCTGTATTTGAAGCACACAGGGGCGCATAGCATATGCAGTTATTGAGTGCATGAATGAAGGAATGCTCCCCAACGTTCGTGTGTTCACCATAAACCAAAAGACAATGTGTTGGGTTCTTGGGTTGTTTACAGGGAGATATGGCTTCTGTCCCTCTTCTTGAGAAACATATAATAGAGGGCTGGAGGCAGTGGGCTCGTGAGTGGGTCGTTCTACATAAGGATACACATAAATAAATGCACGGAAGTGATATATATCAACATGAAATCGATGCTAATCAGTAATTTAATTTACCATCCTATAAGACATTTGCTGGCACTTAGCACAGTGCCCCAAACGGAATGAGTGCTAAATAACCATCTGGCAACCACATAAATATATTAGTAAATAAATAAATGAGTACAATGTAAGCTTGAGCGAGCCCTTAGACTTCATCAGGATGACCTCTTACCCAACGTATACCAAAAAGATCAGTCATTTATAGACGATATATCCGATTTGGGGAAAGGGTTTCTCCTAGGTCCCAAAGCTGATTGGAGAGTCAGGACTGGGACAGTGGAAAACACCTGGCTTCATTCTGAAGCTACTGGAACACTAGATGGTTTCAACACCGAGCATCCCATGAGGAACCGTACAAAGCCCGCGGGAGGGAGCAGATTTGAGCAGAGGTGTGGGAGGTAATCTCCGAAAGAAGGGGGACTCAGGGAGAGGCACACGTTAAGGTAAGACGGACGCGTCGTCGTTCAGCGTGGGACTGGGCCAGGCTGGGGAGTTGTGGTCCAGGCAACTAGCTCACAGGTGTGGAAAGTAGCCTCTGCGGCACACAAGCTGAGGGCAGAAGGTTCCAGAAGAAATGCATGGCTCGGTGGAAAAAGCCCTAAAGACCTCCCAGTGAGACTGCCCCTCACTCTGCTCACCGAGACCCACGAGCTATTGGAAAGGGATGAGCGCTGGCCTTCCCTGGAGCTTCCCGTGTGGTCGGCCTGGCCGTCCAGCGAGAAGAACTGATACCATTAGCGGGACTGAGACCCAAGACCCTGAGGGATTTGAACATTCTGAACCTGGTGTTTTGAGATCTCCTCCAGGTTGGCGCTTCTAGGGTGCTGCCTTTGGAGGGGTTGGAAAGGAGGGGTGGAGAAGGAGAGCCAGGTAGGTGGAGGTGAGGGTGGGACGGGGTCCCCCGAAGAGACCTTGGTGACATCGCCATGGGCGTGCCCCACTGCTCTGCCCCGCGCCTCCCAGCCTGCCCGCCGGGTGGCTTCTTGCAGCACAAGTGACTTCCTCTGGTGCAGGCCGCTTTTGGGGCTCAGCACTTGACGGCACTCCCTTCCTGCTCCCCTCACCGACCAGGGGCTTCCTGAGGCAAAGCAAGAGTATGTTCTTGGGGTCCTGTGCCCCAGGGTCTCACCCGGGACGTGGTCCCTCAGTGTCTCCCTTTGGCCGACTCACTGTCCAGGGCATTTCTTTCCCCTGTTTTCCCCTTGACCCAGGGGAGGAAACCCATGGCAGATCTTTGGAGCGGCCTGTGGTCCTGGGATCACCACCCTAGGTCCGTTCTCACTACACAATCTGCCTTTGGGAGGCAGGTGTGGCCCAGAGAAGCGGTATGATCTAGAATTACGGTTTTCCTGGAGGAGTCTCTGAGAACCCGCGGCTTCAGTTTTCTGTTAATGGTCTTTGTTTTTATTTGATCTAGGTTAGTTGTTAAGGGGACCCCCCATTTCCTTGCGGCACCAAAAGAGTAAGAAAAAAATGCTTGAGGCCATAGAAGTAGGATCATATTGCTCCAAAATCTTTTTTTAAGGGCTTAATTGTCCTTTCCTCCCTAAAGCGAGGTTCTGTACAAAATTTTCTCCTGCAAATTTAGCAGCACTTTCCAGTGACCATTACAGCACAAGATATGCACTTTAAAAAAGAGATGAAACGCTAGAATAGGTTTCTTAGCAATTTTGCACAGATGTGCCTGCAATGAGCCGAGCCCTGCTCTTTATCATGCATCTTTAAAGGATGTGGTTTTGTTCGAATAATTTCAGAAAACAAAAAAAGCTCTCACCCTAAATAATTACCAGCATTTTTGTGGTAGACAATGGAAATTAGAAATATTTTTATGACCACCTCTTAGTAACATTATCAATTTCTTTGTGTTATGAATTCATATCAAACATCTAAGATAGCACGTGCTATTATGGGAAACATATGAATTATTTATATTTAGCTTAAAATAGAGAATTCTCTCTGGTGACCATAATCTCCATTTACAACACACATTTTTCTTCATACATAGCTCATTTTAATAAGGGGAGTATAAAACTGTAAACACCAGTGGTTTCCTTTAATTACTATCCTATATTTTGAATGAGCTCCTATTAAGAAAAACCTTTCTTTGCCTGCTAAAATATTTACAACTGTTGGTTAAACTTAAACCATTAAGTGGGGGGAAATAATAATAGTTTTAATTTTAGTCTCAGGAAAGGACAATGGATGATCCCACTTTCTGTGGCTAGTTATTGGCCAGTTAGGTTTTAGGGCTAGAATTCTATTTCCTCTAGCTCTGTTAATGTCAGTTTTCATTTTTTTCTGTTCGTGCACGTTAGGCACCAAAGCGTGCTGAGATTTTTTAGTTTGGATGGTGGGTTTTGAGGCTTTTTAAGGTAGAGATTGTGGCCAGTGGGGCTTCTCCTAATGGAGTGAAGGGCCTGGGAAAGAGCGTGGGAGGAAGCACTCTGGCCGGGGTCCCGGGGGGCGCGTCCCTGACTCGCAGAATCGCGGTCAGCCACAGAGACAATGCCAGCAAGCAAGGCCAGGGACGCTTTGGGTCTGATTTATGTAAAAGGGGACGTCTGTCTAGGGTTTCAAGGAAATTCTTGCCTCGAATACCAGAAGCAGCTAAATAAATCCTGAAGAGCCTCCGCAGAGGTCACGAGCTGTTCCTGCTGCTTGTAGGGTGGCTTGACTTCTCTCTCGGCTTCCAAGGTGGAGGAAAGAGCGCATGGTCGGCGCACACGTCCTCTTGAGGGGCGTAGGCACGGGAACTGCGAGACGCAGGGAGGTGCCAGATGGGAGCTGTGGGGTCCCTTCTCCCCGAGGCTTGGAGCTGTAAGAGCTGGACAGCGGAGGGCGTGAGACCCACCTGCACAGCTGTCCAGGGCGGACCTTCTGCCCGGAAACCCGCTGTTCGGCCCAAGGCTCAGGCTGATCGCCTTCCCAAGACCGAGACTCTCTCTAGTACAAGTGAAAACAAACCCAGAGGTTCTGTCAAACTCCTCTGCGGTGGCGGAAATCTAATGGCTTGCTGGAGACCCTGGGCCCAGTCTTTGGGATTTCTCCCTGAAGCAAAGCCAAAAGGGCAACTAATTCATAGCGAACTGAACAGAAAACGGGCTTTTCATCTTTCTTTCGTTTTGACTGGGAGGAAGAGAAGCCATGTCCTACACACTCTAGGTAGTCATTCTTTTCTTTTTTCTGAATCAAAATTTTCTTTAAGTTATAGTTAAAATTTGGTCTTTCTTTTTTTTATTTTATTTTTTCAGTGTTCCAAGACTCATTGTTCATGCCCCACACCCAGTGCTCCGTGCAGTACGTGCCCTCTCAATACCCACCACCAGGCTCGCCCAACCCACCACGCCCGCCCCTCCAAAACCCTCAGTTTGTTGCTCAGAGTCCACAGTCTCTCATGGTTCATCTCCCCCTCTGATGTCCCCCCATTCACCCTTCATTTCCTTCTCACAAGGTCCTCCGTGTTTTTCCTTATGCTCCACACGTAAGTGAGACCATAAGATAATTGGCTCTCTCTGCTTGACTTACTTCACTCCGCATAATCTCTTCCAGTCCCGTCCATGTTGATACAAAAGTTGGATATTCATCCTTTCTGATAGAGGCACAATATTCCATTGTACGTATGGA